>JBAIZL010000002.1:16046066-16511066 GCA_036971475.1 Prosapia bicincta | reverse complement strand
GTTCTTATATAACTTCCTTAACGTTCTTATATAATATAATTATTCTTCGTTAACACTTTACGAAACTATTAGCTCTATTTTGTTATCACTTCTGTCGGGCCACTCCTGAGTGAAAAAAATAAATTTTTCTTTGTTTATTTAAATTAATTTTGATGTAACTTAACGGGAAAATTGTGCGAGAAAAATCGAGCTGGCGTCAGGCTCAACTCACCTATACAGAGTAGTTGCAAGTATGTATAAAACTAGTTTATCTTAATTTAAGTGATAACATATGATTTCATATAACAGATGGTTTTATGTTATAGGTTATGTGGTAGAATATCAAAACAAAACGTTTTATGCACATTGTTAAGTTAAAAATGACTTAATGAAAATGTTTTATTACCTATAAATATTGTACAAACACACACACACACACACACACACACACACACACACACACATAAACACACACACACACACACACACACACACACACACACACACACACACACACACACACACACACACACACACACACACATATATATATATATATATATATATATATATATATATATATATATATATATTTATTTATTTATTTATATATATAAATCTACACTGCAATTAATTCAATGTAATAATTATTAATAAAATTGTTTTACAATTTTTTATTGAAAATTTTTAGGTACGTCTAATACTTTTTAAAAACCGATTCAATTAAATTCGTTAAATACAATTTTTGATCAATAAGGGTTAAGCTACTAGTTTTAGAAATCTGTATATTTTCCACCAGAATGTATTCAGTCACCCAAAATGTTAATCTACTACTTTTAACAATATGTACATTTTTTCACCATAAATGTTTTCAGTCACCCAAAAGGTTAAGTTACCAGTTTTAACAATATGTACATTTTCCACCACGAAATTACTCAGTCACTCAAAATGTTAATCTACTACTTTTAACAATATGTACATTTTTCCACCACAAACGTCAGTCGCCCAAAAGATTAAGCTTCTAGTTTTTACAGTAGGCCTATGTACATTTTTCCAACATGAAAGTATTAAGTCACCCAAAATGTTAATCTACTACTTTTAACAATATGTACATTTTTCCACCACAAACGCCAGTCACCCAAAAGGTTAAGCTTCTAGTTTTTACAGTAGGCCTATGTACATTTTTCCACCATGAAAGTATTAAGTCACCCAAAATGTTAATCTACTACTTTTAACAATATATACATTTTTTCACCATAAATGTATTCAGTAACCCAATAGGTTAAGCTACTATTTTTTAAGAATTCGTACATATTTCCACTATGAATGTATTCAGTTACCCAAAAGGTTAAGTGACTAGTTTCTGCAAACTTGACTATCGTGCCATAAATGTTTTATAGTGCGGTCCACATAACCGTGCACTTGGCCTTAATAGATCGCAGAAGGCGAGGTAAAGGACTGCGTTGCTGCGTTGAGTCTGGAAAAATACTTTCCTACAAACATGACTATCCTGCCGTAAATGTTTTATAGTGCGGTCCACATAACCGTGCACTTGTTCTTAATAGATCGCAGAAGGCGAGGTAAAGGACTGCGTTGAGTCTGGAAAAATACTTTCTTACAAACATGACTATCCTGCCGTAAATGTTTTATAGTGCGGTCCACATAAACGTGCACATTGGCCTTAATAGATCGCAGAAGGCGAGGTAAAGGACTGCGTTGAGTGTGGAAAAATACTTTCCTACAAACTTGACTATCCTGCCGTAAATGTTTTATAGTGCGGTCCACATAACCGTGCACATTGGCCTTAATAGATCGCAGAAGGCGAGGTAATGGACTGCGTTGAGTCTGGAAAAATACTTTCCTACAAACATGACTATCCTGCCGTAAATGTTTTATAGTGCGGTCCACATAACCGTGCACTTGGCCTTAATAGATCGCAGAAGGCGAGGTAAAGGACTGCGTTGAGTCTGGAAAAATACTTTCCTACAAACATGACTATCCTGCCGTAAATGTTTTATAGTGCGGTCCACATAACCGTGCACTTGGCCTTAATAGATCGCAGAAGGCGAGGTAAAGGACTGCGTTGAGTGTGGAAAAATACTTTCTTACAAACATGACTATCCTGCCGTAAATGTTTTATAGTGCGGTCCACATAACCTTGCACTTGGCCTTAATAGATCGCAGCAGGCGAGGTAAAGGACTGCGTTGAGTCTGGAAATATACTTTCCTACAAACATGACTATCCTGCCGTAAATGTTTTATAGTGCGGTCCACATAACCGTGCACTTGGCCTTAATAGATCGCAGAAGGCGAGGTAAAGGACTGCGTTGAGTCTGGAAAAATACTTTCTTACAAACATGACTATCCTGCCGTAAATGTTTTATAGTGCGGTCCACATAACCTTGCACTTTTAATAGATCGCAGAAGGCGAGGTAAAGGACTGCGTTGAGCCTGGAAATATACTTTCCTACAAACATGACTATCCTGCCGTAAATGTTATATAGTACGGTCCACAAAACCGTGCACATTGGCCTTAATAGATCGCAGAAGGCGAGGTAAAGGACTGCGTTGAGTCTGGAAAAATACTTTCCTACAAACATGACTATTCTGCCGTAAATGTTTTATAGTGCGGTCCACATAACCTTGCACTTGGCCTTAATAGATCGCAGAAGGCGAGGTAAAGGACTGCGTTGAGTCTGGAAAAATACTTTCCTACAACCTTTACTATCCTGCCGTAAATGTTTTATAGTGCGGTCCACATAACCGTGCACTTGGCCTTAATAGATCGCAGCAGGCGAGGTAAAGGACTGCGTTGAGTCTGGAAATATACTTTCTTACAAACATGACTATCCTGCCGTAAATGTTTTATAGTGCGGTCCACATAACCTTGCACTTTTAATAGATCGCAGAAGGCGAGATAAAGGACTGCGTTGAGCCTGGAAATATACTTTCCTACAAACATGACTATCCTGCCGTAAATGTTATATAGTGCGGTCCACATAACCGTGCACTTGGCCTTAATAGTTCGCAGAAGGCGAGGTAAAGGACTGCGTTGAGCCTGGAAATATACTTTCCTACAAACATGACTATCCTGCCGTAAATGTTTTATAGTGCGGTCCACATAACCGTGCACTTGGCCTTAATAGATCGCAGAAGGCGAGGTAAAGGACTGCGTTAAGTCTGGAAATATACTTTCCTACAAACATGACTATCCTGCCGTAAATGTTTTATAGTGCGGTCCACATAACCGTGCACTTGGCCTTAATAGATCGCAGAAGGCGAGTTAAAGGACTGCGTTGAGCCTGGAAATATACTTTCCTACAAACATGACTATCCTGCCGTAAATGTTTTATAGTGCGGTCCACATAACCGTGCACTTGGCTTTAATAGATCGCAGAAGGCGAGGTAAAGGACTGCGTTGAGTCTGGAAAAATACTTTCCTACAAACATGACTATCCTGCCGTAAATGTTTTATAGTGCGGTCCACATAACCGTGCACTTGGCCTTAATAGATCGCAGAAGGCGAGGTAAAGGACTGCGTTGAGTCTGGAAAAATACTTTCTTACAAACATGACTATCCTGCCGTAAATGTTTTGTAGTGCGGTCCACATAACCTTGCACGTTGGCCTTAATAGATCGCAGAAGGCGAGGTAAAGGACTGCGTTGAGTCTGAAAAAATACTTTCCTACAAACATGACTATCCTGCCGTAAATGTTTTATAGTGCGGTTCACATAACCGTGCACTTGGCCTTAATAGATTGCAGAAGGCGAGGTAAAGGACTGCGTTGAGTCTGGAAAATTACTTTCTTACAAACATGACTATCCTGCCGTAAATGTTTTGTAGTGCGGTCCACATAACCTTGCACATTGGCCTTAATAGATCGCAGAAGGCGAGGTAAAGGACTGCGTTGAGTCTGAAAAAATACTTTCCTACAAACATGACTATCCTGCCGTAAATGTTTTATAGTGCGGTCTACATAACCTTGCACTTGGCCTTAATAGATCGCAGAAGGCGAGGTAAAGGACTGCGTTGAGTCTGGAAAAATACTTTCCTAAAAACATGATTAGTACCAGTACTCCCAAAACACTGACTTGAAGGAGACGATTGATATTAAATAAATACTATGATAAATTAGCTTAGGAGCGGCTGATGTAAAAGACATTCTGAATATGTATCAATTTCAGAAATGGTATTACACGAAAATTCTTTTGCTATCTCTCAAGGCCAAGTGCAAGGTTACTTTGGGCTTTACAATTTAGTAAATCTGCGTTAAACACTGAGTATTAACCGGCCAAGGGACCAGACGCTAAAAGAGACGAGGCGTTCATCAAATTGCTTCCATTCAAGCTCACGTCAACGAAAACATTGTATAATTGATGATATTAAATAAAAAGTTTGGCTAAAAGGGCAGAGTTAGTGGGAGGGGTTGCAAGGAGTCGTAAACGCGTCGTAAAAACGTCGTAAACACAAGAAGCGGTGGTGTAAAAATTTTGTCAGGGGGTTGTAAACATAAAATTACTTTCACTTGCAGTTTGGGTCGAACGGTCGCGAGATGTCTGTTGGTAAGCTAGAGATATGTAGCTCGTATTAGCTGACGTCAAAGTACGTTAACGTAAGTGTTTTATAATGTTAGAATTTAAAATAAAAGTTAGAGACTCTAATTGGAGGTAGAATCACAAAATCTGTTCAGATAAGGTTGAGGTACATTAACTAGCCTGAATCAGCATATTGAAGAAGAACCGTTATTCAATAAACACAATATCTCGCTACGCTATATCTTGCTATACTATAACAAAGTCATAGTGGTCTATATTGTTATCTAAAACCTATATTGTTCTAAACCTTTAAAAATTTTATATTCTCTATATTATATAACTTGGTATCAAAACTTCGCAAACTTTATTCGTAATATGGATGTTAGACACGACTATACACGACGGCGCTCCAGTGGCCAACTTCACAGTTCTTAATGAGTTATTTGACCGAGTTTCAGTCCTGATTGAATTTACGTTTGGTGTACGAATGTGTTTTTAATTGTTTGTAAACACTCATTTGCGAATTACGTGTCGGAAAGGGCACCTGGCTAAACCACCGACTAAACCTGGTTAGGATCCAGAGTTTGTTACTTGTACCTACGTACAACTTGACTTAGACCCATATTAACTCCATGCTACTATAATAGCAGTGACATGGTGGTCTTTTTATTGTTTTCTCCCACATAAGAACTAGGGTTTTTTGCCAGTTTCACGATTGATATATTGGCAAGAGCAAAAACTCGTGTACTCAAATCTATCACAAAATTCGCTAGTAAACGTCTACACACAATTACAAAACACAACTTCTGACAGAAATTACACTCACACACCAATGGTCTTGGCATGCTCACTTAGGTATTACATTGCTGGCCACTGGGGGTACAGTCAGAATAAAAAACTGTGACAAGTGTAGTCCGGAAACTTTCTGATATAACGCTATACGATGTTTTTGTCAGCGTTTTGCATTTTGTCAGATCTGATTACAACATTAACGAGAGATCTCATGTTTGAATACAATACTATTTATAGAAAACCATAACTATTCAATTAACTTTATCCATATTTGCAGTGTAACTCGGGATCCCAGTGCTGTTCCGGTTATTGCAACCCGATACCATTCTCTTTGAGAGCCTCCTGCAGTGATCACCCTTGCCTTAAAGTGGACGAGCCGGTAAGTGTTGTGTGTTGAACAGATAAGTAGAGAGAGAGAGAGAGAAATAATTTTAATAAAGTCTAAAAGAGGAGTACAACGTTCTTCATTTTATTTAATATCAACTCAAGTAATATTACATTTTTTCAATCCTTTCTATAAGTTCACACTCTCCTTATACATACATATACATATAGTTCTAATTTTCAATTGCTATTAAAATACTTTTTATTGATTCAATCTGTCCAGTTTTTTCATATATTAATTCATTAATTAAATTTAATGAATTAATTTTAGTTTTATATCAAAGAAAAACCTTTTCACAAAAGGGGCAAGGTATTCTATAATATACTTCGTTCCATTTGGCTTAAAGTAAGTGATAACACATGATTTCAAATAACAGCTGATTTTATATTATAGTGTATGTGATAGAACAGATGTTTTAAAACATAATTTATGTTATAAATAATATTCGAGCTGGCTTGTGAGTGAAAGTTATAATTAAAGAATAAAAATATGGTACAACTCACAAATTAATAAAATTGTTAAATTTGTGAGTTGTACCATATTTTTATTCTTTAATTATAACTTTCACTCACAAGCCAGCTCGAATATTAATTATAAGTATGGCACTCAAGTCAAAAGAGCTGAACCTACTACACAAATTAAAATTAAAGATTAGGTTGATATCTGATGATATATGGTTTTTATGTAATTGTAGAAAAGATATTGTTTTTCCAAATCTTATGAAAATTAAAATTCCTAAAATTCATCATTTAACACAACGAATTAAGGATAAAACAAAAAGATATTGGTTAAATTTAGAAATAAAATCATTATACGCTAAACAAGCTAGATTAGAGTTAGAAGCATTGGAACTTCATCTTATGATGTTAAAAAGTTGAATAAAATTAAATTTTGTGAGTTTAATACAAAATATGATAAAATGTTATCAATAATAAATCATAAACATATTAATAAAATCCAACATCTTAGGAAGAAATTACAAAAATTAGTTAGTAAAAATAATGAGGCTAGAAATAACACAAACAATGACCTTTTGGAGAAATTTTCTAAGCAAACAAATGTTTATAATTGGAGTAACATAGAATTTAATTATTAAGAAATGGAATTATTAAGCAAAGGATTAAAATTTGGAATCGAAGGTAGCAAGAATGATAGAGAAAAGCTTTTAATTGATGTTGAAACTAATTTAAAATTTCAAAACTATGATTTAAAAAATAATGTTAGGAGTCAAATTAAGAAGAATTTAGAAAATAATACTAAAAGTAAATCAAATAACAAATACCAAAGGATTATTGAAGATTTAAAAACCAAAGATGTCTACTACTTGAAAGCAGATAAAAATAACGCTATTGTTATTATGGATAAACAAGATTATAAAGAATGTGTTTGGACGAAAAACAAGAATTTAAAAGTAAAAATGTTGTCCTTTTAAAAGATATGATAAATTTTAATGAATTAGATGCATGGGAAACTTTATTTATAAATAGAAATAAAAATAAAATTGTTAATAATGAATTAGGACCAATTCAAAAATCAATATTATTTTAAATTAATTAATTGTTAAATACTATCTATTGTTTAAATTATTTAAATAATTTTGTTATTATTATGTTTTACTAGTAATATAGGCTCATCAAAATTAAATATTTATAATTAACATATGTTATTTAATGTAATTATATTAGTAGCTTTGGCTATAAATTTGACAATGCCCAGATCTGAGTTTCACTTTTGTTTTTACTTTTGTTAAAGCTTTATAGGTTATGTTTAATATATATTTTTTTAGTTAATTTGATTTGTGTATCTTCACTGAGGATGACGACAAATTAGTCGTTGAAACGCGTATGAAATAAAAATTTTATATTTGTGAGTTGTGCCATATTTTTATTTTTTAATTATAATTTATGTTACTTTATTTATATTACTTGCTTACTTTTAAATGCGAACATGAACTTTAAAAATTACGTCTTCTGAAGTACATTATTAAAATAAAATATCTACATAAAATAAAATTAAAATGATATTTTTAAAACAAATTTAAAAATCTGTTTGCACGTGTTCACGCGGCTAGCATGAGTGTGCGAGCGTGTTCAGATATATGTGATAAAATGAATTCTAATTTTATTATTTTCAGATGTTTTTATATTTATTGAAATTTAAGGCTTTAACAATCATCGTCTCGCCATTATTTACCTGACATGGTGACCGAATCTTGGTTTCTCACTTATCTATTTCTAGCAACTGGACGACCTCTGTTAAAGATAAAAAGATAACCAATTTTATTTTATTTCACATTTTACATTACTAGGCCACTAATATATATATATATATATATATATATATATATATATTATTATAAATTAAAAAAATATCTAAATTGAAAAGAAGTTATTAATTTTACTATTTCCAGAAGAAAATCCCCCAGTAATTGCTTAAGAGCTAGAAGCAACCTTTAGAAGTGAGTTAGAATTTTATCATTTTTTTACAACCAAAACAAATATTAAAAAAATATGATTGTGTAGTAGTAAATATTAATAAATAAATTTTAAACAAATAAACTTTCTAATATTAAAAATCTGGTTTATTCAACTCCTTATTCACATTTCAATTGCAAAGCATTCATCTACAGAGGAAATTATACCAAAAACAAGTATATAAGCAAAACAATTTTAAAGTGAATTCCTAATTAGGTCAACCAAGAAATTTTTCATTTTAGTTAATTTGTATTAAATAATTACAATTCGTATACATAAAGTAACATAACCTATGCCTTAAAACAGCTACCACATAATAATAGACCACCACATAATCTACAGACCCAACATAAAATAAGCCGTATTATGAAATCATATGTTATCATATTTTTAAGCTAACTGGAACTAAATAACTATATTACATACCTTGTTCGTTTTATAATTAGATTTTCTCTTATATAGGAGTAAAATTATTTTATAAATTTTATTAAAGACCTAATATTTGAAAAAACTGTATAAACATAAATTGTCATTCGCTACCAGTTAAAAAAACCGTATTTGAACTTAAGTGGATGAATACAAATCATATTTTTACGATTAAAAATTTGAATTACTAAAGACTTCAGAACAGTATACTAGAGTCATTAGTATTCCTGAGAATGTTGGTACTGTTTTTTCAACGAAAAGCTTTGAATTGTAAATTCAATAAATTATTCTTGCATTTGTAAATTGTTTTATTTCTATATATATAACTGTATATGCATTATTGTATTATTCATTCCTGATGATGTTGGTACTGTTTACCAACGAAAAGCTTTGAATATAAATAAATAATATTCTTGTATTTGAATAAACTATTTTGTTTAATATATATATATATATATATATATATATATATATATATATATATATATATATAATGAACTACGTCAAAATACAAATACAAGAATTATAATTGAATTTACAATTGAAAATTAGAATTGTTTAACATTAATCAGAATTGTTTAATATTCCTGATGATGTTGGTACTGTTAGCCAACAAAAGCTTTGAATTGTAAATTTAATTATAATTCTTGTATTTGTATTTTGAATTAGTTCTTTATTAATACACAGGAATACATATTGCGATGTTTATATATATATATATATATATATATATATATATATATATATATATATATATATATATGGAGAGTGTTATTATTACAATTGAATAACGAATCCTGTAAATTATTGTGATTAGTTAGTTATGTTTGTAATAATTTCATCCAAATATTATTGCTTTGCAATTGATAAGGGTGTAAAGGTTTAAATAAATAAGTGCATTTGTGGTTAGCAGGTTTATTTAATCAAATTGAAATAAACACAATACTAACTTCAAGTTGTAAAATAATAAACTATTATGTATTTATGTGTGAGACCCTTAATACTGGCATTGTCCAAATCTGTTGCAGTGTACTGCTGCTAAAGACTGCTGCTCCAGTAGCTGCAACACTACCACGAGTTTGTGCAACCCTCGGAGATTATTCTTTTAAGAGTTTGTACTTTGTTGTTATATACCCTGTAGTATTCACAATTAAATAAGTTGAGAAATTAATAAATCTGGGAAATGCAATCATCCTGTATTTTAAAGATAAGTAGGCAGAGTCCTTGTATGTATGTGGAGTACAAATACAGCAGGACCTCAGTATAGAAGGCTATCGTTGAGATGGGGCGCTTGGGAGGGAACCAATAGGAAAGCCGGATTTGCTACCCCCACCCCTTTCCAAGATGGCAGCGCCCATATGGCGGGAACAAGATGGCGGCGCCCATAAGCGCGGGAACAAGATGGCGGCGCCCATAAGCGCGAGAACAAGATGGCGTCTCGCTCTAGTGTCCTAACCTAAGAAAAAGTTGTGTATGGGGTGTATGTTGGTTCGATGAGGGGCGAGGTCGCCCTAGGGGTTGTTTTAAATAATATATAAAATTGCCTAAAAACGATCGGTTAGATCAAATGACCAACGTTTCAACTAAACAACTGGCTTACGCTAAGTTTAACCGACCAACATACACGAAGTTCAAACGAACAACATTTACACCAAGTTCAAATAGTCAACAGTCTGCGCGGGAAGCGGCCTATCACATTGCAGGCGCTCGGTAGGCTTACGCCTGACGGACACGCAACACACGGACGCGATGCTGCAGGCGCACCCACAGGAGGGAGATGTGTGAAGAGTATGAATATCAGTACACCGAACTCTATGTCTGTTTACAGGTGCAACGAATAACAAGGTTGATTCTCTATAACGCCTAATACTGTGTGTGTGGCAAATATACAAGTTTATTGTTATCTAGATACTTGCATTCCTAACCGTTATGTGTAGAGGTGAAATAATAATAACTCCAATATCTCTTAGCATAAGGTTAATCTCGGAGCTCATGCATGCTCTGTCGTGGGTATTTCCTAGCTTTTATAAAGGGAAAAACAACGAAAAAGCCACAACCTGTAGAGCTCTACTGTCTACAAACCACACGGCAATGTTCTCCATAGGTATCATACCAACAAGCCAGGCGTCAAAAAAACTGGAACCAGCTGACCACATAATACCCATCCAATCGCAGGTACAGGCATGATGTCTTAGACACTACCGTGTTTAAAACATCATCCTCAGACAATCGCTCATCAATATAGACTATCTAAGCCTGGGCTATGGCCCGTTATTCTAACAGTTGACGACCCACCTGACGTTTCACCTCCCACAGTTGAAATGCTTACGAAAACCAATTGGGAACGCTTAAATGAGTGCCTTCTACAAACATCACGGTAACCCGACTGACAGCTACGAGGATGTTGACCATGAGGTCGACAAAATACAGACGGTCCTCTAACATGCAGTCAAGAACAGCTCCTACACCACTGATGATAGAAAGACTGACCCCCCACGCCACATCCCCGCCTAGCTGACAAAGAAACGCCCATGGCCCCAACAATGTATCCTTGCAACCTCTACCAACAGGAACCTAAACGCCTAGACAAAATTAGTCAAGACACTACTAGTAACTCATGCTGTGGAGGAATGGTTCCTATCCTCAGTAAACATAGAAAATGGTTCTCTATGGAAACTAAATCGCAAGATACCAAAACGCCACGTAACACACCCCAGACTAGCACGATCTGGCTTGAGGCCTGAATGACCTAGGGCTCAGATATAGGGTGTTACTATACTTTGAGCCTACCAATGTCTGACTGACTGCGACTCCTCACAGGTGTCAGGATCACATCGTCATGTGTTCGACGCTCTGGACCTATATAGATTTAAAAACCTCAGAGAAAGGACGGTCTTAAGACGGTATCGGCAGCTTTCTGAGTATTTCAGACCCTTAAATACCGTATGCGTTACTTATCGGTGATAAACCTTCATTTTCCCATCTGATTGAAGATAATAATGTTATCGTATCCGATATGAGATAATACGTGTTTACTTCTAATATCAATCGTACTTCTGGGAGAAATTGTTATAACGTGAGCAACCTATGGCTATATTTAGGAGTTATAGACATGAGATGAGACTTGTGCTCGTATCAAATAGAAAGATTATATTCCGTTTTTATTATGACGTGGTTTATCAGTGAGAGAGGTAAACCCCAGACACTGTATAACTTGCCGGCAGTACATTTTAGGATCCCTGTTTATATAAATTATTTATTATTTTGAAAAGAAGAAAAAGCTGGAAAGCTAGAGTAATTATTATGTCTGAATGATATTACTCTATATTATACGGCGCAATTATCTTTGAATTAACAATCTTGTAATGTAGATTATAATTTTGACCTGCGTTAGAAGGAGAGTTTATGTTTTTAAATTAATTATAATAGAGTTTAAATTGTACAATAGTGTAGACTTATAGAAACCACAGCCGTAGAATGATATCTACGTGATAAGGAAGCTTCCGGTCTGAGTGGAATATTTCATTATTCATTCTAAATGGGTAAAGTAGGCTTAGAACATGGGCGGGTGTGACGTCACCGTGCCTGTGATATGCAGTTGTGCAGTTGTATTCATTCTGGATAACATGTAAGTACTAATATAGTAACAACTCAAACATTACAATCATAAAGAGAAAAGATTTAACGTTAACGACACTCTTTTATTATCAAACTAACACTGCATTATTCGTTAAAAAGCTAAAATAATCTCCTAATATTATATTAATTATGTGTATCTTTGAAAAACAACGACAAGTTTTTACAGCAATAAATCATACGTACTACAACTCAACCATATGTTAATTGGTATTATTATTATTTTCAATAGGCGTTTCTCTTAGTTACGTCTGAATTAAATGTTTGTAATATTAAATAAAGCAGTACAACCTGTCGGGCACAAACACAAACAAATCTTATAAATACATACATGCGACTATACATACAGACGGCTACCTATACTGGTGACAACATTAAAAGGTGCATACGTATACAGGAGTCTGTGTATAAAAGTGGGTAAATATATAGGTGACTACATGTACAGGTGACTAACTGTATAGGTGACCAATCAATAAAACTGATAAACCTATATTGATATCACAAACTTGATGAGCTCATACAGGTGACTCATTATAGATATAGATGCCTGCGTATAGAGGTCTCTCCGTATACAGGTGACTTAATACAGGTGACTACGTATACAAATCACTGCTTTATACAATTATTTACACTTTCGACTAATTCTTAATGTTATGACTAATGTTAAAATAAGTATAGGCGGTACCTATTAAGGTAATAGTACTCATAAAAGCGTTAAACCTATGTTGGTGCCATAAATGTACAGCTGACTAATGTAGTAGTAACCAATGTATGCAGATGATTACGTTTACAGATGACAACGTGAACAGGTCGTTACATATACAGGGGATTAGGAATACATGTGACTACGAATAGAAAGGACTACGTATATAAACAACTGAGTTATATAATTAATTACACTTTTACTAATTTGTTCACTATGACTACGTGTACAGTAAGTTACGTATACATATGAGTTACCTATTCATGTAACTACCGACACATGCATGTGACTATCTATACCGGTGACTACGTATGCATGGGGTCTACGTCCACAGGTAATAACGTATACAGGTGAGAAAATATACACGTAACTATGTATACAGGTGTATGAAACTGTCCATATATATAAGTAGCTACGTATACATTGCATAGCTAGGCTAATGGTTAACGCATAGTAGCCGATGTGTAGCCCGACTAGTCGTTAACACATAATATCCAATGCATAGCTTGAGTATGGTTTAATAAATAGTATCTAAAGCATAGCCTGACTATGGGTTATCACATAGTATCCGATGAGTAGATTGATTACAAAGTAAAACATAACATCCGTTGCATAGTTAGGCTAATGGTTATCACATAGTATCTGATGAATAGCTAGGCTAATGGTTAACACATAGTAGCCGATGCATAGCCTGACTAGGGCTAACACATAGTATCCGAGGCATAGATTGACTACAAAGTAACATATAATATCCGATGCGTAGCTTAGCTAATGGTTAACACATAGTATCTGATGCATAGCCAGGTTAATGGTTAACACATAGTATCCGATGAATAGCTTGACTAGGGGTAACACACAGTATCCGATGCATAGCTTGACCATGGCCCAACACATAATATCCACTGCATAGCTTGGCTAATGTTCACCATATAGTATCCGATGCATAGATTGACTAGGGGATATCACACAGTATCCGATGAGTAGGTTGACTACAAGTTGACCATGGCCCAACACATATATCCATTGCATAGCTTGGTGAAAGGTTAACACATATTATCCGATGACTAGATTGACTACAAGTTAACACAAAATATCCAATGCATGGCCTGACTATGGTTTAACACATAGTATCCGATGAGTAGATTGACTACATAGTAACACATAATATCCGATGCGTAGCTTGACTATAGGTTAACAAATAGTATCCGATGAGAAGGTTGAATACAAGGTAACACATAATATCCACTGCATAGCTCGGCTAATGTTCACCATATAGTACCCGATGTATAGCTTGACTATAGGCTAACACATAGCATCTGATGAGTAGCGTGATATAAGGTAACACATAGTATCCGATGCAGACCTTAGGACCGAATATGACGTCATCCAGGGCGGCTATGTTGATACCGAGTTCAAATGGGCTATGGTGGCTGTGACCAGTGTAAGCTAGATCAAATGACCAACGTTTCAACTAAACAACTGTCTTACGCGCCGTTTAACCGATCAACTTACACGAGGTTCAAACGAACATGTTACGCCTAGTTCAAATAGCCTATGGCTGGTGAAGGCTAGATCAACGTTTCAGCTAATCAACGTTGAAAAACTTACGCTAATCAACCAACATCTACACCGAGGTCAAGTTAGCTATGCCGGCTATGGTTAGTGAAGGCACTGGCAAATGCCTTTATGATCTGAGCTTTAGACCTTAGACATAATTATAGCTACCAACGCATACCACCATAGCTATGTAGAAACCGTCAAGGCCTTTATGATCTGATCTTTACACATATTGTCTAGGTATGTTGTATCAGTTACAGCCTCTCGACTAAGACAAATACCTCCATCAGTAAAGCTACCTTGGAGGTAGGCCGTGGGTAAAGCTATCTTGGAGTCAGGCGTTAGGTAAAGCTACCCTGAAGTAGGGCCTTAGGTAAAGCTACCCTGGAGTAGGGCCTTAGGTAAAGCTCTCCTGGAGAAAGGCCTTAGGTAAAGCCATCCCGAAGGCAGGCCCTAGGTAAAGCTACCTTGGAGCCAGGCCTTATTTGAAGCCTCTTTGGAGCTAGACTCTAGGTAAAGCTACCTTAGGGTCAGCCTTTAAGTAAAGTCACCCCGCAGGCAGGTCTTAGGTAAAGCTACCTTGGAGTCAGCCCTTAGGTAAAGCAACCCCTGAGTCAAACCATAGGTAAAACCAGCTTGGACGGGTTAGCTATCAATGGATGCCCAATCTAAATAGCTACGTAAAGGCAACTAATGATTTGATGGAGGTGTTTACGTAACTATTGCGATAGAGTTTGTATTGGTAGCTGTCTTTACACATCTATAGTGATAGGTTATGCATTGGTAGCTATCTCTATGGAGATATTGTGATAGATTATGGAATGGTAGGCGTCGTTGCGTCGCTATTGTGATTATGTATGCAATAGTAGCTGCCTTTACGTAGCTGTAGCTATTGTTAAGGGCTGACTCCAAGGTATCTTTACCTAAGATCTGATTCCAGAGAGGCCTTACCTGGGACCTGGCCTCAAGCTTAACTTTACCTAAGCCCCGACTCCTGGCTGGCTTTACTTATGGCTTGACTCAGGGGTTGCTTTACCAAGGGGGCTGACTTCAAGGTAGCTTTACCTTAGATTTTACTTCGGGTGACTTTATCTAAGGCCCGACTCCTGACAGGCTTTACCTATGGCCTGACTCCGGGGTTGATTTACCTAAGGGCTGACCCTAAGGTAGCTTTACCTAAAGTATAGCTCCAAAGAGGCTTCAAATAAGGCCTGACTCCAAGGTAGCTTTACCTAAGGCCTGACTTCGGGATGGTTTTACCTAAGGCCTTTCTCCAGAGTGGCTTTACCTAAGGCCTTTCTCCAGGGTGGATTTACCTAAGGCAATACTCTAAGGTAGCTTTACCTAAGGTCCAACTCCAGGCAGGCTTTACCTACGACATGACTCTAGGGTGGCTTTAACTAAGGGCTGACTCCAAGGTAGCTTTACCTAAGACTTGATGGAGGTATTTGTCTTAGTCAGTATGTTGTAATTGATACAACATACCTAGACAATATGTGTAAAGCTCAGATCATAAAGGCCTTGACGGTTTCTACGTAGCTATTTTGGTATGCGTTGGTAGCTATCTATATATTGTCTAAGGTCTAAAGCTCAGATCTTAAAGGCTTTTGCCAGTGCCTTCGCTAACCATATCCCGTTTGAACACGGCGTAAATTTGTTGGTTGATTAGCGTAAGTTTTTCAATTTTGATTAGCTGAAACGTTGATCTAGCGTTTAGAAATAAACAAACTGAATACTTTGACAGCACTACTGTAATTCTATGATATGGATAAACAGGGTTACAAGAGATTACACGTTTAGTGAGAGTTTACATGAGTTTAGCGAAATCAAGGCTGTTGACACGGTGTGATGTATTTTAATAGTGCTCAAGATGAGCATGTATTACCTGTATTTTTAGTCGCCTGTATACTCTTGACACCTGTAAATATAAGTCAGTTAAAGGTTTAAGTCACCTGTATAGGTACTCACTTGTATACGTAGTCACGTGTATACTTAATCACCTCTATTCGCTAGCATACGTCGCAACACGATTACACCAACATGTATATTTAGTCACCTGTGGACGTAGACACACCTATTCGTAGCCGCTTATATATGTAGACAGTTTCATACACCTGTATACATAGTCACGTGTATATTTTATCACCTGTATACGTGGTTACCTGTGGACGCAGACCCCTTGCATATGTAGTCACCTGTATAGATAGCCACCTGCATGTGTCGGTAGTCACATGAATAGGTATCTCATATGTATACGTAACTAACTGTACACGTAGTCAAAGTGAACAAATTAGTAAAAGTGTAAATAATTGTATAAGCAGTGATTTGCATACGTAGTCCCTTCTATTCGTAGTCACCTGTATTCCTAATCCCCTGTATATGTAACGACCTGTTCACGTTGTCATCTGTAAATGTAAACATCTGCATACATTGGCTA
Source organism: Prosapia bicincta (assembly GCA_036971475.1). NCBI lineage: Eukaryota > Metazoa > Arthropoda > Insecta > Hemiptera > Cercopidae > Prosapia > Prosapia bicincta. The sequence goes on along the minus strand of JBAIZL010000002.1, from coordinate 16,494,141 downwards.
CTACTACTACATTAGTCGGCTGTACATTTATGACACCAATATAGGTTTAACGGTTTTATGAGTACTATTACCTGTATAGGTAGTTATACACTTGTTTTAAGCCTGTACTTATTTTAACATTAGTCATAACATTAAGTATTAGTCAAAAGTTTAAATAATTGTATAAAGCAGTGATTTGTATACGTAATCACCTGTATTAAGTCACCTGTATACGGAGAGACCTCTATACGCAGGCATATATATATATATATATATATATATATATATATATATATATATATATATTATAACATATACATCATATATATTTATATATACGCGGGCATCTATATCTATAATGAGTCACCTATATGAGCTCATCAAGTTTGTGATATCAATATAGGTTTATCAGTTTTATTGATTGGTCACCTATACAGTTAGTCACTTGTACATGCAGTCATCTTTATACGCAGTTCCATATATACGTAACCCCCTGCATATGTCGCCTGTATACGTAGTACACTGTAAACGCTGTCACCTATTGGTCACATATATACGTAGTTACCTGTATACGATAACTCCCACGTATCTATTCACCTGTGTACGGAGAGACCTGTATTCGCAGGCATCTATATATATATCAGTCACTTCTATAATGAGTCACCTATATGAGCTCATCAAGTTTGTGATATCAATATAGGTTTATCAGTTTTATTGATTGGTCACCTATACAGTTAGTCACCTGTACATGTAGTCACTTATATATTTACCCACTTTTATACACAGACTCCTGTATAAGTATGCACCTTTTAATGTTGTCACCTGTATACTTGTCACCAGTATAGGTAGCCGTCTGTATGTATAGTCGCATGTATGTATTTATAAGATTTGTTTGTGTTTGTGACCGACAGGTTGTACAGCTTTATAAATATTACGAACATTTAATTCAGACGTAACTAAGAGAAACGCCTATTGAAAATAATAATAATACCAATTAACATATGATTGAGTTGTAGTACGTATGATTTATTAGCTGTAAAAACTTGTCGTTGTTTTTCAAAGTTACACATAACTAATATAATATTAGGAGATTATTTTAGCTCTTTAACGAATAATGCAGTGTTAGTTTGATAATAAAAGAGTGTCGTTAACGTTAAATCTTTTCTCTTTATGATTGTAATGTTTGAGTTGTTACTATATTAGTACTTACATGTTATCCAGAATGAATACAACTGCACAACTGCATATCACAGGCACGGTGACGTCACACCCGCCCATGTTCTAAGCCTACTTTACCCATTTAGAATGAATAATGAAATATTCCACTCAGACCGGAAGCTTCCTTATCACGTAGATATCATTCTACGGCTGTGGTTTCTATAAGTCTACACTATTGTACAATTTAAACTCTATTATAATTAATTTAAAAACATAAATTCTCCTTCTAACGCAGATCAAAATTATATTCTACATTACAAGATTGTTAATTCAAAGATAATTGCGCCGTATAATATAGAGTAATAAGATTCAGACATAATAATTACTCTAGCTTTCCAGCTTTTTCTTTTTTTCAAAATAATAAATAATTTATATAAACAGGGATCCTAAAATGTACTGCCGGCAAGTTATACAGTGTTTGGGGTTTACCTCTCTCACTGATAAACCACGTCATAATAAAAACGGAATATAATCTTTCTATTTGATACGAGCACAAGTCTCATCTCATGTCTATAACTCCTAAATATAGCCATAGGTTGCTCACGTTATAACAATTTCTCCCAGAAGTACGATTGATATTAAAAGTAAACACGTATTATCTCATATCGGATACGATAACATTATTATCTTCAATCAGATGGGAAAATGAAGGTTTATCACCGATAAGTAACGCATACGGTATTTAAGGGTCTGAAATACTCAGAAAGCTGCCGATACCGTCTTAAGACTGTCCTTTCTCTGAGGTTTTTAAATCTATATAGGTCCAGAGCGTCGAACACATGACGATGTGATCCTGACACCTGTGAGGAGTCGCAGTCAGTCAGACATTGGTAGGCTCAAAGTATAGTAACACCCTATATCTGAGCCCTAGGTCATTCAGACCTCAAGCCAGATCGTGCTAGTCTGGGGTGTGTTACGTGGCGTTTTGGTATCTTGCGATTTAGTTTCCATAGAGAACCATTTTCTATGTTTACTGAGGATAGGAACCATTCCTCCACAGCATGAGTTACTAGTAGTGTCTTGACTAATTTTGTCTAGGCGTTTAGGTTCCTGTTGGTAGAGGTTGCAAGGATACATTGTTGGGGCCATGGGCGTTTCTTTGTCAGCTAGGCGGGGATGTGGCGTGGGGGGTCAGTCTTTCTATCATCAGTGGTGTAGGAGCTGTTCTTGACTGCATGTTAGAGGACCGTCTGTATTTTGTCGACCTCATGGTCAACATCCTCGTAGCTGTCAGTCGGGTTACCGTGATGTTTGTAGAAGGCACTCATTGAAGCGTTCCCAATTGGTTTTCGTAAGCATTTCAACTGTGGGAGGTGGAACGTCAGGTGGGTCGTCAACTGTTAGAATAACGGGCCATAGCCCAGGCTTAGATAGTCTATATTGATGAGCGATTGTCTGAGGATGATGTTTTAAACACGGTAGTGTCTAGGACATCATGCCTGTACCTGCGATTGGATGGGTATTATGTGGTCAGCTGGTTCCAGTTTTTTTGACGCCTGGCTTGTTGGTAAGATACCTATGGAGAACATTGCCGTGTGGTTTGGAGACAGTAGAGCTCTATATCGGCTGTTTGAAATTAAGATCCTCCATGAGATTGATGGGTCATCAGTGTTTTGTAGGAAGTCCGAGACAGAGCTAGATAGCCTATTACCAGGTTGTAGATAAGCGGAGAATATATAAAGGTTGGTACCATCGTAGTGTACCTGATCACCTGTGCGTTCAATTTTGGTGTTGGGGCGATTTATTACAGCCTGATGTACTAGCCTTCTGTGAACCAGTAGGCGATGCCTCCGGCCGAGCGGTGGCTCAATGGCTCTGGCAATCAATGCGGTATGTATTTTAGCATGGAATCTGACGGAGTCTGTCAGGAATGTTCCAGATATCAGTGCAATATCAATATCTTAAGGGTAGGGGAAGTGGCGGGGGTGCAATTTCTTTTTTGACGACTACCCCATACGAGATAACATTGATTATGACGGTTTTGAGGTCATCGGTTTAGGTAACTGAGGTTAAAATGATACAAGGAGGTCAGTCTTTTTTTATGTAGGGGGGGATCCGAAGTCCGTGCCTCTGGGGGTGTATTTGCAACCCCTTTTTCCGTAGGGATGTGTAGGTCTGTGTAGGTACAGGTTGTGGCTTTTTCGTTGTTTTTCCCTTTATAAAAGCTAGGAAATACCCACAACAGAGCATGCATGAGCTCCGAGATTAACCTTATGCTAAGAGATATTGGAGTTATTATTATTTCACCTCTACACATAACGGTTAGGAATGCAAGTATCTAGATAACAATAAACTTGTATATTTGCTACACACACAGTATTAGGCGTTACAGAGAATCAACCTTGTTATTCGGTGCACCTGTAAACAGACATAGAGTTCGGTGTACTGATATTCATACTCTTCACACATCTCCCTCCTGTGGGTGCGCCTGCAGCAACGCGTCCGTGTGTTGCGTGTCCGTCAGGCGTAAGCCTACCGAGCGCCTGCAATGTGATAGGCCGCTTCCCGCGCAGACTGTTGACTATTTGAACTTGGTGTAAATGTTGTTCGTTTGAACTTCGTGTATGTTGGTCGGTTAAACTTAGCGTAAGCCAGTTGTTTAGTTGAAACGTTGGTCATTTGATCTAACCGATCGTTTTTAGGTAATTTTATATATTATTTAAAACAACCCCTAGGGCGACCTCGCCCCTCATCGAACCAACATACACCCCATACACAACTTTTTCTTAGGTTAGGACACTAGAGCGAGACGCCATCTTGTTCTCGCACTTATGGGCGCTGCCATCTTGTTCCCGCGCTTATGGGCGCCGCCATCTTGTTCCCGCGCTTATGGGCGCCGCCATCTTGTTCCCGCCATATGGGCGCCGCCATCTTGGAAAGGGGTGGGGGTAGCAAATCCAGCTTTCCTATTGGTTCCCTCCCAAGCGCCCCATCTCAACGATAGCCTTCTCTACTGACCTCGTTATAACGGACCCTATTATAACGGACTTCGAATATAACGCACTGTTTTGAAGCTAGATCACGCCATCCGCCACGTAATCGATCACCTCCTAGCTAGCGTCGATGCACAGTGGAGTATATCACGCCGTAACGTGCCAAAGATATTATTACTTTTGCTTTTATGCTAATTATCTAATTTTGTTATACTAACTTATTAATTCTACGTCTATTTAAGCAATGGAAGTATTGTACATTGTTTTACAGGCTAATTCTACATTTTGTACATTATATATCCTTGTTTACTTATTTTGCCAATATGTACTTTATGTACGTAACAAAATATCAAGTTTTTTACATTTGTGCATACTAAATTATTGTGAGATTTATTTACTCTGATTCTACTGAGTTTAGATCTTTTCAATTTTATTCGTATCATCCTTTTTATATTCATCTTTTAAATTATTAATATTTGTGTCAGAGAGTCAAGTTTACAATGTAAATGATCTTGTTAATACGACAAATCAAATAATATTTATAGTGGCCTTTTAGCTTTGTCAAATCTACATGATTGTAATATGAACATTATATATCATAATGTAATGTCTGTGAAACGGTCTTCACCGTTCTTTCACCCTTCCCCCCGCGTATGCTCGCCCTTCTAGGTCACGCGCCAGCTAACGAGTTACAAGCTGTACTGACATGGCATTTATACCGTCAAGACGCATTCCCCTTATGAAGCAAAAGAACTGTAAATAGTGTCAGTGAATTTCATATTACTGTACTAACTATTAAGTGTTAGACAAATCTGTTGTAAAGAAATATAGGCCTACACCCTTCCCTAACCAAATGGCTTTTTTGTTTGTAACGTCACGTTTGTCCCTTAAAACAAAATTGAAATGTTTTTATATCAGTCTGAGGACATTCTAACTGCAATATAAAAAATATTTTGATACTATGATACTACTTCTGATGATGGTTACTATTTAATCGAAACATACATAAAGTAATTATAATAAAATAAAAGTTTTTATATTGTCGTTAGTGGGTTTTTATTAATTTAGTTTACATGGTTATAGGTTTCCTTCTTGTTATCAAATGTTTACTGTTTTCCTCCATTTTATATGAATTTAAGCCACTTTAAAATAACTTTTCTCATTCTTTCTATTAGTTTACAATCTCTTTGTATGTATATATATACATATATCTTTTTCATATTTTCATTCGTTTATAAAATACTTTTTATTAACAATCAAGGTCAAATGCATTTTCTTTTAACTTGTAGTTGATGACACTTGGTAATAATAGTTTTTTCAAATATTATTTCTTTACTTAAATTTGATAATGAATTATTTTAGTTTTATATAGAGGAAAACTTTTCAGAAAAAGGTCAAGGTTGCAATATAGTTGTTTCGTCCCATTTCATAAAACAGCTGATTTTATGTTATAGGTTATGTGGTAGAAAAGCTGTTTAATGCATAGGTTATGTTACTTTATTTGTATTAATTGTAATTATTCAGTAAAAAGTAAATTAAATAAACTTTTCTTTGACGAGCTAAGTAGGAATTGACTTAATTATATATATACAATTTTAGACACAATTTTAGATAACTTTACTAACTTAAATGAAAGATTATTACGAAAAAGGTCATAAAGAAGCAAGGAATGAGCTGCAAATGGATCCATTAGACACATATTTTACGAACATTGTATAAAATTTTTAATAATATCTCTAATGGCACTGGATGTTAATACAGTTTTTCAAATAATGATTGGGTTGCGCGCGCTCATGTGTGTGTGTGTGTGTGTGTGTGTGTGTGTGTGTGTGTGTTGTGTTGAAACGAGCTTTTTGCCTCGTATGCAATTTTGAATTGGAAAATAGTAAACAATTTAATAATTATACTTAAACAAATAGTCTGAAATCAGTGTAGGATTCATAAAAATAATGTAATCGTTTAAAAGCAGAGACAAGATAAATTGAATATTAGTTCAAAATAACATTATTTTCACATAGAAAGGTTTCTTGTTGAAACATAAGCTTTGTAATGTTTTTACAAAGGTTCCATATAACTTTTAGCATCTTGAAATAATACAAAGTCCAAACGATAGCAACTGAAACAGTTGAGTGTTGGATTTCAAACGTTTAGTCATACAGTTCGAATCCACCTAATGATATCAACTTTTTTAGATCTAAATCATGAATACATATTTGAAAAACTATGTTAACATCAAATGTCATTCGGTATATGATATATAAAAATGTATTTCAATAACGATTGAAAATTTGAACAAGATATATAAATAAATATACGAAGGAAGAGTGTGAACTACTAAATTAAAAACTACTAAGGAATTCAAAAAAATATAAAAAATCATGAACTATTTTCACTATTTATGAATAGCGAATTGAGAAAGGAATCATGTTAAAACTTGAAATGTAAGTCAAAATATAGCGGCATGTAGCCTATAGTGAAACTAATGATAAAATATATGAAACAGGCTTCTTAAACGGGACGAACCTATTATAATTCAGTTAGATATATTTTGAGTTGATACAAAGCCATAGAACAAAGACATCACTATTAAAATAAGTAAGTTAACTAAGGAAGATCGTGAGCAAGAGTAGAAGATGGAGTCACTGTAATGGAAATATATTTGATGTAATACTACACGAAGAATGTAGAATATGTTAATGTATGCCCAGTATTAGACAAGAGAACCACTATCATAGCTGGTCATATATCCGAGGCTAACTCTACTATGTGGGTAAAGCGTAGTTTATTCATCTGATACAATACGGATAGTTCAGGCCCTTCCTAAATTTTACGTGATTTGAAACCCTGCAGTGTTGCCAACATTACGAGAGCAGTTATGGCTTGCATAAAGTTACACGGGATCCACCTAAAGTGTTACTGAATATCTAATCGGGGTGAGGTACGGAAACTCCCGCTAGTAATTAACTTCCAGCTATTGTTCTGCAAAATGTTACAATAAATTGTAATAATTGCCACTTCTATTGAACAATAAAATAAACAATGAACTGCTCTTTTGTAGGGAAAAGGAAAAGGTACGTTTATACTTTATTTTATTGTTTGTGTGATGGTTGGCTATTGTTAGATGCGGGAAGAAATTTTAACTGAGACGTTTCTAGAGTGGAGTCCCATGACTGAAATTTAACACATTTATTTTTGGTCTCCGGCTCAAGTGTCGAATATGAAACTAGTTTATTGAGAAATTCGTTTTAAAGAAATTTAAGTCAGAGTAAAACAAACATATGTCGAATCCGACATGAAGGTTGATTTAAATTTAAAGTATTGTAACAAAATTTGGTTCTATAACTTATGTATGCATTTCATATGCTTTTTCACTAATTTTTTCGAAACAAATAGTCTTTTCTATGCCGTTTTCCTTTTTACTGTTGACTTTTGCTAAATTTAATATTTCACATTTTTAAGATAGGGTTTCATAATACGAGTATTTAGTAAAACACACATTATTTTAGTGAAACACACATTAGTTTATTGGAACACCCTTTTGTTTAGTGGAACACTCTTTTTTTAGAACCACCTTTTTTTTAGTGAAACACTTCCTTGTTTAGTATAACACTCTTTCTTTAGTGGAACAACCTTTTTTTAGTGAACACTTTTTAGTTTAGTGAAACAGACATTACTTTAGTGGAACACCCATTTGTTTAATGTAACACTCTTTGTTTATTGGCATACGCTTTTTTTAGTGGACCGCCCCTTAATTTATTGGAAACCTCCACTGTTTAGTGGAACATCTCATAGTTTAGTGAAACACCTGTTTGTTATTTGGAACGCGGTTTGTTTAGAGAAATACCGATTTGTTTAGTGGAGCATCCCTTTATAACCAGTTCTAAGTATCAGCCTGTAATGAAAGCTAGACAACAGATGCTTGAAGTATTATGAAATTTAACACCTAGAAAAAACATAGACATTTAATGTAAGTAAAACATTTCACAACAAGAAAGTTGCTCCATACAAAATGAGCCAAGGATTGTGATAGAATGCGCCACTATATGTAACAAGTCCGGCCAAGTTTTTATTTCCCCAGAGTGTGCTAATACGGCGTGTTATCGTCAGGAATCGCACCCCGACAATATTTTCTTCCGCCCAGATTCTTTAGGCTCTGTATCTCATGATGACACGCCAGCGATAAAATCTAAGACTAATTCAACACGAACTCTTAATGTTCTCGTATTTCACGAGCTGGGCGAGTTGGATCTGTCGAGTTTTCTCTAGCTTTAGTCTAGTCAGACAATTCACACCAAACAACACTTACAGATATACATCTAAATTGCTAAAAAGACTCCACTATCACCGCTACAAAGTTTGGCTCTGGTTGGTGCTTAGGGAAACAGTTGAAAAGCAGTGGTGAAGTCATTAACCAATAACCAACTCGTTGCTATAACTACGTTAACAGTGCATTTTTTAGTAACTAGGTTTCTTTAATGTCCCCTCAAGAGTACTTTGTTGAGATTCAATGAATGTTGGAATCTCTTGGATAGAAGGCCCACCATTCTTCCTTCCAGGCCCGCTGTTTTCAGCAACCTCGGAATTGAAATAAGTCCTTAAATAAACCTACTGTTGCTATGACGCATTTACTTGCAAACAGATGAGAAGCTTTGTTGGCATACCAAAACATTCCAACATTGGTGAGTCCTCACTGTAAAAGTTCGCATCGCATTGGCTCCCTGATGATGAGCTTCACCTACCGTTCGCCGCGTTTAGGACTCATTTTGGAAACAGGTTTAAACTTAACAGAAAAATAGCCATGATTGCTACGAAATAGTAAAAAGGTTGAACGTATCTACCGGAGCATTATTATTGGAGCGACATATATGAAACCTGGTAAGTTGAGAAGTCTAGTCGGTAGAGCGCTTTACTACCAAGCTCGATGAAGTAGATCCATAAACCGACAATGAATTGTGTGCTTCATCAGTCCCCAGGTCGACTCATCTTGTGAAAATAAGTAATTGGAGTAATAATAGGTTGAAGACATGTCAATGGTATAAGAAGGAGTAACTGGAATTATATATTTTAGATCCTCCTACATGCCCGTTTATGGTTTGTTGCTTCTGGGTGTCATGAAACGGTAATGAAATCACCGTAATGAAATTCAAACTCACACTGTATTAAACATTCAAGTGGTATCGCGAAATCCCCCTTACTATATTTTGGTGTGTGTGTGTGTGTGTGTGTGTGTGTGTGTGTGTGTGTGTGTGTGTGTGTGTGTGTGTGTGTGTGTGTGTGTGTGTGTGTGTGTGTGTGTGTGTAGTGAATGTATGTAAGCGTGTGCCAGTGTGTGTGCATGGGCGCGCGCGCGCGTGTGTGTGTATGTGTGCGTGCGTGCGTGCGTGTGTGTGTGTGTGTGTGTGTGTGTGTGTGTGTGTGTGTGTGTGTGTGTGTGTGTGTGTGTGTGTGTGTGTGTGTGTGTGTGTGTGTGTGTGTGTGTGTGTGTGTGTGTGTGTGTGTGTGTGTGTGTGTGTGTGTGTGTGTGTGTGTGTGTGTGTGTGTGTGTGTGTGTGTGTGTGGCTGTGTATGTGTGTGAGTTAGAGATAGGATGGATGCGCAAAGTCTCCCAATAATTCGTAACAAGACAGGCTGCAAACACAGGCAACATTAGCGCAACGCGTAACAATAAATCAGATACCAACACTCAGCGCCGTGACAACTCTTCAAACAACCCAAAAACACGTCAATATATCAGGGAATGTTGTCGATCTCAATCGATTAAAGCTAACAAAGTTAAAAGTGTTGTCGAAATTTGTTACGGCAATGATGCATTGTCTGGAACGATATCACTTAATTATAGTGACATCGCCACAGTTGTCATTTCTTTCAAAGAGTTGACGCTATGGCAGCCCTCTATTAATAGTCATAATTTGAAACCCTTCACACATTCTCATCATATGACAATGTATTAATTACTCATGGCATCTGTTTAGCCTACTACAGTTATATATACTGCACACTTTAAAAGTTTCGAACCAAAATGGCGTTCAGTTTTCTATTCGTATTATTTATTTCAGCTGTTGCCATAACCAAGGCGGACGACGAATTCGAAGGCCTTCCTTGTGCTCAGAAGAATGACCTGGTAAGTGTATTTGTTGTTCATTCTGGCAATTATTTGAGTAAATAAGCATGTGTTGTTTAACATCTCTTCTTATGGATATTTTCACATTTATTGTTTTATAAATAACGTGGTTTCACAGTTATATGTGATGATAAATGTTCTTAATGTACAGTGTATAAACAACAATGACTGTTGCTCCAACTACTGTGCCCTAGAAGAAGGAGAGATCGGCGTGTACGTATGTATGGACAAACCCTGCATTAAGTCAGGAATAGTGAGTACCTTACATTAATTTACAATAACATTTAAACAAGCATAATCATTATCTTGCATATAATTATAAGCATATCATTAAGTATTTTGTATTACTAAAAAGATCTACTCTTTTAACATATTCATTTCTTTTTATATATTGTAAGTATCTAACCGGGGTGATATCAATTATGTTCAAACTTTTAATCGTTAATAAATTACTTTTTATTCACCCATTCCAGTTCAAATACATTTTTATAAACTTTTAGTGGTTTACAGTAAATGTTAATACAGCTTTTCAACTAATAATTCAATAATTAAATTTAAATTATTAATTTAGCTTTATGTGAGTGAAAAACTTTTCACAAAAGGGGCAAAGTATGCAATATAGTTACTCCACCCCCATTTGGTTTAAAACTTGATTTCATAAAACAGCTAATTTTATGATATTGGTTATGTAGTGACCAGCTGTTTTATCGCATAGTTTATGTTACTTTATTTACAATATTTGTAATTATTTAATAAAAGTAATCGAAAAGAAATTTTTGATGACCTAAGTATGAATTTACTTTGAAAATTTTGGTTTATATTAGTTGTTTTCTTTTAATCTTAAATTTTTTCCGCTTCTCAACATGCGTTTAAATCTAGTTTATATCATAACCCTCTGTCAATTTCATTCTGTTCTCACTTATTCCTGGTACAGTATTTTATTATTGCCCTCGATTTTTTCACATTATCTTCTAGCTATATATTCCATTATTTGTTTTATTGTTTTCATCTTTAATTTACTTTAGGGTTAGTCAATTAATCCCTTTCTATTATTTTTATTGTTTTAGGTAATGTTTTGCGGTTTTTCACTTTTTAAGGATTTTTAATTTTAATATTATTTCTCATGAAACAGTTTCAAAATATCTACCGAAAAATCAAATAGTATAATATAATGGAATCATAAGACTTCTCAACTATAAAATTGTTTTACTTTCGTGAAAAAAATTATGTCGGGCTTAGAAACAATTTCGCGAACGTTTTAATACCTCAGATAAAACAATCTTCTATGCAAGTGCATTTATTTACAAGCTTGTAGAGCTGGATATTTTCAAAAACATTCACGATGAAAATATGTACATATTTGCACCATGAATGTATTCAGTCATCCAAAAGTTACACTACCATTTTAACAATTCCTACATTTTTCCTCCACCAATGTATGCAGTCATCCAAAAGTTAAACTACTAGTTTTAACAATTCCTTCATTTTTCCACCACCAATGTATTCAGTCACCCAAAAGGTTAGGCTACTAGTTTTTATGAAAAATGTACACTTTTCCACCGTGAAAGTATTATCAAGCAAAAGGTTAATCTACTAGTTTTAACAATAAATACATTTTTCACCACGGAAGTATTCAGTCACGCAAACGGTTAAGCTACTAGTTTTAACAATAAATCCATTTTTCCACCACGGAAGTATTCAGTCACGCAAAAGGTTAAGCTACTAGTTTAACAATAAATATATTTTTCCACCACGGAAGTATTCAGTCACGCAAAAGGTTAATCTACTAGTTTTAACAATAAATACATTTTTCCACCACGGAAGTATTCAGTCACGCAAACGGTTAAGCTACTAGTTTTAACAATAAATACATTTTTCCACCACGGAAGTATTCAGTCACGCAAAAGGTTAAGCTACTAGTTTAACAATAAATACATTTTACCACCACGGAAGTATTCAGTCACGCAAAAGGTTAAGCTACTAGTATTAACAATGAATACATTTTTCCACCACGGAAGTATTCAGTCACGCAAACGGTTAAGCTACTAGTTTTACCAATAAATACATTTTTCCACCACGGAAGTATTCAGTCACCCAAACGGTTAAGCTACTAGTTTTAACAATAAATACATTTTTCCACCACGGAAGTATTCAGTCACGCAAAAGGTTAAGCTACTAGTTTTAACAATAAATACATTTTGCCACCACGGAAGTACTCAGTCACGCAAAAGGTTAAGCTACTAGTTTTAACAATAAATAAATTTTTCCACCACGGAAGTATTCAGTCACGCAAAAGGTTAAGCTAATAGTTTTAACAATAAATACATTTTACCACCACGGAAGTATTCAGTCACGCAAACGGTTAAGCTACTAGTTTTAACAATAAATACATTTTTCCACCACGGAAGTATTCAGTCACGCAAACGGTTAAGCTACTAGTTTTAACAATAAATACATTTTTTCACCACGGAAGTATTCAGTCACGCAAAAGGTTAAGCTACTAGTTTTACCAATAAATACATTTTGCCACCACGGACGTACTCAGTCACGCAAAAGGTTAAGCTACTAGTTTTAACAATAAATACATTTTTCCACCACGGAAGTACTCAGTCACGCAAACGGTTAAGCTACTAGTTTTAACAATAAATAAATTTTTCCACCACGGAAGTATTCAGTCACGCAAAAGGTTAAGCTACTAGTTTTAACATTAAATACATTTTGCCACCACGGAAGTACTCAGTCACGCAAAAGGTTAAGCTACTTGTTTTAACAATAAATACATTTTTCCACCACGGAAGTATTCAGTCACGCAAAAGGTTAAGCTACTAGTTTTAACAATAAATACATTTTGCCACCACGGAAGTACTCAGTCACGCAAAAGGTTAAGCTACTTGTTTTAACAATAAATACATTTTTCCACCACGGAAGTATTCAGTCACGCAAAAGGTTAAGCTACTAGTTTTAACAATAAATACATTTTACCACCACGGAAGTATTCAGTCACGCAAACGGTTAAGCTACTAGTTTTAACAATAAATACATTTTTCCACCACGGAAGTATTCAGTCACGCAAACGGTTAAGCTACTAGTTTTATCAATAAATACATTTTTCCACCACGGAAGTATTCAGTCACGCTAACGGTTAAGCTACTAGTTTTAACAATGAATACATTTTTCCACCACGGAAGTATTCAGTCACGCAAACGGTTAAGGTACTAGTTTTAACAATAAATACATTTTTCCACCACGGAAGTATTCAGTCACGCAAAAGGTTAAGCTACTAGTTTTAACAATAAATACATTTTTCCACCACGGAAGTATTCAGTCACGCAAACGGTTAAGGTACTAGTTTTAACAATAAATACATTTTTCCACCACGGAAGTATTCAGTCACGCAAACGGTTAAGGTACTAGTTTTAACAATAAATACATTTTTCCACCACGGAAGTATTCAGTCACACAAAAGGTTAAGCTACTAGTTTTTACAAACACGGCAACCTGTCGTAGTTATTTTATGTGCTTTTAACTGTTGCATTAGTTTCTGTTTAAAAAAAATTTTAATTAATGTAAATCTGCGTTGTGTATTAACCGGCCAAGTTACCAGACGCTAAATGGGACGCGGTTCCATCAAATTGCTTCCATTCAAGCTCACGTCAACGAAAACATTGTATAATTGATGATATTAAATAAAAAGTTTGGCTAAAAGGGCAGAGTTAGTGGGAGGGGTTGCAAGGAGTCGTAAACGCGTCGTAAAAACGTCGTAAACACAAGAAGCGGTGGTGTAAAAATTTTGTCAGGGGGTTGTAAACATAAAATTACTTTCACTTGCAGGTTGGGTCGAACGGTCGCGAGATGTCTGTTGGTAAGCTAGAGATATGTAGCTCGTATAAGCTGACGTCAAAGTACGTTAACGTAAGTGTTTTATAATGTTAGAATTTACAATAAAAGTTAGAGACTCTAATTGGAGGTAGAATCACAAAATCTGTTCAGATAAGATGGAGGTACATTAACTTTCCTGAATCAGCATAGTGAAGAAGAACCGTTATTCCACAAACACAATATCTCGCTACGCTACAGTCTGGAAATAATAATGCGGAGGAATACTTACTATGTAACAATGTCATAATGGTCTATATTGTTTTCAATCTCTAAAAATGTTATATTTTCTACATTACCTTGGTATATTACATATACCTTGGTATCAGAAAGCCTCCGAACTTTACTCATTATGGCTTTTGGACTAAATGAGCCAATGACCTCACTAATGACTAATGAGTCAGCTTACCACGTTTCATAGCTAAGAGAGTTTACGCTCGATCTATGAATGTGTTTAATAATTGTTTGTAAACATTCAGTTGCGAATTTCGTGCAATATGGTTATTTCATCTTTTGTTATAAACCTGGCAAACCTTGAGAAGTGCCAAAGCATTTGGTTTGGTGTGTGTATGGTGGAGGTCCGTCCAGACAATCTCTTCTTAACGTTCGTACAGTGAATTAGGGATGGTCATATTTTCTGTCACGCTAGCTTGTCACTGATATTCGTTTGTTGCTGGTGGCACCAATGACAAAATATGGAAAATACCAGTTCCAGTGACAATTGATCGATCGTACGTTGTCATTGTTGTGATTGGGCAAAGAGTCACAGTCACTAGATAAAACGGCCGTCATTCATTGACTTATCGCTGTCACTGGATGAAACGATTGTCATTGGTTTATTTGTTACTGTCACTGGCTCTGCTCTCGCCGCTCGGCTCACGGCGCCGATTATCGTGCAGTCTCGTTGACTGAAGGGGAGAGGGGGTTGTCTCTGTTTTGATTGGGCAAAATGTTGCTGTCGCGACTGAAAAGTTACTGATATTTTATCACGGCTGTCATTGGTTGATTTGTCGCTGCCACTGGTTCTACTTATGCACGTCAAAAATAACCCCCCCTTCACAAATAACTTTTATGCGTGTCTCTTACCATTCAATTCTCTTTGCTTAATGAATGACTCCGTACCTTTAGTTTAATTAGAATTTAAGCTGTCCAGAAGTATGTTATGACACGGAGAGTCAGAAAGTGGAACCTGGGGAAATTTTGAAAACTTTAAACTATGAAAATCATAATCCATCTTATTTTGGTCCTTAAAATGACAGGGCTGTTGCGCTAAGACATAATTGAAAATTTATTTATTATTATTATTTTTATATAGAATTTGACCTACACCCCGATGGACTCAGTACTGCAGAGTTAACTCACCGTAATAAGTATTGTATAGCTATATTAACTTATTATGTACTGCATAGCTAACTTGACTTTTTACGTATTGCATAGTTGGACATTAGTTCGACGGTTTTTTTACAGTCAGATTAAAAAAATGTGACAGTGTAGTCCGGGAACTTCCTGATACCACCTTGTATGATGTTTTGTCAGCTTGTTTCCCTTTTTGTATCTGATTTAAACATTAACGTCTAATTTCAAGTTTGAATAATATAATATTTATAAAAAACCATAGCTATTCAATGAATATTGTATTTATGTTTGCAGTGTAACTCGGGATCCCAATGCTGTTCCGGTTATTGCAACCCGATACCATTCTCCTTGAGGGGCTCCTGCAGTGATCACCCTTGCCTTAAAGTGGACGAGTCGGTAAGTGTTGTGTGTTGAACAGGTAGAGAGATAGAGAGAGAGAGGGGGGGAAATACTTTTATTAAAGGCTAAGAGATGAATTATTTCTTCATTTCAACTAATAACATTTATTATTAAATCTACAAATAATTTATTTTTTCATCAATACCCAATAGAAACTAAAAATAAAGTTTATTAGTAAATTCCTTCTATTAGCTCACACTCCCCTGACGTAGCCTATAACAAATTTTCAACCATTAATAAATCACGTTTTTTTTCATCCAATCAAGTTCATTTTTAAAAATCTGTAGTGGATGATAATACACTACAAATATTATCAATATTTATTCAATATTTAAATTCTAAAAACGTGTAATCTAATTATTCGAATGGAGTATCTTTATGTTCGAAGTCTATCTCTCTTTGGCACAGAGCCAACTTTCCATAGCTAGAAATTAACTTCTCAAAAACCTCCATTAATAGTATAATCTTAAATTCATGCCATGGTTACCACACAATATCGTAAATGATGTTCTAGAATTAAAAATGAATGAAAAGAATAAAATAGACAAACAAACTGGATTCAAGTTATCGAAACTTGCTTCACAAACTGACAATGCGAGAAAAAAGCGAAAAGAAACTACATGACAATGCAAGCGATGGGAAAAAAAGAAAGCGTATAAATAATAACTCCATATATAGAAAGGAAATTTCTATGAAAAAACTTCATAGAAATTCGCTTTATATTTTGCCACTTAATATTATTATTCTGACATATGTAAATAAATATTTATATTAATTATAATTATAAAATAAAATGAAACTAAAATTAAAGTTTTTCTTTGTTGATTTAAGTAGGTATTGACCTTTAAAAAAATTTTATATTACTTATTTATTATTAGTAAGTATTCATTTCCTTCTATTAGTTCTTTTTCTCCTTATATATATATATATATATATATTATATATTGATCAAATTTTCAATAGTTAATAAAATATTTTTTATTCATTCAAATGGATGACACTTGATGTTAATACTGTTTTCTTTGTCAAATATTAATTCATTATTTAAATTTAGTGAATTACTTTTAGTTTTATATGGGAGAACTTTTCACAAAAGGGGCAAGATATGGAATATAGTTATTTCGTCCCATTTGGCTTAAAATATGTGATATCACATGATTTCAAAAAACAGCTGATTTTATGTTATATGTTATGTGGTAGAATAGTTATTTCAACCCATAGGTTATGTTACTTTATTTATTATTATATAAAAAAAAATATATAATGAATGTGTAGTAGTGAATAATTATATGTGATTTAAATATATAAAACCCCTTTACCATAAATATACTGGTTTATTTAAATCTTTATGTACATTTCACTTGCAAAGCATTCAGAGGCAAATATTACAAAAATAACTACTCCTGTAAAATTATTTTGAGTAGTTATGTTTGTAATAATTTCATCCAAATATTATTGCTTTGCAATTGATAAGAGTGTAAGGGTTTAAATAAATAAGTGCATTTGTGATTAGCAGGTTTATTTATTAAAATTAAAATTAACAAACACTAGTTTCAAGTTGTAAAATAATAAACTATTATGTATTTATGTGTAAGACCCTTAATACTGGCATTGTCCAAATCTGTTGCAGTGTACTGCTGCTAAAGACTGCTGCTCCAGTAGCTGCAACACTACCACGAGTTTGTGCAACCCTCGGATATCATTCTTTTAAGAGCTTGTACTTCGTTGTAGAAATTTACTACTAAATAAACAGAGAAATTAAGAAACCTGCGTCATGCATGCGTCCTGTATTTGAAAGATAAGTAGCCGGAGCCCTTACATGTATGTGGAGTACAAATACAGCAAAACCTCGTTATAATGACCCTATTACACCGGACTTCACTTATAAAGCACTGTTATGACGATATATCACGCCATCCGCCACGTAAACGAGCACCTCACAGATCGCGTCGGCCCGTTTCCTACACGGATATAGCTGATCACTCGTGATCTGGCGTGGGTTCGATCGATAGAAAACCTGTACTAGCCCTATTCAAAAAAAATTGTTTTTGTAGTGCGTGTTGCATCAAAAGCTACCTAAGAAATTGCAGGCGTTGCGGTCGTTTAAGAAGACTGATATATGTAATTTTTATAGTCTTTATGTAAATTATCTTTTTAATAAAACAAATCAAATAATATTTATAGCGGCCTTTTGGCTTGTCAAATCCAAATGATTTTAATATGAACATTATACATCATAATGTAATGTCTGTGGAACGGGCTTTTGCTTCTTTTACCCTTCCCCCAGCATATGCTCGCCCTTCTGAGTCGCGCGCTGGCTTACGAGTTACCAACTATACTGACACGGCACTTATACCGTATGTCAAGTAGCATTCCCCCTAATGTTGCAAAGGAACTGTATATAGTGCGGACATGTCAGTGAATTTCATAGCACTGATTTATTTAGTGTTGGACTAATGTTTTTATTTCAAATACAGACTTATACATTTCCCTAATCAAAAGGCCTCTGGTTTGTAACATGACTTCTGTTCCTACAGAATCAAAAGGTTTAAAGATTCAATTTGAAGACTTTCTAACAGTGAAAAAAGTCAAACATTTTTTTCAGCAGTCATTGAATAATATTTATTAGTTATCCCAGTGAATGTATTAACTGATGTAATCTTTTAATCGCTGTAAATGAAACCTACACACGTTTATAATTAATAAATCTCCTGAGCACTGTAGAATAATTTTAAATAAATTAATACAAAACCACTAACCACAATATAAAAATATTTTATTTTACTACAATTACTTTACGTACATTTCGATTACATGGTAGTAGTATGATAGTACTTTTGAAGATGATTACCTTTCAATCGAAATGTATATAAAGCATTTCGAGAAATAATAATTTATTAACTGTAGCAAAATAAAAGATTTTTATATTGTGATTAATGGGTTTTATTTATTTAGTTTACATGATTATAAATTTATTTCTTTTTATTAAACGTTTACAATTTTTACTCCTTTTATTTGTATTTTAACCACTTTAAAACAACTTTCTTAAATTCAATTCCATCTTCTAGTTCTTACTCTCCTTATCTCCTTATATATATATATATATGTAGAATGTCAAATATGTTTTCCTGTTAGAATTATTTTTAAGATTAAATAATATACACTAATTAATTACAGGAATAATTTATTGAAATAATACATTCAAAGCTTTTCGTTAGTTGACATTACCAACATCCTCAGGAATTACAATACTAAGAATGATAAAAGAACTGTCTAATAAATATGAAGCTACTAGATAAAGCATTACACAGTTGCCAAATATTGTAATAGATTTGGCAACTGTGTAATGCTTTATCTAGTAGCTTCATATTTGTTAGACAGTTCTTTTATCATTCTTAGTATTGTAATTCCTGAGGATGTTGGTAATGTCAACCAACAAAAAGCTTTGAATGTATTATTTCAATAAATTATTCCTGTAATTAGTGTATATTATTTAATCTTTAAAAAAAATATATATATATATATATATATATATATATATATATATATATATATATTTCAAATTTTCAATCGTTATTCAAATACTTTTTATTCATTCACTCAAGTTCACATACATTTTTTTAAACTTTTAGAGGATGACGCTTGATGTTAATACAGTTTTTTCAAATATTAATTCCTTAACTAAATTAAATAATCAATTAATTTTATTTTTATATGGGAGAAGAACTTTTCATAAAATGGGAAGGATATTTAACATAATTATTTCGTCCCATTTAGCTTAAAATAAATGTTAACACGTATTTTCAAAAAAAACAGCTGGTTTTATGTTATAGGTATGTGGTAGAACAGAGGTTTTAATTCATGGATTATGTTACTTTAATATAGGGCAAGGTATGCTATATAGCTATTCCCTCCCATTTTGCTTAAAATATGTGATAACATATGATTTCTTAAAACATCTCGTTTAGTGGTAATGTAGTATGACAGCTGTTTAAATACATAAGTTATGTTACTCCATTTATAAATTTGTTAATATTTAATAAAAGTAACTACAATTTCTCTCTCTTGACCTAAGCAGGAATTGACTTTTATAAAGAATTTTGTTTATATTACTTGTTCCTTTATATTAGACTTTCAATAAAACGGACAGCCCTCAACCCCAATCAGATCATTAGGTGCTTTACCATTGCCAGCCCACACGGGACACACTGAACTAAACAATATTGCCAATTCAACACCACTGGCCGCGAAATCTCAACGCGCACTTCGTGCTTCCAAAACACCAGTAAACGAATACAAAATGGAGCGAACAGGGAAAGTTACTCGGGTGCTTCGGGGCGTGAAAATAATTTCATCAGATTTTGCCGGTTAAAAGAAAAAGTTTCCGGCGGAATTTATTTCACGTTTTGTCGGCTTTGCATTTCGTCCGGGACTTTTAAATTTATGCAATTAAATTAAAGAGAAATTGAAATATAAAGCCAATAAGGAACGGAAAGCTAGAAATTCAATTAGCCTGAATGCAAAGGCAGAGGTCGGACATATTGTTTTTTTGCAACAATCGGAATTATTGACGTTTCAAAATGGCGGCGGTTGTATTGACGCGATATGTAAAGCGTATATATACGACACGGGTCAGCTTGAAATTACCCAAAGCCTGTTCAGACGCATTAACTTTACTGGCTTTATTGAGAGATTAATACGAAGAATGGCATAAAGATGTAAGGGATGAGCTACAAGGTGGTCCCCTTAGGCGCTTTACGCAAATTGTATTTCTCAAATCTGCGTCCATTAGAAACATATTTTACGGACATTGTATAACATTCTTATTAATAGCTCTAAGACTAATGTCAACTTTTTTTGTATAAGAACTAATATTTTTAAAAAAATTTAAAGTCAACTGGAATTTAGCTCAACAAAGAAAATATAATTTTAGTTACTTTACATTAAATAATTACAATTAATACAAATACAGTAACATGAACGATGTGTTGAAACAGATGCTCCACATAACCTATAACATAAAATCAGCTGTTTATGGAATCATATGTTATCACTTATTTATGCCTATGGTTACTTTATCTAAAAGTCTTGGAAATGTGTTACCTTCATTTCAATACAAGTAATATAAACAAAAAGTGTTTAAAGACAGTTCCTAATTAGATAAAAAAAATTATTTTAGTTACTTATTATTCAACAATTACAATTAATACAAATAAAGTAACATAACATATGCGTTAAAACAAAATTATTTTAGTTACTTTTTATTATTAATATATTTTATTTTAATAATTACAATTAATACAAATAAAGTAACATAACATATGCTTTAAAACAGCTGTTCTACTGCATAACCTATAACATAAAATCGGGTGTTTTATGAAATCATATCTTGTTACTTACTTTAAGCCAAATGGGACGAAATAATTATATTGCATACCTTGCACCTTTTGTGAAAAGGTTTTCTCTCATATAAAACTAAAATTAATTCTATGAGTTTAATTAATTAATTAATATTTGAAAATACTTTATTAACAAGTGTAATTCACTAAAAGTTTTAATAAATGTATTTGAACTTGAGTAGATGAATAAAGAGAATTTTATTAACGTTTAAAAATGTTAACAACATTTATATAAGGAGAGTGTGAACTAATGGAAAAAGTAGAAGAATGGAAACTGTGTAATAAGTGTTAATGGTGAACTTAAAACTCATAATATAGCTCCTGTTGGGGTTAAGGTGCCTGTCCCTCTCCATCTCTTTGCATCGTGCATAACACAAAACATGTTCCACGTGACGAGGTGTTATACATCGCACAAACTTGGGATAGATTGCTGCTTTTTGTCATGATTTTTGTAATTTAGTTTTATGTTTGAAGCGTACGGTTACAAACCTTCATAAATAACAATTTTGTTTGTGTGTTTTTAATAAATTAAATTCAATTATTGTATTAAGTACCGTTATTTTTATTCATATTGTCACTATAAACAAAACCTAATTAAATAAAAATAAACCAGAAATATCTTGAACTTATAATATACTTCAATTTGCTAACAAACTTTTTAGGTAATACCTTAATATGAAACGTACTATAAACTGGTCAATTTGCTAACAAACCTTTTAAGTAATACCTTAATGTGAAACGTATTATAAACTGGTCAATTTGCTAACAAACCTTTGAAGTAATACCTTAATGTGAAACGTACTATAAACTGGTCAATTTGCTAACAAACCTTTGATGTAATACCTTAATGTGAAACGTATTATAAACTGGTCAATTTGCTAACAAACCTTTGAAGTAATACCTTAATGTGAAACGTACTATAAACTGGTCAATTTGCTAACAAACCTTTGAAGTAATACCTTAATGTGAAACGTACTATAAACTGGTCAATTTGCTAACAAACCTTTTAAGTAATACCTTAATGTGAAACGTATTATAAACTGGTCAATTTGCTAACAAACCTTTTAAGTAATACCTTAATGTGAAACGTATTATAAACTGGTCAATTTGCTAACAAACCTTTTAAGCAATACCTTAATATGAAACGTATTATAAACTGGTCAATTTGAAATAATTTTTAAGCCGATAAGAGATTAAAAGACTTTTCATTTTTATTAAAGATTCTTTTGGAGAGCTTAATCCAACCCCCAAATCGCTTATTTATTAATTTTGCCGAAAGCTTGTTTTAAATTTAAATAGACAAAATTAATAAGAAATAAGTATAGTCTGAATGAATAAAAATATTTGTTGATCTTAATTTCAGTTTTGTATTTCATTCCATTCCTTCTATTAGTTACTAAATGCTTTCTATTAGCTCACACTCTCTTTATATATATCTTGTACAAATTTAAAATCGTTAAGAGAAAACTTTTTATTCGTTCACTCAAGTTCAAATATATATTTTTTTAAAACATATAGTGGAGGACAATTGATGTTAATATAGTTTTTTCAAATATTTATTTCAGCTCGGATTCGAACTGAGTATCTTCATGTTCGATGTCTAGCGCTTTTGGCACTGAGCCAACTTTCCCATAGCTAGTACGAACTTCTCAAAAAGATATATGAATTTTTTGCTACCATCTGGTTGACGTCGAAACCTCCATTGGACAACCTTAAATTGTTTTGCCAGGGTTACCACACAGTATCATAAATAATGCTCTAGGATTAAAAATAAATTAAAAGAATAAAACAAACAAACAAACGGAATTAACGGAATCGAACATTGCTTCACAAACAAGCAATACGACAGGAAAGCAAAAGAGAAACTACAACACAATGCAAGCGACGAAACAAAGCGTATAAATAGTAACAAACAAAAATAAATAGTCCAACAAATGGAAAAATTTTTCGCAAAAGGGGAAAGGTATGAAATATAGTAATTTTGTTCCATTTGGGTTCAAATAAGATAACACATGATTTCATAAAACATGTGATTTTATGTTATAGGTTATGTGGTAGAACAGCCATTTTAACACACAGGTTATGTTACTTTACTTATATTAATTGTAATTATTTATTTTAAAAAATTACTAAAATAAAAAACATTTCTTGGCCTATTTAGGAATTGACATTAATTTCTTTCATATAATACTTGTTTTTCACTGTCGTTAACCCCCATTCAAATTTCACTGTTGGTTAGAGCTACTTCGACCAACAACCTACATACGTATAGGTCCGCCCAGAGTTTACATTAACTTTTTCCAAGGATTCCCTGCAATAAAACTGGACCGACTCTGGTAATTTGTCACCCGGCCAGAATTCAGATCAAATAATGCGTGGCAGGACCCTCTTTCTTTAGCGATGTACAAGGCCCAAGGGAGAGGAACTTAAAATAAATCCATAAAATCGGCTTTATAGGACAATACTTTCTCCAACAAGACCTTCTCAAAATATTTTCGTTATTTATTAATGGCAATGAGGGGGCATTAATGCGGTGGAAATTGGAATGGTAGATTAGCAGTTGTAATTTGCTTTAAGATTTGAGCGTCTCAAAATAAGCGACTGGAAATATATATTGTTACTCAAAACCGAATTTGAAAAGCAAATTTTCATTGTAAACTGGTTCACTTTAGGTTACAGGTTAGATAAAACTGAGTAATGACCACTCAGCTCAAAGAAATGCCACTGTAATTTCTAAATATTTAAATCTAGGAAAGGAAGCCAAGAAAAAAGAAACCGGTCTCCTACTTGGCAGCTAAATGTCTATAATAAACAATCTTAATATAATTAAAACAATCTTATAGATTACAAATATGGGTTTTATTAGAATAGCATCATTGTCGTTGTTTTGCCCACGAAAATTTCGTAAACTAGTAACATAAACAAAATTTTTTAAAGTCAATTCCTACTTAGGTCATCAAAAAAAATGTAACATAACCTATCTGTTAAAACAGCTGTTCTACCACAAAACCTATAACATAAAATGAGCTGTTTTAAGAAGCCCTATGTTATCACTAATTTTAAGCCAAATGGGACGAAATAATTGTGTCGCATATTTAGCCCCTTTTGTATAACGTTTTTCTCCCATAGAAAATTAAAATTAATTCATTAAAACAAATTAATGAATTAATATTTGAAAAATACTGCATTAAGATCTAGCGTTATCCACTAAAAGTTTTAAAAAATGTATTTGAACTTGAGTGGATGAATACAAAGTATTTTATAACGGTTAAAAATTTGAACAACATATATAAGGAAAGTGTGAACTAATAGATGGAACTGAAAAAACAGATTTGCAGGTCAAAGCACATGGGTAACTATTAAACATTTGAATCATATGTTTATGTTATCAAAATAATGTTTTCTTACTCATGTAAGTTAGCAAACTTCTACAACATAAAAGTTTTGAGCTTTTTACTTTATCCACGGTGTCTTTTAATAGTGAGTAAGGTTAATGGTAAAATTGTCAATTTTTTCCGATTTTCATAATTCAAAACTGATTAAATTTGCGCTTTACTACTAAAACATTTGGCTGTCAGAGCGACGATATATTATGTCTCATTCTCTTAATTGAGGAACCATAAAGCGAAGGAATATAAGTGATGTTTTTGCACTTTTTATAGACAGTTGAAGATAGGGAAACGAAGCAAAGGGACGTGATTGAATATTTAACCGTTCCCAAAATGTACAGAAAATACAGTAGAGTCTCAAAATTCCGAGTCCCGATATTTCGAGCATCCGTTAAATGCGAGTAAATTTCTATTTGAGTCTATTTCATCCATTTGAAAGAAGGTTATGAGTTGGACTTAGAACAAATATTTATATCAATACGGTATGAAAAAGGAATGAGTTGGGCTTCCAAGGAATGTTTATATCAATACGGTATGCAAAGAAATCGAGTCGTGCTTCCAAAAAATAATTACATCAATACGGTATACAAAGGAAATTAGTCAGACTTCCAAAAAATGTTTATATCAATACTGTATGGAAAGGGAATGGGTCGGGCTTCTAAAAACTGTTTATATCAATACGGTAAATAAAGGAAGTGAGTCGGACTTCCAAAAAATGCTTATATCAGTACTGTATGGAAAGGGAATGGGTTGGGCTTCTAAAAACTGTTTGTATCAATACGGTAAATAAAGGAAGTGAGTCGGACTTCCAAAAAATGTTTATATCAATACTGTATGGAAAGGGAATGGGTCGGGCTTCTAAAAACTGTTTATATCAATACAGTAAATAAAGGAAGTGAGTCGGACTTCCAAAAAATGCTTATATCAGTACTGTATGGAAAGGGAATGGGTTGGGCTTCTAAAAACTGTTTATATCAATACGGTAAATAAAGGAAGTGAGTCGGACTTCCAAAAAATGTTTATATCAATACTGTATGGAAAGGGAATGGGTCGGGCTTCTAAAAACTGTTTATATCAATACGGTAAATAAAGGAAGTGAGTCGGACTTCCAAAAAATGCTTATATCAGTACTGTATGGAAAGGGAATGGGTTGGGCTTCTAAAAACTGTTTGTATCAATACGGTAAATAAAGGAAGTGAGTCGGACTTCCAAAAAATGTTTATATCAATACTGTATGGAAAGGGAATGGGTCGGGCTTCTAAAAACTGTTTATATCAATACGGTAAATAAAGGAAATGAGTCAGACTTCCAAAAAATGTTTATATCAATACTGTATGGAAAGGGAATGGGTTGGGCTTCTAAAAACTGTTTATATCAATACGGTAAATAAAGGAAGTGAGTCGGACTTCCAAAAAATGTTTATATCAATACTGTATGGAAAGGGAATGGGTTGGGCTTCTAAAAACTGTTTATATCAATACGGTAAATAAAGGAAGTGAGTCGGACTTCCAAAAAATGTTTATATCAATACTGTATGGAAAGGGAATGGGTCGGGCTTCTAAAAACTGTTTATATCAATACGGTAAATAAAGGAAGTGAGTCGGACTTCCAAAAAATGCTTATATCAGTACTGTATGGAAAGGGAATGGGTTGGGCTTCTAAAAACTGTTTGTATCAATACGGTAAATAAAGGAAGTGAGTCGGACTTCCAAAAAATGTTTATATCAATACTGTATGGAAAGGGAATGGGTTGGGCTTCTAAAAACTGTTTATATCAATACGGTAAATAAAGGAAGTGAGTCGGACTTCCAAAAAATGCTTATATCAGTACTGTATGGAAAGGGAATGGGTTGGGCTTCTAAAAACTGTTTGTATCAATACGGTAAATAAAGGAAGTGAGTCGGACTTCCAAAAAATGTTTATATCAATACTGTATGGAAAGGGAATGGGTTGGGCTTCTAAAAACTGTTTATATCAATACGGTAAATAAAGGAAGTGAGTCGGACTTCCAAAAAGTGTTTATATCAATACTGTATGGAAAGGGAATGGGTCGGGCTTCTAAAAACTGTTTATATCAATACGGTAAATAAAGGAAGTGAGTCGGACTTCCAAAAAATGCTTATATCAGTACTGTATGGAAAGGGAATGGGTTGGGCTTCTAAAAACTGTTTATATCAATACGGTAAATAAAGGAAGTGAGTCGGACTTCCAAAAAATGCTTATATCAGTACTGTATGGAAAGGGAATGGGTCGGGCTTCTAAAAACTGTTTGTATCAATACGGTAAACAAAGTAAATGCGTCGGACTTCCAAAAAATGTTAAAAGCAATACGGTATGCAAAGGAAATGCATCGGGCTGCCAAGAAATGTTCATATAAAGTTATTTATTGCATTTTGAATTATATTAGAGTAATAGGGTTCATTAGAACTCCTGTTTTTCCTAATGGACAGGAACTTATTTCGTCTAATCCGAGTTTTCGGTAATCCGATGGGGTCTCAGTCCCATCTACCTGGAATTATTTGGACTCTACTGTAAACATATTTACAAGTAACGTGTGATTTATCATAAGCTTCCCACTTCAAGCTTCATATTAAGTTAATTAGAGCTCAGCTAGTGAGAACAATTCACAACGCTGAATATTAAAACAGATTTCCCAAAGTCTCATTACACTAGTTTATTAATACAGATTAGTTTCGGTGACGATAACGTTTTCATCAGTAGTTGGTTGAGTAAATAAATGAGTGTGTAATGAGATTTTGAGTAAACTCTTTTAATATTTGCCGTTTTAAACTTTCCATATTTGTAATTTCTAACATTAAAAAAAATACAATTTTGGTTTAAATGGGTGTACCTTTAAATATACTCCTATTTTACACGCTATCAGCCTCGGCCACTAAAACAAAGCAAACTTTGATGTAAATCTTAAACGTTTTGATTGAGCAAAACAAAAACGTACTCTTTACAAGTAGTTAACACGTTCCTATAATCCTAAACTGGATTTATCTTTAAATATATTCGTATTGTATGTACGATGTAAACATTGCCAGCCACGGCCACTTAAATAACAAAACAAACACCGATGTTGTTCTAGCCTTTCGCAACCCCTATATTAAGGTGTTGCTTAGGTAAGTGGTACGACGGCGCTGATCAGGGCAGGATGAAAACATCAGCAATTAAAACGCTGGGGGCGTTGGAGAGGCAACGGTACGAAATAATCATAAAATAAAATATAAAATTTTATCGCGTTTATTTTGCATAACGCCAACTCGGCCCGTCGCTTGTCGGCCATTTTGAAAATTGAATTCGCCAGTTTTACGGCCGCCGTTACTTTTTATTCGGTATTTTTTTTTAACAACTGCTTCTAAATTTATTCAAATTCTTTTCTGACGAAGAAATGCCAGGCGATGTTTATCAGATGATTAGAACACTTTTCACCCTTCGTTCAGAACATCTCCCCCTCCTAAAATGCTATATTTTATTTTAGCTGAGCTAACCTTTTTTGAAGAGTTAGTTTTGTTACAACCGAGAGAGACTATCTCTAAAGGTATTCCGTAAAATACCTTAGCGTCATTTTTGATAAACACTTGAACTTCTCCATCGTCGCACTCAGCAAAGGGGGAACTATTCTCTTAAAGTTCTTTCCACACCTTGTCCACGGTCTTATACAAGAACACCTCTTGTAACTCGTGACCTGTACCCGTTTACTATTACGCAACTTCAGTCTGGAAGCCTCTTTGTCACACAACCTATCATTATCGTCTTTAATCCCTCCAGGCCAAAACTCTAGCAACCTCAACTCTCCCTGGCTCTTCTGTAACATCAATATCCCAAACATCTCCTTTCAAGTTCCAACCCTTACAGACTTTATCTGTTATTCAAGTTAGATTACGTACTCTTTGTATGTACTTTAACATAACCCCTAATCATCTATCTACTATTACATAAATTCTTAGTTATTCTTCAAGTTTTCACTTTCCCTTTGTCGATATAGGCTAAGTCTATATTTCTTAATTAGTTTTTTAATAACACATGCATTCACACACACCAAATATTAAGAGAGAGAGAGCGAGACAGACAAAGATATATATTATAACGAAATTCATTAGGTCAAGAAAACTGTTAGTAAAATATTTGAACTTGTGGGATATACCTAGCTAGCTCTAGTATTGTCAGATCTATCGGCAGAAATAAGTTACTGCACACACACCTGCAAATCATAAATAAAAATAATTCGAAAGGGGTTCATTGTAAGTAAACCAAGACGTGCCTCGTTCATGGAAGAGAAGCTTTACCTAGACATCCACGGACCAGGGAGATTTATGACTAGGAATCCCTGAGAATACAGAAAAAACACCTGCAACGGTGGGAAAGTTAGTCAAATTCCCACGAAGCCCAAAAGAAAGTGAGGGAAGCGTCAAAATTTCATAGGATAGCCACAGTTTGAGTGCCATAAGGGAGCCAATCAAATTTGAAGAAGGGATGAAACCCATACGGATACGATCCAAGAGACACAGGAACAAGACAGTCAATTTTCAGGACTCAAGGAGTCAATTTTCAGTACTCGAAAGGGTCAAGTTGTAGGACTCGAGGAGTCATAATACAGGACTCGAGGGAGAAGTAATGTTCAGTTTTAGTAAGAAATATGAAATTCAAACAAAGTAACGTGGCAATTTAAAGTAAGGGAGATTATTAAATAGAAAGTGAAGTAATAGAGGGAGATTAAAGAGTAATGAGTGAGATTAAAGCAAGGGAGATTATTAAGTTATGAGTTATATTAAGTGAGGGAGATAAGAAAGTAGTACGAGAAATTGAATAAGGGAGATAACTAAATAGTAAGTGGAATTAATAAGGGAGTGATTAATAAAGTCAGTTAGGCATGGAAGCATTTCGAGAGATTAAGAAAAGTGAAATTGATAGGAAAATATTAATAAGTGAATTTGTGTCAAGTGAAATGAAACAAGGAACCACGCAAGTACTAATTAATAATTTATTTTCATTATAAAGCCAAATCTTTAAAACCAAAACATTTAAGAACATTTAAACTTTTATAAATTCCTTAAAAAGTCATAATTAATTGAAATATACAAATTTATCAAACCACAAGTGCAGTAACTTATACACGCCCTTAGATCGCTAAAGGAAAGTCAAATAAGAATCTTAATGCCTATCGGTAAATATTAGAGTTAGTAAAACGAATTATATGAACTAACTAGAAATGCAATATTGATCTCAAGATAAAATAAATCTGTTATTATAAAAACAAGTAGCTGGGTTATTAATTTAATTTCCTAACAGTCAAAATATCCTGTAGACAATCATAAGTGAAGGTACGTTATAATATATATATATATATATATATATATATATATATATATATAGAGAGAGAGAGAGAGAGAGAGAGAGAGAGAGAGAGAGAGAGAGAGAGAGAGAGAGAGAGAGAGAGGAAGAGAACCGAGTCTGTAAGCCAGTACCATCGTTTCCTAAATAAAGGTTGTCCACAAAAAAAATAAAATCTTGTCTAACCAACCTAACAAACGTTCTGCTGTTGCCAGACACCTATTCTCAGATCCAGCCCTATACCAAGAAGCTCTATTCATACATTAGTCTCTCTAACACCTTTATCCTAAACCTTTAATTTCTACTTCAAACCCTTAAGGACTTCATCCACTCTCTGGCCGCTTCAGCAGAGCTGAAAGCTAAAGATATCCTCAGATCAGAAATTTCAGAGATTTACCTGGGCACCCTCCTATTTTCTGTGTCGATCCAAACCCCTCCTGGATCCCTCTTAACGATTACTTTCTCATAGTGACCTTTCTTCTGTAATGGTTGAGCAACAACCCAAATAAGTTTATATTAAGATCTGTTCGATTTTACGCCCTTCACCTGTGTTGATGTTTGGTCTATTTTCGAATTCTCCTTATCCTACCAACTAAATAGCTTCGCCTGCCATTGTCACTTCATAAGGCCTAAGTACGGTAATTAAATAGGCTAGGTAGGTTAGCGAAATTAGATTAAGGGCATTGTACATTCTTTAATATAACCCCTGATTATGTATACCAGTGTAACACAAAATGGTAGTTATTATTTAAGTTTTCTCTTTAACGAGTGCTACAGATTGCTTAGTTCATAAGTTTGTATTTTCAGTTTCACACACACACACACAAAACACACACACACACAAAACACACACACACACACACACACACACACACACTAACACACACACTGGCACACGTTAACATACATTCACTACACACACACACACACAAACACACACACACACACACACACCCAAATATTGTAAGGGGGATTTCGCGATACCACTTGAATGTTTAATACAGTGTGAGTTTGAATTTCATTACGGTGAGTGTAACTGATGTGCGGATTGTTTCATGACACCCAGAAGCAACAAACCATAAACCGGCATGTAGGAGGATCCAAAATATATAATTCCAGTTACTCCTTCTTATACCATTGACATGTCTTCAACCTATTATTACTCCAATTACTCATTTTCACAAGATGAGTCGACCTGGGGACTGATGAAGCACACAATTCATTGTCGCTGTAGGGATCTACTTCATTGAGCTTGGTAGTAAAGCGCTCTACCGACTAGACTTCTCAACGTACCAGGTTTCATATATGTCGCTCCAATAATAATGCTCCGGTAGATACGTTCAACCTTCTTACTATTTCGTAGCAATCATGGCTATTTTTCTGTTAAGTTTAAACCTGTTTCCGAAATGAGTTGAACCTGTTGTCTCCGAACCTGAGTCCTAAACGCGGCGAATGGTAGGTGAAGGTCGTCATGAGGGAGCCAATGCGATGCGAACTTTTACAGTGAGGACTCACCAATGTTGGAATGTTTGGTATGCCAACAAAGCTTCTCATCTGTTTGCAAGTAAATGCGTCATAGCAACAGTAGGTTTATTTAAGGACTGTTTCCTTAAGCAAAACATATATTGTCTTAACAACCTATTACACGTTCTGCTATGCCAGACACCCATTCTCAGACCACTATACCAAAAAGCCCTGTTCCCATATTAGTAAACGCAACCATTGTGGAGGCATTTGTTTCATCATCTAGGGTGCCACCTAGCTACCTCCTTTTTGATGAAAACACCTAGCAAAAACGAAACGAAGAACACCCAGTGTTATAACACACAGGATCCTTGAGGACGACTAAAACAACTTGTTCTAATCCTTGTAATTTCGCTGCTCTGAAACGAACGCCGGTAGCGTCAGTATACAAGACCTGTCTCGCTCACCGCGATCACTAGTTCATTGTTATATAAAGTTTCTCCACTACTCGGTCGCATCGACTAGACACGTAATATTACACAGTTCTCTTGCCATTCTTTACAAAGGCATGTAACAGTTTAAGTTGACTAAAATAGTTATGACGTCCATAAAGTTCTAATTAAAGGTAGCGAGTCAATATCCTGATTTGGATAGGTCTTCTTCAGGTACATAACCCTGCACACGTGATGCCATGATTTCCTCTTATTCCCTGTACCAGGGATCATTTGTTACATCCTTAGTCCTAAATACCCTTCCTTATTATAAAGGGATGTAATCTCTTTTAAATTCTGCTAAGGGTTAGGGCTAAGTCATGTAGGAGAGACTGCAAAACTGACGCTGTGATCCTTCCTATATCCTCTACCAAAGGGTTTCTTGCCCCTTCCAATAGCCTACTTATAATCCCAATCCTTGCCTATCCTTCAAAAACCACAACTGCCGTACTGACTAACCGCATTAAAACAGCAACAGAAATTATTTTGTTAAAATTACCTTAAAAACATTATTCCTTCTTAAAATAAAACAAAAACTATAAATATCATTACCGTAACTTTAATTTTTAAATTTATCATAAATTTTACAATTATATTTTTTTGAATTATGAAATTTGCATTAGGCCTCTACTAGTTTATAATTAAATAAATCAAATTATTTATTTTAAATATAAACTATAACACTTGAAAATAATATAAACATAACTGCGAAACAAGTCATATAACAAAATATTTTCAAGTCAATACTTACTTGAAAAGTAAGTAATTTTCAAATTTATTTTATTTTAGTTACTTTTTATTAAATAGCTACAATTAATACATAAACATAACCTATGCATTAAAACAGCTGTTATACCACATAACCTATAAAATAAAATCCGCTGTTTTATAAAATCATATGTTTTCAATTATTTTAAGCCGAAGGGAACGAAATATTTATATTGCATACCTTGCCCCTTTATGAAAAGTTTTTCTCTCAAATGAAACAAAATTAATTCATTAATAAATTTAACTGAATTAACATCAAGTATCATACACTACAAGTTTTTAAAAATGTATTTGAAAGTGAGTGGTTGAATAATAACATATTTTATAACCGATTAAAAATGTGAACAACATATAGGCTTATGAAAAGAGAGTGTGAACTAATAGAAGGAATTGAACAAAGACGGAACTTGAGCCCTTCTATATCACGTTCCAAGGAGTATTAGGTTCCAACCTTAGTCCTGCCTATACTCAGAATCATTTCCTACAAGGAAATCTAGTCGTATTAATCGATTGCCATAAAGTACAAAACAACACCGATTAAATATTACAATACGTCAGTGACAGGGATACAGCGAGTGACGTCACCCCTAAAGTGGCTCCATCTAGTCAACATCTCCATTACCAAGTTTCATTAAGTTTTAAACATTTACAAACAGCGTAATACTTTGCCCGTTTCGACGACCTAGTATTACTCCTCATGACGGGAGTATTGTATTTCTGTTTGCTGTTTGTCTACAACTTTTTCTTTCAGCTCGGGGATTTCCGGTACAGAAAGATGAACCGTACTAAAATTAAACTCCCCCTTCCCGACTTCCCCACTTCCTCGGATAATTTATTCTCCGGAAGGAACAAGCGACTCTGATAAAGTCTTTTTCCTTAGAAGCTCAATTTTCATATTTTCCAACTTTTAATACTTCCCGGAAATATCATGAATACGCCGACAAATGCGGCCGGGGGTTGTATTTTGATTTAATTTCTACTGAACACTAATACTGTTAATTCCTAGCCTGAGCCGTCACAATAAACGTAAAACTGTAAACATACCCAAGATAACATTAACAAGATAACAGTAAACGAAAAACAATTGAACAATTATGTTCCAAAAAAATAATAAAAACCTGCAATTTTTCTGATGAACATCTTGCAGTTTTTTAAATTACTAATATTGATATCACTTGGCAAAAAAAAACTACTTATTGATATATTTCAGCGGACACATTTCGCACTAAACCAATGCATTGTTCAATTCTGTGAGTCACGGTCAAGACTTTTGCTCAGATGTGTTGTATTGACTCACAGTATTGAACAATGCGCTAATCTAGTGCGAAACGCGTCTGTTGAAACGTATCAGTAAGTAGTGGTTTGTTTGCCAAGTGATACCAATAGTAGTAATAAAGACCAATAAATTGCGCAAGACGAAAATTGAATTGCTAGCTAATTTACTACCGCAGTCGACATTTAAATTTGTAGCCGTTTCAGTTAGTTTATCTTAAATGTTCTTTTTTTGTTTATTTTTTTAAGATACGAATTAGGTTATTTTTTTTACTCTCAAGTCATAGATATACTGATTGAAATTTACTTAATAACTAAGATTCCGAATGATTCCGTATATACTGGGCGGTGACTATAGTTGTTTTTCAAAAACCATAAGTACGTGGTTAGATATCATCTAAAATCAATTGAATATTGTTGTGCATTACAACAAGCATTATACTTTGATATTTTTTTAAAATTTTCCTTTTTATTCAAGTTCAAATTGAATATTTACAAGATAACGCCTGTCGGGTCAGCTATTACGTTCATAAATATTAAATTAAGTTCAGCTAAAGTAAACACAACATTCATTGACTGTTGGATCACACTCTCCCTATATAGACCGTATTTATTTATATATATGGTTCAAATTTTCAATTGTTAACAAAATACTTTTTGTTCCTCCACCCAAGGTAAAACACATTTTTTTTAATTTTTAGTGGATGATACTTGATGTTAATACAGTGTTAATATTATTTCATTAATTAAATTCAATTAATTAATTTTACTGAACAATTTCGTTTTCTATTTTACTATTTAATATTGTGATTCTGACATATAGTCTATATTCATTTTTATATAGTACTATATATATATACATTTGTGTGTGTCTGTGTGTGTATGTATAAACGGATATATGTATGAACCTTATGGAAGCCTGAAAGTTACTGGAATTTGAAGGGATTGTTTAACAAATTGTCAGGATGGTTTGTGTGAAGTTTGATGTAGATGCATCCACAGGGCTCCGCCCCAGAAACTTAGGATGGTTTAAAAACCGATGTATGTAAGTGTGTATGTCTGTATCTTATGGTCGCCTAAACCACTGGGCAGAAGTTAATGAAATTTGGAGGGATTGTTTAACATATTCCTGGGATTGTTCCTGTAACGTTTGGTGTAGATGCATCCACAGGGATCCACTCCAGACGTTAGGATGGTTCAAAAACCGATGTATGTATGTCTATATCTTATGGACGCCTAAACCACTGAACAGAAGAAAATGAAATTTGGAGATATTTAAAATGTATATCCATACTAAAATTAATTTTTAAAATTATAAACGTAAAGTAAAAATAAAAATACATTAAATATTTTAAATTGTTTAAAATTTCTAAATTACTATGAACAATTACTGTCACCAAACTCGTTGACATTAAAAGTAGGATCGCCAAAAATACCCTTGCGAAATTTGAATACCCAATTTGATCGAGACAGAAATCATAAGTGGCAAGTTTAAAGGAGAGTTAGTCTTAATTTCACGAATACCGATGATTTCATCCGATTTACCATTCTATTTCAAACGACTATAATTTCTGGATTAATATTGCTAGATTAAATTTTGAACATTCGTGCTTTTCTCGCGCACAATTATATGTTGTGTGCTCACGTGTTGGGACACCAAAATATTTGTATGTTTATACGCCTAATGAAATGACGAAAAACATTTTCTATCCTCTAGCATTGCAGTAAATGAAATATAATTATTTAGATGTTTAATTTGCTTCCCTTGTTAAAAAATTAATTAATAATTTTCCATTTTCCTTTAAAAAATTATGATTTTGGGCGCAGCAAAGAGCGTCGGGTGACACTAGTTATTCAATAAACAGTAACTAGGATAAAACGTTTCTCTGTTGACCTAAGTAGGAATTGACTTTAAAATGTGTTTTTAATACTACTTGTTGATAACTAAGGTTTATTCATTTCACTTATTTACGCCTTTACCATGTAATGTTCACTTGTATTTTATCGATTACAAAAATTTATAATTGTCTGTTGCCTAAGTAGGCCTAAGCATAAAATTAACACCCTGATTAGCTTATCAAGTAGCGGTTTTAGCTTAGCACCTACTCCAGATACATTTAACGATCAGTTTTCCCGCTCAATGCAAGTCAACTTAGCCGACAAATATATTCAACTGAAAACATTTCAAGTGGCTTGCTTTACGTCACTGTTTTAAGCTAATGGAAAACAAGTGTCACCCGGCAAAGGCTTCTTCAGTCTGCTGTAGAGCGACTGTATTCAGGTTACATGCAAATCCTTTGCATAACGGAGCGTTATTCTGCTTCTGAACCTCAATAGCCCAACGTGCTTGGTGTTGTAACCAAAACAGCCAAAGTATTAATCGAATGCAGCCCAAGAATCTCGACGCCACCCGGGCTTGACGCCCTCCCCTAAAGGTCGGTAGGGGAGGGACTTTAATTGTACCTTAAAGGGACTATGCTAAGATGGTGCCACTAACTCGTCAACAGCTTGTCACGACTGCCACTAAAATAGCTCAGGACTTACCCTAATGGTGCCTTTTGCGTGGTATCAAGTTTCTGCGTCCAAACTATAGTGCGGATCACGTAATCGTGCACTTGGCCTTGAGATATCGCAGTAGGCGAGACGGGAGGTGGAGGGTCAGTATAAATACTTTCCTACAAACATGATAAAAAGTATCAACACTGACTTGCATGAGACGGTCGATATTAGATTAATTCGATGATAAATTAGCTTCGGAATGAAAGAACAAACAATCTTAGAAGACATATCGGAGGCAGAAGCTGTTAATGTATGGAACATTCTGAATGTATAACATGTTTTCAAAAGTGGTAGTTTACGAGAAAACTCGTGCTATCTCTTAAGGCCAAGTGCACGGTTGCGTGGTCCGCACTATATATTTCGTCTCACATAAAAAAGCGCATCCAATTTTTGGGGATGTGTATTTGGGTCAGGTTTAAAAATTATCTCTAAATATTTCTGGGCGGACATTTCGTTCCAAGTATTGAAAGAAAATATAGAGTAATTTACTTGGTCGTTCTTCTCTCATAATACGTTATAAAACATTTATAGCCATGACTACAGAAATTATTAATTGAGGAAACATTTAATTTTGCGGTGTGATAAACTACCTAAACATTTGATATCAGACGCAAGTACGTATGTTTTCATTTCAAAAGCTGTATTGAAATACATAGCTTAGTATTATTATCATTATATTGAAAGATTTGTATTGAGATTTATTAAAAATTAAATAGATATATATTTATTAACTGATCAAAACTATTTAATAATAACATTTTTCCTTAATAATGTTCAATAAACAATGTAACATGACCTACGTGTTGAAACTGTTCTTTGACAACATAACGTACAACATAAAATCAGCTGATATATGAAATCTTATGTTATCATTTAATGTACGTTGATGTAACTCTTAGCAAAACGTTTATACTGATGCTATTAATCTGACGGAAATTATACTGACGCGAAATCAAATACTGGGCAAAAATCTCAAAACATCTTTTTCCCATCACAAATGTGACAACCATATAATATAGGTACATAAAAATACACCAATATTCAAATGCAACCTTGTCAAATTTTCAAACCAAAATGTATGCAACTTTAGGAGGCTTATACGTCGTCAGTATATATCCACCTCTCCACGACCTGGTAAGGGTTGGTCTTCTGTTTTTTTTTTTTTAAGAGAAGAGATTTCCAAATTTTTCGTTTTAAGCAGTTATTGTAATACCCGAATTTAAGCGATGCGCAAATAGATTGTTTTTTATGATTAATTGTTGTTAGTTCAAAGTATCCGCGCCAGTTATTGTAGTTAATACGGGATTATACAGGAACCAGCGAATCAAAACAAGATTTTAGTTTGGCCTAACTTAAAAGGTGTAAAGTTCACATATTTTTGCTACTACTATATTTAAAATAACAATAGGCCCTCTTTATTTACAATAAACATTACAATATTGACATTATATTTTAGTTTGAGGTGGTCATCTAAAGTTGGTTGCATATAGAGTTGGTAAGAGCCCTACATGGCGAGGATCCCTTGTCTGTTTCCAAAGTGCAATGCAACAAATACACTTTAGCTGATAAATAGTATTAAATTGGAA
Organism: Prosapia bicincta; assembly: GCA_036971475.1. Classification (NCBI taxonomy): domain Eukaryota; kingdom Metazoa; phylum Arthropoda; class Insecta; order Hemiptera; family Cercopidae; genus Prosapia; species Prosapia bicincta. The sequence goes on along the minus strand of JBAIZL010000002.1, from coordinate 16,455,994 downwards.
ATTACGATTGGTAGTGTGTTTTTTTATACTAAATTCTACTGTTTTAAATTCTTCTAAATTTCTACTGTTTTTCAATTCCTACTATTAGTTCACATTCTCCCTATATATATATATATATATATATATATACATACATATATATATATATATATCTTATTCAAATTTTAAACCGTTAATAAAATACATATTATTCATCCACTCAAGTTGAAATACTTTGTTCAATTCCTTCTACCCCTTGCGCAAGCGCAAGTCAGAGTCCTTTTATGCTTTTATTTAAGTGCGAGAGCAGTTTTCTTGAACCCGTAAACTCGACAATTAAGCGCTCAAAAAATGTAACTTTAGTGTCCTGTTGAAATGATAATTAACTATAAAATAAATTTATAGTGATTAAATATATTTTCCTAATACTATCTAAAGTTTCGTAATGTATTCAATGCCCTGGTTTCTTAGCCCTTAACCTAGGGGAGAGGATCAAGAAGGCTCAAGTAGCTACTTTGATGATCCTCTCAGCACCCTTCACATCTCCTTTACATGGCCAGTCCTAGCCCTTCGGCACTTATCTCCAAGCCCTAAGAAACACTTAGATGCGCATTTTGAAATCTATTATCAAGCATATTTAGCCCACACACACACAAATCTAAACTCAAACTCGTAACTCGCACCTGAGTCACTAACGTCAAGCTCGAGTGCTACCAGCGACCAGACACAACAGTTTCAACCGCTTTTCAAAACTATTCTGGACTAATAAAACCTTCTAAACGCCCAGGTATTCCGTACCTTCAAAAAAATATTTCTACAGAGTTAACTGTGGTTATCAATAAGAATTACCATGACTTACTTCGATATTGTAAAATTTTTTTTGTCTTTTTTAAAAAAGGCATCGCCACCAAGTTTTATCATTTTGCTTGTGAGAGAGAGAAGAGGTGAGTGTGCGAGAAAGAAATAAGGTGTGTATTAGACAGAGAATGTGTGAGATAGGGAGTGTGTGTGAATGTGAGAGAGAGTGTTGTGTGTGTGTGTGTGTGTGTGTGTGTGTGTGTGTGTGTGTGTGTGTGTGTGTGTGTGTGTGTGTGTGTGTGTGTGTGTGTGTGTGTGTGTGTGTGTGTGTGTGTGTGTGTGTGTGTGTGTGTGTGTGTGTGTGTGTTATCATATTGACAACAATTTTAATGTAAATTTATTAAATAAAACATACATATGTAGAAATGTTTTTGTGATAATGCTTTTTTTTAAAAATATTGAACATACAATGAATTTGTGATAGTTTTACTTTTTAAATAGAACTTGTTAAAATTCGTAGATTTAAAAATGTCTGCTCAGTACTACTGGTAATTGAAAACTATTATTAACCGAATCAATAGTCACTTCAGTCACTAGTTAACACTTTGCTATATTTTGGTATGTGACGCTTACTTTTTATTCAATGAAGACGGCTGCTTCGAGAGATGTGTCCCGTTGTTATCTCACACAGTAAGTGTCTGATTGGAACCATTGAAGTTCTGGTTCAAGTTTACAAAGGACACATCTCCTGCAACGACCGTCCTCATTGAACAAAAAGTTAGTGATACTAATGACAAATTTTACATAGTAATATATATCCATCTCTTTAAGTATCGCTTTTATTATCCGAGAACGTTTTTGAAACAATGTTTTGTGTAGAAAACTAATGCTCAACTCTAGGCTGCTTTCTTTAGGGAAATTTTTTTTTTAATTCATAAAAAGTGATGAAACCTGAGAAACAAAAATGTTTCTCCTTCATTGCAGCTACTTTTCTATTGGGACTATTTGTGGAATAAACTTCATATTTTGAAGAGTTCGCGTTTAAACAGCACAATTTAGCCGTAACAAAGTTACAAATTGCAGGCAGAAGGGTGGGAAAGTAGCCGCAAGGAGTTGTGCGTTTGTAATTGCATTCATTTGTCTGCCCTCACGTGTTTAGACACTTTTATGTTCACATATTCGGAAGACATCTAAAGTTATATTATATTTTGGGGAGAACCAAAAGGGTTATCTTCGGCTAAGTTATCTTATTTTTAAAAATTACATTTTATAATTTTTTTATGGGAACACTACTTTTTGCTGGATATGGTTGTAAATTTTGCATGTCATCCGTCACGCTTCATTCAACCACGAGCGATTCATACTTCAGAATAAATAAGTCATAAAATATGATTTCATAAATAGCTGATTTTATGTTATAGGTTACGTAGTATAACAGCTGTTTTAACGCATAGGTTATGTTACATTAATATATTTATTGTAATTATTTAATAAAAAATAACGGATAAAATTTTTCTTTGATGACCTAAGTAGAAATTGACTTTAATTTTTTTTTTTTTTTTTTTTTTTTTTTTTTGTATTACTTGGTAATCTTTGAACAACAAAAACCCTTCAAATATTACTTGTTAGGTTGAAATATTATTAAATATTGTTTATCAGTTAATAGATATATTAATTTATATTTGACAATTTTTTCTATGAATTATTCAATAGATTGTTAATGAGTTATATATTTAAAATCCAATTTGTTAAATTAAAACTTTCTTAGATGCGTCTGACAGTTTTTAATAACGAATTTTAATTAAGTTGATTAAACAAAATTTATAATACAGTAAATTTCACATCTAATAAACGTTTTATTAAACCTACATTCTTTTATGAACTGTATTAATCAGCTTTTATTAAAAACAATATTAATTACGTTTCTCAAATGAAGTATATATATATATATATATATATATATATATATATATATATATATATATATATATATATATATATATATATATATATATATATATATATATATATATATATATATATATATCGCAGTATGTTTTCTTGTGTATTAATAAAGAACAAAAGTCTAAATACAAATACAAGAATTATAATTGAATTTACAATTCAAAGCTTTTCGTTGGCTAACAGTACCAACATTCTGATGATTTGAATTGTTTAATATTCCTGATGATGTTGGTACTGTTAGCCAACGAAAAGCTTTGAATTGTAAATTCAATTATAATTCTTGTATTTGTATTTAGACTTTTGTTCTTTATATATATATATATATATATATATATATATATATCACTATTTTAACATCGTACATTATTTTTCGGTTGCACTGACTTTATAAAGTTATTATTGTTAATTGTAAACAATTTTTCACCAGTAAGTGTATACTGATTCAACAATGATCAAGTGACCTAAAGGTACCTCATCCCACAAGGTAAAAGTTAATTGCACTTAGTTGTGGAACAAATGTTTACAATTAACAATAATAACTTAATAAAGTCCGTGCAACGGAAAAATAATGGACAACGTTAAATATCACTCTCTCTCTCTCTCCCTCTCTCTCTCTCTCTTTCTCTCTTATATATATATATATATATATATATATATATATATATATATATCACTATTTTAACGTCGTACATTATTTTTCGGTTGCACTGACTTTATAAAGTTATTATTGTTAATTGTAAATAAGTTCCGCTCTGGCTCGGCCGCTAATAGCCAGACTGCATACTATGTCTCTCGCTCTCTTCTCGTTGCGTCTTCAGACTGTGCTCCCTGACTCTAAGCCCAACGTTACCTAAACGTTTATAGGTTGCTCACTATAAGTTGCGCTCTGGCTCGGCAGCTAATAGCCAGACTGCATACTATGTCTCTCGCTCTCTTCTCGTTGCGTCTTCAGACTGTGCTCCCTGACTCTAAGCCCAACGTTACCTAAACGTTTATAGGTTGCTCACTATAAGTTGCGCTCTGGCTCGGCAGCTAATAGCCAGACTGCATACTATGTCTCTCGCTCTCATCTCGTTGCGTCTTCAGACTGTGCTCCCTGACTCTAAGCCCAACGTTACCTAAACGTTTATAGGTTGCTCACTATAAGTTGCGCTCTGGCTCGGCAGCTAATAGCCAGACTGCGTACTGTGTCTCTCGCTCTCATCTAGTTGCATCTTCAGACTGTGCTCCCTGACTCTAAGCCCAACGTTACCTAAACGTTTATAGGTTGCTCACTATAAGTTGCGCTCTGGCTCGGCAGCTAATAGCCAAACTGCATACTATGTCTCTCGCTCTCTTCTCGTTGCGTCTTCAGACTGTGCTCCCTGACTCTAAGCCCAACGTTACCTAAACGTTTATAGGTTGCTCACTATAAGTTGCGCTCTGGCTCGGCAGCTAATAGCCAGACTGCATACTATGTCTCTCGCTCTCATCTCGTTGCGTCTTCAGACTGTGCTCCCTGACTCTAAGCCCAACGTTACCTAAACGTTTATAGGTTGCTCACTATAAGTTGCGCTCTGGCTCGGCAGCTAATAGCCAGACTGCATACTATGTCTCTCGCTCTCTTCTCGTTGCGTCTTCAGACTGTGCTCCCTGAATCTAAGCCCAACGTTACCTAAACGTTTATAGGTTGCTCACTATAAGTTGCGCTCTGGCTCGGCAGCTAATAGCCAGACTGCGTACTATGTCTCTCGCTCTCATCTCGTTGCGTCTTCAGACTGTGCTCCCTGACTCTAAGCCCAACGTTACCTAAACGTTTTTAGGTTGCTCACTATAAGTTGCGCTCTGGCTCGGCAGCTAATAGCCAGACTGCATACTATGTCTCTCGCTCTCTTCTCGTTGCGTCTTCAGACTGTGCTCCCTGACTCTAAGCCCAACGTTACCTAAACGTTTATAGGTTGCTCACTATAAGTTGCGCTCTGGCTCGGCAGCTAATAGTCAGACTGCGTACTACGTCTCTCGCTCTCTTCTCGCTACTTCTTCAGACTGTGCTCCCTGACTCTAAGCCCAACGTTACCTAAACGTTTATAGGTTGCTCACTATAAGTTCCGCTCTGGCTCGGCAGCTAATAGCCAGACTGCATACTATGTCTCTCGCTCTCTTCTCGTTGCGTCTTCAGACTGTGCTCCCTGACTCTAAGCCCAACGTTACCTAAACGTTTATAGGTTGCTCACTATAAGTTGCGCTCTGGCTCGGCAGCTAATAGCCAGACTGCGTACTATGTCTCTCGCTCTCTTCTCGTTGCGTCTTCAGACTGTGCTCCCTGACTCTAAGCCCAACGTTACCTAAACGTTTATAGGTTGCTCACTATAAGTTGCGCTCTGGCTCGGCAGCTAATAGCCAGACTGCATACTATGTCTCTCGCTCTCTTCTCGTTGCGTCTTCAGACTGTGCTCCCTGACTCTAAGCCCAACGTTACCTAAACGTTTATAGGTTGCTCACTATAAGTTGCGCTCTGGCTCGGCAGCTAATAGCCAGACTGCGTACTACGTCTCTCGCTCTCTTCTCGCTACTTCTTCAGACTGTGCTCCCTGACTCTAAGCCCAACGTTACCTAAACGTTTATAGGTTGCTCACTATAAGTTCCGCTCTGGCTCGGCCGCTACTAGCCAGTCTGCGTTCTAAGACTCTCGCTCTTCTCCCGCCGCATCTTCAACTGTGATTGTGACTGCATTTTTGCCGTGATTGTCCCTAATATCAATAAGATAATTCCCTAAGTAAGGAAACAACCATAAAAGTGTATCACATTTAATTGAATAACAAAGAGGCGAGGTACATATATTCATGCATCGCGTAGAAGTCGCTCCAAATGCATAAATAGTCCCCTCTCATATTAAGCTTCATTATTAATGCTTATACTGTATAGTAATGCATTATACGAGGGTTTGATTTTTTTCAACTTCCGACTGTACCGTTAGATGGCAGGGCGAGCGGCATCGGCCAGTAATGCGCGGCAATCGACTGCGCACCTCTCCCCCTACAACCTCACTCATTTTCGGGCGTCCGACGCCATTACCACTTTATCCAGTGACGCATTAACATCTCTACCTTGATAGAATCTCCCACCAAGTGTGAGTTGCGAAGTGTCATTCGTTTCTTGCGAGCTGAAGGGTTATCGGCAGCAGAAATTCACCTTAGAATGAAACGAGTATACGGTGAAAGCTTTATGAGTGACAGTGCAGTGCGTGATTGGTGTAGGAAATTTAAAGATGGACGAGTTGACATTCATAATAAGGGGACCAAGGACGAAAGTTGATCGCAAACGAAGACCTCGTTGAACGAGTTGACCAAAGTGTAAGAAGCAATCGGAGGTTTACGATTACGGAGCTATCCAATCAGTTTCCTGATATTTCAAGGTCAGCCCTATACACTATCGTAACTGATAAGTTAGGCTACAAAAAACTTTGTGCTCGATGGGTGCCGAAGATGTTGACTGATGACCACAAAGCTCGGCGAATGGCGTCAGAAAGGTCTTTTCTGAATCGTTACGAAGCTGATGGCGATGATTTTTTGAACAAAATCGTGACAGGAGATGAGACATGGGTTCTGTACGACACCCCAGAAACGAAACAGCAGTCCCAACAATGGATGCATTCAAACTCTCCAAACAAACCCAAAAAATTCAAAAAAACGTTCAACAACAGAAAGATTATGGCCACCGTGTTTTGGGATCAAAAAGGTGTTTTCCTTGTGGAGTTTTTAGAGCCAGGGACCACAATCAATGCGGAAGGATACTGTGGTACGTTACAACATTTGCTGAGAGCTATCCAGAACAAAAGGAGAGGAATGCTCACATCAGGAGTTGTGCTCATTCATGACAACGCCCATCCTCACAGTGCTGCTTTAACCAAACGTCTTCTTGACAGATTTAAATGGGACGTTTTTGACCATCCGGCGTATAGCCCTGATTTAGCGCCGAGCGACTATCACCTTTTCCCGGAACTGAAGATGATGCTAGGAGGGCAGAGCTTCCGAACTGACGACGCGCTGCAAGTCGCCGTGAAAACCCATCTCAAATCACTGGCGGCAAACTTCTATGAAAGAGGTATTAAGAAGCTGGTACACAGGTATGAAAAATGCCTCAATTTAAAAGGCGATTATGTTGAAAAGTAACTAATAATGTACCTAACTCTTGACAATAAATTTATTTAATTACTCTCACTAGTTTTATTTTTATACCACATCGGAAGTTGATAAAAACAGCCCTCGTATAAAGCGTAAATGTGGTATATAAAAAAACAACGAAGAAATGCATTGTTCACTCGAGGTAATGTATATACTGTATTAGAATGAGTGTGTGTTTTTTAAAATTTTAAATGTTGACTCTATTATTAATAGTAGATGTGTTAGTGTATGTATCTGTGATTTGTCAGTTTTATTGTGATAGAAAAAGTTTTGACCTGTAAATGGATATTTATTAAGAGTTTTATAATTGTTGATTTTTATTATGTTTTTATAATGTTATGTATTTTATAAATCGTAAGTTATGTTGTATAATTGTTTAAATTAAACTGAGCTCTTGAAAAATAAATTTCGGAAAAAAATTTGAAACGTTGAGTGTTTAAAAAAGGAAAATTGTCGTTGATCTGTCACTAGCCTATATAAAAGAATTTTAAGTATTGTTACGTTTTCTAAGTAAAGTTAATATTTTCTAGTTATATTTGTTCTGAAAATTCAAAAACTACGTTTTTGTACTGGTTTTAAAAACTAAATATAAACTAGACAAAGTAAACACAGTCTCGAAAATTCGAGTCCCGATTATTTGAGGTTCCATTAAATTCGATCCTATTTCTGACTATTTTGTCCACTTGAAAGAAAATTCAAATTATTTAATGTTTATACAATGCACCGTCGCATCCCAATGAAGATCGACTGTGGTCTGATGATAACCGTGCTTTATTTCTACCCACAATCCTTATCCACCCGAAGGATCAGTGTGTTCTAGAATATATGGAAAAAATACAGACGTTACCTTTTACAATCTCTATTAGAAGCGACTGAAAGTTAAGAAAGCATTGTAAGACAGTTGTGTACTGTATGGCTGAATCATGGAAGGAAATAAAAGGAGAAATATTAAGTAAGTCATGGAATAAAGTCCTGAGTCATAATTAAACTGTTGGCTGTGTCATTGAACCACAAGAAGAAACAGATTTGACATTTCTTATCAAGAAATCCCAAGTGAAAATGTCGATGGTAAGGACGTATCTAAGTAAGTAACAATAACACATATTACGACTATTGAAATGGTACACAAAAACTATCACTATGCCGAGAATAAAGATAAAGGTTCGACCGAGACAGTACAAGAAGAGAAAATATGTCACGGTGAAGGAACGGCCGTTTTGGAAACTGCACTGCGCTATATTGAATAACAGACACCACGCCAACAGATGTGATTCTGCTAAGACGTCTACGCGACACCTTAGCACGAAAACTCTCTGATAAGCAGACGCAGAAGACACTATAGCTTTTCCATAAAATGTAGCAACCGTGATGTATTCGGAACAACGTACTCTAAAGAGACATTAATTTATGTAAGTAATGTAATCAATACAGTTCTATAAACGTATATTGTGCATTCTTAATTATAGGGTTCATTCTATTTTTGCTAATGTAAAGGAACCTATTTCCGTGTAATCCGAGTTTTTGTTAATCCGAGGCGGCCTCGGTCCCATCTACCTCGAATTATCGAGACTCTACTGTAGTTGATAAAACATATGATATGTTAACCACAACAGCCAAGAACCAACTACAATAACAGGTCTACAGCAATGTACTAGATGATTATTTAGTGAACCAGCCAACAATGTAAACAGCTGAGCTCACATTCACGCACAAATTACGAATATACTAATGGTTGTATGAACTGCAGTGGGTAACCTGTCATTGGCGCTTGTCAGGCAATGACCTTCATGCCATTCACAGAACATGTGTTCAAAATGAATTATCAAAATAATAAGCATATTATCTGACTTGATATTACCTGATGTTAAGTTGCCTGCTGTAGAACACTAAAATACCCCAACACTTTAAAATTATTATCATTGTGTAAGCTAAAGTAAGAATACTATGAAATTTAACTTCCAATTACACGCATAGAAAAAGTAACAAGGGGACACGGTGGCGAGGATTCCCTCACTATATTTTGCTGTAACATTAAACATATTATTTTTTAAAATCTTTGGGGCCTTAACTACCATTTTGTACAAAAAGTTTCTTTTATTTAATAATAGGTAAAGTTAGTTAAATTATTTGTCTAAATGCCTCAAATTCCACTAGCAGACCTTCACCTTCTGTAACGTGGTCACATCACATCCATGGCAGGGAATTCCTCGCCCACTTATGAAACTAATAATTAATATTACAAGATATATATATATATATATATATATATATATATATATATATATATAAAGAACTAAGTCAAAATACAAATACAAGAATTATAATTGAATTTACAATTCAAAGCTTTTCGTTGGCTAACAGTACCAACATCATCAGGAATATTAAACAATTAAAATTAACATAAGTGCAAATTATATCAAATAAATAGCTATGCCAAATCAATTAATTATATAGGACAAACTAAGAAAAAACTTAAAGATAGATATAAAGAACATTTTAATGCATATAAAAAGCCAGAAATTTATAAATCAAATTTTGCTAATCATTGTATTAATAATAATCACATATTTCCTAATATGATACTTGTAAAAGAAATTAACAAAGGCCTGAGAATGAATATTTATGAAGCTCTAGAAATACATAAATATAATACTAATAATAAGTTGATAAATGAACAAATACAAGTAAAATCTAAATTTGATAATATATTCAATGTTTGTAATGTTAGGGCAGCAAAATAAAAATGTTTAACAACATTGTAATTGATTTGGCATAGCTATTTATTTGATCTAATTTGCACATATGTTAATTTTAATTGTTTAATATTCCTGATGATGCTGGTACTGTTAGCAACGAAAAGCTTTGAATTGTAAATTCAATTATAATTCTTGTATTTGTATTTTGACTTAGTTCTTTATTAATGCACAAGAATACATATTGCAAAATGTATATATATCACTAAATCAAACAATAATGTTTATTAACATAAAAGAATTACACCGTTACACGCATAGGCAGAAATTTTCCACCAAAACTACTCTAAACTGTCATTGTATGTTCACTATCATCTATAATTCATGATCCAGGGTGGGTAAACGGAAGATGTCCTTGAGTTTCACTCAATATTACGGCACATTTAGCAATACTACAAAATTCTGCTGAGCGTGTAATGGAGTGTCAATTTCATCATTAAAAGGTACCAACATTGAACAAAGTTTATTTTATTTATATTTTACCCTGGAGGCCAGAAGGGCTCCAAACCACCCCATTAGAGCAGGGATGCACAACCAGCGGCCTCGGACTAGTTTTTTTGCGGCCCGCAGATCATTAAAAATGTTTCTCTCGAATACTTAACAGGAAGTTATTGCTCTCGAGTTTCAATATACAGGGATCTCTCAATAAATCTCTCTCAACAATGGACACTACATTTACTATTTTCTGTCATAAAATAAATAAAATTTGTTTACAGTGTACACAAAATTTATTGTTGGAATGAAAAAATCTGTCTATAAATGTTAAAATTATTCTGCTGGTGGATGTGAACCACCTTTCCCCCGACCCTACTCTGGGAAGCGTCTTTCAGAAGGGCATTCAGCTGCTCAGTAGTGGCCCTCTCAATGTCATGAATGGTGTCAAAAAGTTTTCCTTTAAGCAAAGTTTTAATTTTTGGGAAGAGCTGGAAGTCGCATTGTGCTAAATCAGGTGAGTATGGCGGTTGTGGGCAGGCATAAACACTTTTTACAGCCGATGCGAATGAGAAGCGAGGTGTGACACGGCGCATTGTCATGATGAGGAAGAAAGCCATTTGCCCAATTTATGTAACCGTACGAGATGTTACCATCTCCCGATAGCTCTCAAATAGTCATTCACCTGTTTGAACAAACCATAATCGTCTTCTTGTATATTGTCGTCTGTTTTTTGAGGTTAATGGACATATCAACTGCTGCTCATCTTCAACAGACTCATTTTCACTTTTACCTGTAAATCGGTCATACCACTTGTACACAGTCTCCAGAGTTACCACATTATAGCCCACATAGATTTTAAGATTTTGTGAGCTTCTTTGGCATTCTTTTGCAAATTAATCTTAATGCTTTGTTCGAAATCCATGATGCGTGACAGACATGATAAACACGACCTCACTCTAGTGGCTCTGGCAGTCGACTGACAAGCTCCAGCGTGTTGATACTTGCTGTTTCTATAAAAATTCATTCATCGTATTTTTTTATCACACCTTGTATTTTTATATAGAAACTAAATCCTTATTTAATCCAAATAGATAACCACCATGTGATGTGCGAGTATAATTCTGAGAGTTTTAGGATAATTCCTGTATTTTGTTTTCTGTCTATATTGTGACACTGTAAACTGATAAAAGTGATGAATTCAACTATAGTCACAAGCCTATCGGGTATAATCTGGGGCTTTGCCGCTTAATTTTAGTGATGCAATTAAAAAAATCAGTGAAGTAAAAAAATTTTACACTTCAAATGAAGATGAAATAGGTTTCACAGTTACATGTAATTTACTTTTTTATTTGCAAAAGCAAATAATTCTAAAATAATAAGCAAACAGAATAACTAAACAAAATATTTTAAGATTATTTAAATAACTAGTTAGAACTTAACAAATTTTATAATTGAAGTTTTACTTTAGAATAAATGTTTTCGAATTTCAATAATGGATTAATGGACTGAAACTTCATTAATTGTGCCACGCATTTTCACATATGATTGAAATCAGTATTTTTTGTAGCTATTTATTGACCTCGCTAAATAATGGGCAACTTCAAACAATTGACAATTGTAAAAGACTGGATGATGTCCACTGCCATTGGAGGATTTGTAATAAGTTAGGAATTTGATGACCAGCACAAGACCAATTTATCAAACAATTACAATTTATACATCATCAAACACTTACAGACACTACTTGTAATAATATTTTTAAGATTAACATAATCACTCTAAATGTAAATAATGTTCGAGCTGGCTTGTGAGTGAAAGTTATAATTAAATAATAATTTTTTAGTTAATTTCATTTGTGTATTTTCACTGAAGATGACGACAAAGTAGTCGTCGAAACGCGTTTGAAATAAAAAATTGTATATTGGTGAGTTGTATATATTTTTATTATTTAATTATAAATCTAAATGTATTTAACATTTTTTTGTCATAAGTGATTTAATAAATTCTCCACTTTTTCTATAAACACTGTGAGTTGAACAAGTAGTTAGGCTCAAATATTAGTAATTTTATCTTGAAAGTGTTCAAAAGGATATCTGTAAATGGGAGAGACTTTATATTGCATTTAAAAACAGTATTTGAATTGTCTTGATCTAACATAATAGCTGTTTGTACATATAAGAATTGTTCATCTAATTGAAAAAGCTTATTATTATTTATTGTATTCCTTCAATGTTTCTGAGTTGAGGGACACACCATCAGAAAATTAACTTCAATAATCTATCACTTGAAAAATGTAAAAGTGATTAATAAATTTCACCAAATGTAATGGACTACAAAATTCAAAAATATATTACGTTTCAATGGGAATCATATCTTGCATATTAAATTAGACAAAAAATTTTAATAAAAAGCAAATTTTTGAATTATTTTTCTAATTATCTCTTTTATCAATTATGAAATTTGGCTGACTAATAAATAAACTAAAATTAGTCAAAAATTACTGCTTTTAATAATTGAGTGAGGTATTTTTTAAAACTTACCAAAATAAGTGCTTAGATATTTTTTAATGTATTTAATCCTGTGGTTAAATAGAAAGTTATTTTGTCCACTTTTATATTTCTTTCTCAGTAAATACAACATTGACATATCATGTAGTGATGACTGGACCAACCTAGGAAGAATTTTCAAGTTTAAAAACAAATATCTACTTCAAAACTTAAAATAATATAAATAAAAATAGCCCACAAATTTCAAAATACAGGATACAAAATAATACAAAACCAATAACAAACTACAATACAAAATACAACACGACACCAACAACAAAGATAAACTATAAGCACCAAGCATATACAAATTAAACTGTACGAGCTGCAACAAATTCTACATTGGGCATACAGGTCGCAGCTTCCAACAAAGAACCGAGGAACACAAAATCACCCAAACAGAACACCAACCCAACATTCTCGAATCTCCTAAAAGAAACAGGACACACAGACATTTACCATAACCTAGAAATCTTACACATCAACAAAAAAACAACATTTCAACACACTAGAACAATATGAAACTTACAGACTCATAAAAACCCAAAATACAAACATATTAAACGAACAAACCCAATGCAAGTCACACATGCTCTATGACACCATTGAAACCCTGCCTTTAAAACTGTCACCGCTTATCCCAACAACTCCAAGCAGAAAATTTAGACACTGATGAAGATCGCCACGGAGCAATTAAAAACGTTCTGTCTCAGTAAGTTTTTACAAATTAAAGTTCGAATAGTCATAAACCAATGTAAAATTAATTAACTAAGTTTCACCGAACGTAAGGACTACAAAATTCAAGAGTTTAAAGAAATATTTACTACATGATGTTTACTGCCAAATATATTTATCTAAGCCATGGGTTCTCAGCCTTTAGGATACTGTCATTCCCTTTTTAGATAGAGCATTTTGGTAACCTCTCTAAAAAGTATTGTTACAAAATTTTTTTTACTCCTAATAATCATAACTTCTTTAGGAACATTTGTACGCCTTTAAAAAAATTATTTATTTTTTATGGAATTAAATAAGATAAGTAATAAATCCAAGGATTTCATAGTCATAATAAAATAATTCCAAATTTTTGCATTCCGTCTGACTTATCAGTTTTCAAGGAATATTGTCCTCTCTTTGAAGCCAACATTCACATAATAAAGTGCTCACTGTTAGTAAAAATGCTTTTACTGCTTCATGAGGCAGCACTAAAGATTACTAGAGGGAAAATTAAAAGAAACTGATTTCTGTATGCCCGCTAAACATATTTTATAAGGATGATTGATAGCTTCATCAATAGGTTAAAACATCAGTTAATTATTAAAAAAAACAAGTTTCTCATCAATTGAATTAAAAATAAGTTGTAAACCAATTTCAGAAGAATTTCTAGGTTAACAAGTTTTATTATTTTTCAGTTAATGTTTTTATATTTGATTTATCCACTCTATCAACTTAATAACTATAACCACTTTTTTGAACCCCCCCCCCCTCCATTTTGAAACCTGCAGACAGGTGCTGCAACCACATAGAGATCACAACCCTCGATTGAAAACCCCTAATCTAAGTGATAGATATTCCACAGTTAAAGGCTTCTGAATAAACTGAAAGTAATGTTCGGCATGCTGTAACATACTACCTGACCGAATAAAATTTCTGACAGAAGAGAGGAATACTAGCAGCTCAGTAGTACTTCACATAGTTTCCAAGAGCAATGTGACTAGTTCATTGAACAGAATCATCTTATTCTAGATTATAATTATAATTTTATATTAGGACCCTCTGATGATGGTATGGTCATCAAAATGTACATAAAGGTTTAATCTTAGGTAACTTGTAGTATTAGCTGTTTTTGTGATATTGTTTTTGCCAATATTTTTATTGTAAAATATTGTACTACTGTGCCCTTGATATTGTATTTTATCATGGCTTCCTGGTCAACTGTGCCAAACCCTTTTAGTAAGTTAAGTTTAAAGCTCGACTAGTTTGTAAATTGTTGTATTCTAGATTATTATGTAATAGGACCCTCTGATAATGACACAGTCAGTGAAATGTACATAAGGGTTTACTTTTAGGTAACTTGTAACAATAGTTATTTATAATTATTTTTATGGTATTGGGATTTTTGCCAATACAGTAGTCTTGATAATTTTAGGTAGATGGGACAGAGACCCCCTTGCATTACACGGAAATACGTTCCTGAACATTAAAACAAATAAGAGTTTCAAAGAACCCTAATATTAAAAATGCACTAAATAAGTTTATAGAGCTTTATATATACCTTCCTTGGGCTCGACTAATTTCCTTAGCATACCGTATCAATGTAAACATTTCTTGGAAGTCCAACTCATTTCCTTTGCATACAGTTTTGATATAAACATTTCTTATAATCCCGACGACATTTCTTTGCATATCGTATTGATGTAAATATTTCTAAGGCCGACTCATCATTTTCTATCAAATAGATAAAATTAGCTCAAACGGAAATAGCCTCAAATTGAACTAAAACTCAAAATATCGGGACAAGGATTTTCAAGACACTACTGTATTTTTATTGTTATATATAGCACCACTGTAATCTTGATATTGTATATTATAATGGCTTCCTGATCAGCTGTGCAAAACCTTTTTAGTAAGTTAAGTTTAAAGGTCAGTCTAGTTTGTAAATTATTCTATTCTTGATCATAATTTTGTAATAGGACCCTTTGATAATGACGACATGGTCATCAAAATGTGCATAAGGGTTTAATCTTAAGTAACTTGTAGTATTAGTTATTATTGATTACTTTTGTAGTATTGGGGTTTTTGCTAATATTTTTATTGCAATTTTTACTTGTTAGAGCAGAATAAGGCATTATCCCACCTAAGAGATAGGTGTGATTGACTTAAACCAAGGTGTTTGACCACCTGAGGGTAGTGTAGAGCATGCTGTAATATATGAATCGTAATAAAAGATAGATTTCACCAAATTCAAAGAATTTGAATGATCCGATATCTAAGAGATAGTTAAGACTGATGGAAGGTAGGAAGCAAGTATCAAAATTTGTATTTGTGAATTCTATTATTTTATAGTGAATAATTGGAGAACCAAAAACAAAAGAGTTTATTAGCTCTCTTTACACTCAGATGCTTTAAAAACAATAACTTTGCTTTCCTTAATCAGATTATAGAGAAAAATTATTACAATATATCATGTAGAGTGAAGGGATACCATGATGGGTAAGTAATTGGAGAAATCACTGGATAATGATATATCCACAGGACACTGCTTGGATAAGTTGGTTCATCTAAGATCTGGTATAATTAATATAGAACAACAAATAGGTTTGGATTTATATATTTTCAACAAAGGTATACAAAAATTAATTTTCTTCTTTACTTTATACACTTTAAATATAATAAAATCATATTAAAATTTCTAATATACTCTAAATGTAATAAATATATAATTTTTACAACAGAAATAATAACAGAAATTTCATGCGAAACAAAAGAAACTAAGACAAATGGACGGTACAATATAAACTGTAAGTGTGTTTGTATGTGTTAGGCACATAAAGTGTGGCAATATAAATGTTGTGACTAAAAGTCAATGAATAAATACGAGCAAAAATTGTTGTTTTATTAAAAATTGCAACATCTAAAGGATTAAAGCAAATATGACAATCATACTTCACTAAAATCATAACCCTATACAATTTTTAAAATTGTTACAATATTTTTAACTTGTAAATTTTGTTAATTTTTGTAAAGAATTAAAAACATTAAAATAAAATGTTGATACAATTCAATTTTGATAAATCAAATTTTAATAGGCTCAAACTGTATTTAAGTATCCTAATGAAATGAACCATTATAGTCCTTGACCTCTTCAGCATCAGTTCCTATATTAAAAATTTAAAGGATCTGTCTCTCTCACCTTGTCTGCTTTAACATAGTTAATTTTTTTAGTATAAATAAATAAAGATTAGAAATAACTCAGTTGATAATTGAATTTGTGATTTTTTTTGCTTGAGTTATTTTCCCAAAAATGATATTGTTATGCTAATGTGAAAGACTACATACAAGGACTTTACTGTATCAGAATAGCAGACAAGAATGCCAGATAATATATTACACAAGAGGTATTAGTCAAGGTGGTCAAAGAGTTAAGTACAAGTATATAAACATTTCAATACAAACCTGAAGTATACACACAAAAATATTTTAACAAAGTTGTTTGTTTACAACAAAAATAAAATCACATTTGAAACACAAGTTTTTTAAATGATTATTTATAACATTTTTCTTCTCTTCATTATTTATACACACAATCTATTTTTTACTAACCTATGTATTAGAACTGTGTAGACCTGATTCTACACCCCTGTTGTAATATGCAAATACAATACAAATTAACATGTTGAGTACGTCGTCGGGTGTGCATAAACACCCGTGCTGTACTGGCGTTCATGTACCTTTCAAATCGTTGGTTCAGTGTGAGCTTAGTTTTTACCAGAAAACGTTGAATCGCATGTCGGTTATAGTGTCAGCCTTTGTGAACATTTCAGTGCATTTTGTTTCTACTATTGCTGTCAGATAGGGGACTTTGTTATCATATTAGTGTTACTTTAAGTGCCTCTCCTATGGGCTGCATGACCTTGACGTGGTGGAGAGGCTTAATCCTGGCGTGGGGGACGGGTGGAGCGGAGCTGTACGTATGTGGCTCCCTATAAACGGGAAGTCCAGGCAATTGTGTGAGTGCATGAAGGGGCCAGTCCTAGCACTTGAAGGATTGTTATCTGCCCGGCTCTCGCCCTGCCCTTCCTTTGCGGGCGGCAACCAAGAAGCACTCCTCATCCAGGTTGGTGGTCTGGATAGGCACATACACCCCCGATCGGAAGGTGTTATGCGATCCGTGCCGATGTAGATTCGTGGCCCTCAGGGTAAGAAGGGTCTTTAACGGAGCCTCAGGGGCACCTGGCGCCACCCCTGAGTACTTAAGTCGCCTTACCGCTGTAAGCGGCCTCTGTGGCGGCGGACCTTTATTTCCCTAGCTGCTCGTGGGAGCACACATGGCAGAGATAAAAAAAATTAATTTAACTGGTCAGGGCTTAGAACCTACCGACAAATCTGTTCCTATGGAGGTGGCTTCGGCCCCCGTAGAGACAGATGGAAATCCAGTTGCGAAGGCAACAGGAAGAATGAGTGGAGCACAAAGGAGGAAAGCACTCTGGCTTTCCTACCATGAGGAAGCAAAAAAGGCGGAGGCGGAGAGCAGAGAACCACCGCTACCCCCTTTGAGGAAACACCGGTCCGGGCAGTGGAAGGGTTTGACGGAGACTGGGGCTAGAACCCGCCCTGTCGTCCCGGAAGCCAGTGGATCCAGTAGGACCTTAGTACGACAAGAGAGAGAGAGAGAGAGGAAAAGGAAGGAAAGGAGTACTTTTAATCCTACTCTAGAGTCGGAGGTCAAGAAGAATAGACGAGGGTCTAGGCCTGCTGGGTCGGGAGGGCCGTCTTTCTCGTCGATCTCCGCCAACCTACTGAGGGTTCTAGTGACCTTTGGGGATAGTGTAGGCGTGAGGATGGAGATGGCGGCGTTCGACCACCTTAAGGGCACTGTCATGGACCGGATTCTGGACACTCCTAATGGAGGTTTTGTTCCGCGGTTCAGAGACACTTACCTAAGGGATGGAATCGCAGCATTTATTTGTGCTGAGGAGGAATCGGCAAAATGGCTGAGAGAAGTGGTACCGTCAGTTAAGCTCGAGGACGGGACTCAGGCAAGGCTAGTCCTGCCTGATGAACTGATCAAAAGGGTGAAAGTGACGGTGCTATTACCACCACCAAAAAGGGAGGCCACTCAGTTGGTCAAGCTCATGGGGATGCAAAACCCAGAAATTGACACTTTGAAGTGGAAGATCCTACAGTGCATTGAGTGGGGACCTGCAAGCCTCCTCTGTCTAGGATTGGATGAGGCATCGGCCAGACTATTAAAGGCAAGAGATGAGAAAGCCTTCCAGGGGACTGCAGAGGTCACTTTTAGGCGGAACTCTAAGGACCCGGAAGAGAAAGGCGAGAAAGAGAATCAGGAGAAGGCGTAGGGGTCAGTTTGGTATGGCTGACCTCCAAGCAATGATCCTGCAAATTAACTTGCACCACAGTAAAAGCGTCTCGGGGGTCCTATCCAGGTGCTTAAATGTGAGGCACACATTACCAGCGCTTGCGCTAGTGCAAGAACCGTGGCTGGTCAGGAACCGTATAAGGAGTCTGACTGCAGCTGGGCGCACCTACGCAAGAGGGAACATGAGGGGCACAGAGCATGTGTGATAGTCAGAGGACTAGAAGCCACGCTGATTCAAGAATTCTAAACTAAAGACCTTGCGGTGGTTAGAATTCAAGGCAATAGCGAGGTAAGTGGGAGCAGGGAGTTTATCGTGGCCTCCACTTACTGCGCCCACAATAGAGAATCGCCCCCTGCAGAATTACATAAGTTAGTTCGGTATTGCAGGGAGAGGAATATAGGAATCTTAGTGGGCTGTGATGCCAATGCTCATAATGAGGTGTGGGGCAGCACAGACACAAATGAGCGAGGTGAGGAGCTCCTAGCCTTCTTGATTGAAGAAAACCTTGTGGTTTTAAACACAGGTGCCGAGCCAACATTTGTCACTTCAAACAGAATGGAGGTTCTAGATATCACCTTCTGTAGACAAATGGTAAGGTGGGTGCATGACTGGCAGGTTTCGGATGAGCCCTCCATGTCTGATCACCGGATCATCACTGCTACGATGAGGGAAGTTGTCCCCCATGTGGTGTGGCTTAGGAACCCGAGGACAAACTGGGAAGGTTTTAAGTCCTCGGTGAGGAGGCGGATGTCAGACTTCCGTGGTAAATATGGTACATCAAACAAACTGGAAAATACTGAGGCCTACATCAGGACTGCAATTTCCACGTCGTTTGAGAAAAATTGCCCTCTCTCGCGGATAAACAAAGGGCACGGGAAGCTTAAGTGGAACAGCGAGTTAGAGGCAAGACGGAAAGAGACTAGAAGGCTCTTTAATAGGGCAAAGAGGAAGAAAACGGAGGAGACCTGGCAGGCACATAAAGACAGCCAGGGTCTCTATAAAAATCTTATTAAAGAGGTTAAACAAGCTTCTTGGGAAAAGTGGTGCTCAGAGACAAGCACACTGAGTGACACTGCCAGAATGTTTAAGGTGTTAGCAAGTGGACCGAGGGGAGAGCTTAAGTTTGTCAAGAAGACTGGTGGTAGCTTTACTGACAACCCGGAAGAAACACTGCGTCTGCTTATGAGGAACAGTTTTCCCGATATTAGACCGGTAGGGGACGGTGCTCAATATCTCCGACATACTGGGCTAAGGGCGGACTGGAATATTGCTGGGCAGGTGATTTCAACGCAAAAGGTGAGAAAGGCGATTCTGTCTTTTGAGCCTTTTAAAGCGCCTGGACTAGATAATATTACTCCAGTACTACTACAAAATTGCTTGGAGGAAATAATAGGGCCACTGACAGGATTACTCAGAGGCTGTGTTGCCTTGGGTTACACGCCCGCGCAGTGGCTCAAAACGAAAGTTATCTTTATCCCCAAACCGGGGAGGAAAGGTTACACAGAGGTAAAAGACTTCAGACCTATCAGCCTTACATCTTTCTTGTTAAAGACATTGGAAAGGCTGGTAGACCACTATTTGAATGAAGGAGGGACCTTTGAAGCAGTATCCGCTTCATCAGGACCAACACGCCTACCGAACTGGTAGGTCAGTGGAGACTGCGCTGTTGTCGGTCGTGGACTTAATTGAGGGTCAGATCAACAACAAGGGGATATGTATTGGGGCTTTTCTTGATGTGGAGGGGGCTTTTAACAGTACCTCTAGACTGGCCATCAAGAGAGCAGCTATGGATCACGGGATTTCTGATGGAATTATAAATTGGATTATGAGTTCCTTGGAAAACCGGATAAGTACTGCATCCTGGATGGGGTGCACGATAAATGGGATGGTCTCAGAGGGCTGCCCGCAGGGTGGAGTGTTATCCCCTTTGCTGTGGTGCCTTGTCGTGGACGGCCTACTAAGGATGCTCAGTGGAATGGGTGACAAGGTGGTAGGATATGCGGATGACATAACTATCCTTGTTAGGGGACCATTTGAAGAGGTCCTCAAAGACCTGATTCAAAATTCACTCAAGGTAACAGAAACATGGTGCAGGGAGAATGCACCATGCATTCAAGGAGAGAAATCTCTGGCACTCATCTTCACTAGGCGATATAAAACTAAATCGCTGGAGATGATGGAAGTTGGTAATACCAAAATAAGCTATGTTGAGAGTGCTAAATATCTGGGAGTTATTCTGGATAGGAAGCTACTCTGGCGTTAGCACTTGGAGGATAAGTGCAAAAAAGCCATAGCTACGTTCTGGCAATGCAGAGGAGCAATAGGCACGAGATGGGGTTTGGGTCCACGTCAGATGAACTGGATTTATTCCGCCATTGTGGTGCCGAGGTTGGTCTTTGCCTCAATCGTCTGGTGGGACAGGGCACAGAAAGAAACAAGTAAAAGAATGCTGGAACGCGCGCAGGGGCTCTTCCTTAGAGGCATAACAGCTACAAGGAGAAGCACACCATGTGCGGCCATGAGGGTTATGTTAGGTTTTCCATCCTTGAGTCTTCAAATTAGGATGGAGGCAATGAAAACTGCATACCGGCTAAGTTGTACCGGGCAGTGGAAGACAAATAGCAAACTTCATAAACAGCTATTTGGGGATTCACTGAAGGAGCTCTGGATAGAACCTCAGGATAAGATACTGTCTCTTAAAAGGGAAAAAGGAAACTACAAAATCCATATTCCTGCAAGAGAGGCATGGGCGGAGTATAGACTCAGACATGGTGAAATCTGGTTTACCGATGGGTCCAAGATGAAGGAAGGAGTGGGAGCAGGATTTAGTGGACCGAGACACCAAGACAGATTTTGTCCACCTGGAGGACTACAACTCTGTCTTCCAGGGGGAGGTGCTCGCGATCTGCTGAGGAAATAATAGGGTCTGGCAGGAGAGGCAAGACCATCTGAATTTGCTTGGACAGTCAGGCAGCTCTGAAGGCTTTAGGTAAGGCTAGTACCAGCTCTAGGCTGGTGGCTGAGACTATAGCTTCTCTAGCAGAGCTGAGTAAGTATAATTCACTCAACCTAACCTGGATTCCAGGACATTCTGGCTGGATAGGGAATAAGAGAGCTGACGCCTTTGCAAAACAAGGGTGTATAACTCAAGGACCGTTGCTGAGGGCAGTGGGCATGCCACCTCAGGAGGGGCGCAAGAGGATTACGGCACATATAGACAGGTTGTGCAGGGAAGAATGGAATGTAACCTTGGGGTGTAACAAATACAAGGTACTGTGGGGTTACTCAGGAGATTTGTGGGGCAAAGAACTACTCTCCTTTAGTAGACATCAACTCAGAGCTACTGTAGAGCTGGTTACAGGTCATGGGAATCTGAGGGGGTTCCAATACAAAATTGGAAAATCTAGGTCCCCTGTGTGCAAGAGATGCGACGAGGACCAAGAGGAAAGCCCAATCCACGTACTCTGTGAGTATCCTGCTTTGGGACCTGCAAGGAGAAAGTGGTTTGGCTAGCAGGTATGTACACCAGAGGATATCAGAAGATATCCACTAAGCTATTCCTGTGGTAGGGATGGGAAGAGAGTACAAAGGCTGCTGCTAAGTGCTCTACACCGATAAGGTCCCTCCGAGTTTTAGTAATAATAATAATACTTTAAGTATGTTATAGTAGTGTTTATTAGCTTTTGTACAATGAATATGGATAACGAGGATGAATTATTAGAGAATGTCTACTGTAACAACATTAGTCTAAGTAGACATTCTGCAATAATTCATCTTCATTACCTATATCATTGTACAAAAACTAATAAACACTACTATAACACACTTCAAGTAACACTAATAAGATAACACAGTCTTTAATCTGACAGTAATGGTGGAATAAAAAAAACTACAAGCGACAACGTCATACTGAACCAATAAATTGAGAGGAGAGGGGGCATACATGAACGCCTATCGGGACAGGCGCCAGTAGAGCACAGGCATTCATCCATGCCCGCAGCACTCAACATGTTAAGAACTGTTGGCAACAAATACAGAATCAAGACTGAATCCAAATTATGAAAGAGTAATGATTATTTATTCAGTTTATTAAGAAATGTGTGCAGTAAATAAGAAATAATTAGTGCTAAAAATTATCCCTTATATTTTTTATAACAACTTTATGTACTTTCTAAATAAAATATTTTACGTGTAAAAATATTTTATATTTTAGATGTTGTAATTTTATATAGAATTTTCAAAACAATTTTTGTTGCTTTAAACAAAAAATTAATGCGGCAATTCACACACTATTAACACTTTCATCAGCACACCATCTATAGAGTAAAATTATCTACAAGTATTTGAGCTACATTGTGTATTAAATTTTAATAATAAAATATCATAATTTCATACTTATTTGTAAATGTGATTCAATAGTTTTTTTTTAAACCTTTTGGCACCATTAACAAATTCATACAAATTAGGTACTTGTTAATTTTTCAGGTCTTTGTTGATGTGTATAACTTTTCTTCAAATTTGAAATTAACTAATATCTAAAGTATAATTTTGGCTTATAATATAACCTTACTTTTTAAACATCTACATCATTAACGTTTGATTCAAGTAGGTTCACTAACTAAAATCTGTCATAAAAATATATTATTTCATCTTAAACAACCCCTTAACAAACATTCTTAAAACAAAACATACTGAAATACATAGTATGTCATTTTATAACAAACACATGCTCTGCAATCACAGTTTACCAAATAAGACACATCAAGTAGTTTTTTATAAACAATAGTTCACATAAAGCTATCGCCATCATTTATGAGAAGAGAAAAAGATTAATGGAAAGAAACTGTAATCTCTATGTATTTCTTGTTCTGAGTTACAATGATTACCTTTTATACTCAGAATAGTTTGCTATAAATAAAAAGCAATTGATGGAATTGTTCTAAGTCTGTTGGTGACAACAAAAACCTGGAAAAAACCTTTAAAGGAAGAAGTAAAACTGATTTTGTTCAAGTACTGATATCAACTTTGATTTTAAATCAATATAAAAGTCATTATAAAATGTTAACATTTGTATTATACTTACCTGTACTAATATCTCATAGTTTTGTTTTTATAATTTTATGTGAAACATGCACTGTACACAATAGCATTTGATTTGCTTTTTATAAGTTCTTTTTACATAACATATTTCTTATGCAATTTCATTTTTTTCTCACTGAACATCATATAAACTTATACATTTCTGTAGCCGATGGGCTTTGGTCCAATGTGATGGACTACAGAGAATCATCAAACCTGTTTTAACAAAATTATAGTTCATCAGTCTTTGTCTTTAATAATACATATTTCAATCTCAGTCTACTAATAGGTGTATTAAACGCAAACATTATACACAAAAACTCTACAAAAATATTATTTCTTACAATACACTGTTACATGGCAGTTTTAATGTCATATAGAAATAACAATAAGTAATTTGGCTACTAATAGGAGAATTATTAACTTGCTAACAAAAACAATATTATCTAATTGCATTAAAAAAGACTAATAGATAAGATAAACTTCTCTTTCTCTAATTAGGGTAGATACTCGTGTACAACCTATTAATTGGTGTTTTATTATTCAAAACTGAATAGAATTATAGTCAAATTTATAGTTTAAATAACTAATAAATTTTAAACCAGTTTAAAATACTAATACTTTAGTTTCAATCACTATCAAAGGTAACTATAAAGGCGGGGATCATTATCAAAGGTAATTATAGGGTGGGATTATTATTAAAAGTAATTGCAAAATTTTCAAGCAATTTGCCCATAACAGTAGACAACTTTTTTCATTTCCGTAAGCAAAATAAAATAAATTTTGTACTATTCTAAGCATGTAAAAATACTGATCAACCATTAAAGAATATCACCGACTTGACAGTAAATACCAGTATAAAAGATTATATACAAGTTAATTTCAATTAGTAGATTATTTCCTTTTTAAATAATACCTAAAATATATATTTAAAAATTGACAACTGAGTAAGATGTAAATAAAATACTGAAAAAATAGCATTTTAAATTTATTGCAATCCAAATTAACTGCAACATTTAATTTAAAATAATAAGTATTTCATGTACAAAGATATTAAACAGGGTTAACACATCATAATTAAAAATTGGTTCAAATATCCTGTAAATTTATAAAAAAATAAAAGTGTAGTAATAAAATATCCTGCACATATTAATACTGGATATTCTAAGCAGATTCCTATAGTACGTTTTTAGAAGATAACATACAATATAAAGCCACAAAATTTTTGAAAATTTAATTCTACACAGCATCCGAGGGCTACTACAAACGTTTTGCCTTTTAAACAAACATTATATTGTTACCTCAATCAATATGGGCAATTTGCCTCTTGCATAATATGTATCATGAGATGATACATACACATACACACACACACACACACACACACACACACACACACACACACACACACACACATATATATATATATATATATATATATATATATATATATATATATATATATATCTGTCACTTTCGTCTGTTTTTTGTGAGCATTGATTTAGCTCTAATGTGCGATCTAAGTTTCTTGAGAACCATTTTGTCGCACAGTGTCTACTTGTGTCACAAAGCCATAAAGATCGATAATGTATATGACAGACATGGATAATGCATATGTCACGTCCTAGACTATTTATAGCCGAGATAAGCTGACATTTGTTTACAGTCTTATGATACACATTAGGTTTTCTGGCGTCCAAGCATTTTGTCATTGTCTCTTATATACAGCAGTCTGCTCGCCCCTTTTATTTCGCTGGCCCTCGTCTAGATGCTTCCCTTTCAATGTAAAAATTAGTACGTACATATTTACATATCTATTGCCTTCATTTTAACTTCTATTAAGCCTTATATGTATTTACGTCTTAATTCACCGTTTGGAAATTTAAACACATGAATCTGATTGGAATACAAATTGGATATTTGTAAGACAATGGCAGACCCCGGATAATCCGCAAACCTGTTAATCCGCCCACGGATAATCGGGAGTTTACTGTATATGAAAACAATATAATATGAAAACAAACCAAATTATTAAAAGCTAGGTCTGTCAGCTTCCTATCTAGTATGAAAAAACACATCTCTCTCTCTCTCTCTCTCTCTCTCTCTGACACATACACTCTCCCTTTCTCTTTCTCTCATAAAACTATAAGATAAAAGTTGCTGCAGTAAATTCATTTGTAAAAATCATTGTTAAAGGAAATCTGCTTCATTTCTAAAAAATTCTACTAAAAGATACAAAAATAAACAATTCTAATTTTAAAGTAGTAGTAGACACATTTTTGCTTTATTATTACTAATACCTATTATCATTCCAGTTCTTCTTTGGGATGAAATTTGAGTGCATGTTTGGCAAAGGATGCCTCAGAATTTTTTTCTGTCAGTTTGTAATTTTTTATTTCACTATATTTAACCCGACGTTAGTCGCACCGTGGAGTGAGAGTCCGCACTTTTTAAATTATGGCGTCATTTCATTATCAAAGCAGATAGATAACAACGGCTTCATGACTTTTCATGTCTCCCCACTCTCAAACTGTAAACCAGTCCTGCGCAGGTCAGTCTAGTTTCATTCAGTGGAACTAGCGGGTGCGGAGTCTCGGTCCACAGTGCGACTGTTTGTGTTACACGATATTTGATTTTACTCTTTATTGAATATTGGCGGAATAAATTCCTATGATATTTATAAAGCAAACAATTCATCAATGATTGAAAGAAAAAATTTCCTAAAGGGATTGAGCATCGAGTGCATCGGGAGCATTGAGCCCCCAACATCTCCAACGCCTACAAACTCAACAACGACCTCCCACAATTAAATTACGTTTGTACGAAATTATAGGATTACCAGTACCTACAGAACCTCCAGCTAGTGGACTTAAGAGGGGAAGATGCTTTCTTTGTGGCAGGAAAAAAAATCGTCCAACTCGATTCAGCTGCAAGAAATGCAAAAATTCTATTTGTCTGCAACATTGTGCTGCTATGATTTGCCCCAAATGCAATGACAGCTCTGATGAACCTAATTCAGCAGAATAAAATAATATAAATATTGGACTAATAACATATTTCTTTTAAAAATATGAATATTCTTTTTTTTGTAATATTAAATACGTTTTATTTTACCTGTTTCGCATATTTTTTCAAGTGTACTGTTTATTTTTCAGTATTGAAGATTCTTATCATGTTTGGAATTGTTTTCTGTTACAAAAACATAATAATATTAATAAATTTATCAGATCTTTTTATTGCAAACCTATTTAAAGGGGGTTTTTATAATAAAATTGTAAAAAAATAAGTAATTTTAATTTTCACAAGTAAATACAAACTGCGGACTCTCAGTCCGCAGTGACCATCCGTGTAACAATCAGGGAAGCGACTAACGCCAGGTTAATAATTGTTTTGAAATTTTACAACAATTTAAACAACAAATTTTTAACATAGAAAATACGAATCCCAGAATAATAATAAAATACACCGACACTTAAAAACTGGAACGAACAAAAGATTTGCACTCTTTCTATTATAATGAAAACTATTATTACCATGCTGTTGTGTAAAGTAGTGTAGATATTTTAGATAGTGTACGCATTTAATACAACTATAATACATAAAATATGACATTCATATTTTTACTTCAACACTTTTGCTCCTTTTATAAGAATCACCTGTAAAATTAACAAGTGCCTTAAAATAAATACTATAAGATATATAAAAAGAAAGCGAAATAACCTATAACAAATTTGTAGAATAAAGCTAACAAGTCGGATCACACTTTTTTGGCAAACTACCACAAAGATCACTTTGTGCTGTTTATGTATGATGCTGATGTCATAGCTCCAATTCGCGGAAACAGTAACGAAAAAACAAAGATGCTTGTGAAGGAGGTTGATCACAACGAAGATACAGCTTGGCATCACGTTCAGGTAAGCTAGCAAAAGCTGTAATATATTCACGATCAAAGGCACCTGAAACAATAGTTAAAATTAAATTTTATGGATTAAAACTAAATTGAAATACATTTTTTCACAACAATTTCAAATATAATGAGAAGAAAATGTTGATAAAGCTGCATAACATTAACACTTTCAAGCCTAGCCCCTTAGTAGTCGCCTGTCTCTATCTGTCTTTAGGTTTTTAGGTAAAATATAAACAATTCCTGACTTATAATAAATACCATATTTACAAAAGATTATACAATGTTGTAAAGGGAATGAAACAAGCTTTCAGGTTATATATATATATATATAAAAAAAAAAAAAAAAAAAAAATATATATATATATATATATATATATATATATATATATATATATATATATATATATCAAAAATGGGAAAATGTATAAGAAAGTCAAAAAAATAAAATAGCAATTAAGTACATCACTGCACGTCACTATAAGTATTTTACATTGGAATGAAATTAAATATTACATGTTATACACTGGGTATTGTATATAACGACATCGCTTAATATGACGTACCGGCTGTAATGACGAAGATTCCCGGCCCCTTAATTCTGTAATACCTGTTCAATGCATTTTACATTCAATACCTATAACGACATCGGGTAAAACGACGGATCGGTTAAAACAACACTCATTTCAGGTCCATCTAAAAAAAAAAAACCGAGTATAGCGACGGAACATTCTAGAATTCTCCGAACGATAATCCTCTCGATATAAACAAAGCTTTCTAAGAATCGTGATCCCCATTCCATTTCCGTTCCACTACAAAAATGATCAGTGTGAACTATACAGGCAAAAGTGAAACATGTATGTACGTTCGTAAAGTGTCAAAAAGAAAATCTGTGTCACTGGAAGAAAAGTTTCACATTTGTTGCCGCCCGGAAAATGGTGAAATGAATATACAGCTTTCTGAAAAACTCGGCGTTAGTCACACCACAATATCCACCATCTGGTCCAAAAGGGAGACTATTAGAGCCTTAATCGAAAAGGGACATTCTTTCAAGACTAAAAATATTAAAACTGCGACACACAAAGGAATGGAAGTGCCGTTGTTGAAATGGTTTCGGTTCCAGAGAAGCAAGAATATCCCTCTCTCGGCCAAATTTTACAACAAAAAGCCACCGAGTTATGGAAAAGAATAAATCCAAACACCTCCGAGGAGATTTCTAAGGGTTGGATCCAGCGATTTTGCCAACGGTACAATATCGTTTTCAAGAAATCTCCAGTGAGGCAGCTGGCATTTCGTCAAGTGTATGCAGCACATGGCTGCAAACAGTTTGGCCGACTCTCCGTGAAGGTTACAAAGATGAAGACATCTTCAATGCAGACGAAACGGTACTGTTCTACAAATTAACACCAGATCGAACGTTGCATTTTAAAGGAGAAAAATGTTAATACAGGTAAATTTTCCAAAGATAGACTTACCGTTTTAGTTGCTGCTAATATGATGGGTCCAATTAAAAAGAAGCTTTTTGTTATCGGAAAGTCCAAAAATCCTCGTTGCTTCAAAGGGATTGAAAATCTACCAGTGGATTATGAAAATAATAAAAAAGCCTGCATGACGTCTAACTTGTTCACACAGTTTCTGAAAGATTGGGACGCACAGTTGGCAAAGAAAAAACAAAATTTTATTGCTTATAGATAACTGTCCGTCCCACATCCTCACCGAAAGATTTAAATTCATTAAAATAGTGTTTTTGCCCCCAAATACAACCTCTGTCTTACAACCAATGGACCAGAGGATTATACAAAAAATAAAAACGAATTTCTGGAAGCAGGTGGTATTGAAATTGTTACAAGACACAGAAGAAAATCGTATGACCAAAATCTCCATACTGGATGCTATTTTAATGGTCCAAAAAGCATGGAATGACATTCCTGCGGAGACAATAAGGAATTGTTATCACCATGCAGGATTCCGAACCGAAGATGAACCGAACATACAGCCTCAGGAACAAAACTTAACAGAATGGGCACAACAACTCACATTACCGTCACATATTATCCGGGACCTGATTCCAGACTATGACGTAATCGATAGCGAAATAACCACAGAATATGACATATCCAACGCAGAATTAATCAGATCTCACAGTGAAGAAAAGGCAAATATCGGCGAAGAAGAAGAAGGTGATGAAGAGGTAGATAACGAATTACCTACTTTGACTGAAGCAGTAAGGTATGTGGGGTTAATAAAAAAATTTGTTATTTTTAACGACCTTTGTACAAATTCTATCCAGGAAAGTATCGACGTAATAAAAGAAAAAATTTCTGAAACTTTTTATCAAAAAAATTGTAAAAAACAAACAATAACTGACTTTTTTACTAGTAAATAAAATAATTTTGTTAAATATGTACGTACATAATTTAATTTTAATTATGTAATATTTAAATAAAATAATAAACCCGTTTTTGATTTAAGTTAATTTAATTTTTGTTTTATTATTCAGTCTAAAATTCTCCTCACTCCATCTTGTAGGTAGGTAATGGATATAACGACGCCCAAATATAGCGACCTAATTTTCATACCCCCTTAAAGGTCGTTATAGACAATACCCAGTGTATATCGTTTCAAAGCTAAAAGAAAATGTAATTTAGAAATATTTCTTTTAAAATTTAGAAAACTCTCTAAAATGACCATTTCATTTAGTATATCAATGAAAGGTATGTCGATTGTACCTCGACCAAAATCGGTTTCACTGTCACTGTTACTGTCTTAAGTCAACAAGATTTTTTAACATCCAAAGTGTCTTTAGCCATTATATCTATAACATAATATTTCTAACAATAAAAATTAAGTATAATAAATACCTGAAAGATAAATTTAAAAAGAAAAATAACACACTCGGAAGTCTAAACAAAAATTACACAAACTATAAATTAAATAAACAAAATTAGGGATAGGTAAGATTTAGAATAAACAACAACAAACTTGCAACCTAAACAACATGCACTAATAAAACATTTGAACAAACCAACATCTGGCAAACAAAAAAAACTAACCAAATATCTTTTTGTTCATAAAATAAACTCTTAATGGCCAAAATGCAAACATGTAAAGTAGAATAACCAATATAAAACACAATATCAATGAAACTGAGAGTACACGGAAATTACGTTGCTATAGAAATAAATATGGGTACCAGAGCAATATATGGGTGTAGGCTTGAAAGTGTTGAATGTGTGTGATCTGTGAAAATCGTTACAAAACTTTAATTTTATGTTTTTGCATTCAATACCACAAAGAATATTAAAAGAAGCTAAGTAATATAATAACAAGGTAAAAATTAAAATCTATTCAATTGCTTACTTTGGTCAATATTATCCCTCCCTAGCACTGTGAATGCTAGAAATAGGATATCTCTATACAAAGAATGGCTACGGTTAACTCCACGTCCTTTTAGTTTGTGTCGTTCTGTTGCCAGTTTCTTCACTGGTTCTGAGAGGTCATTGCAACGTACTGAATTGATCACTGACTCCATGACACTGTACAAACATAAACAAAATAATATTTTAAATCATAGTTAAAAAAAAGCTTACTGTTAATAATTAAAAATATTAAAACTACTGCAATCCTTAAAATCCTTATTTGTTTATAAAAGAATGGACTAATAAAATAATAAATCTTGTTACAATTACATTTAAACAAAATTAAGGTATTAAAATTAAACATATAAATAACCATAACTCAAAAATTAATATAACCGTTAACAAAAACCAAAATACAGTATTAAAAATACAATCATATAAATTACAGCCTTTCATGAAGAGGTATTTTCCTTCTAAATACTCAGCCGACACATTTTCAAAGCAATGTATAATGGTGTCTTTCAGTTCATGATCATTTCAGCCTGAAAATGTTTTCCTTTTTAGTAGAGATTGTAACTACTTAGGACCAGGTGTAAGTGATAAGCAGATATTGAAAACTGCTGTCAAACTACTTCCTACACTGCTGTCAAAACTGCTGAAACAAGTTCCCTATAAGAAACACAACACTGCTGAGAATTGATGCAAGCCTAAAATAGATGCAGCATTGTAGAGTTCTACTAGGGATTAATCTCACATTAGCTCAGTATATGTAAGTATTTTTTTAAAAGAGTGACTTTTAAGTCTCAAAAACCTGTAGCTATCACATTTTTATTCCCCAGATCATTCACCTTTCATTGGGGGTCGAGAATGTTCTATTCCATTGACTTGGCATTTTGTTACTGGAGTTATACACAAAATATGGGTTGTATCATTAGTGTGGATCTGGTGTTCACTAATAACAGTGTGGTTTGAAACCCATTACAATTTTTATCTTAGCAACTGAAAAACAACAGTATACATTTTATTTTTTAATTGATCTGTAAAGATTCAAGGAACGCACGCTCTGTAAAATATACACACGCTCTTGCCATCTAGGTCTCCAATTATAATTTAATACTATTTGTACTTCTAACACATCATATAAAATAAATTATTTTTAACTTGTTACTGCTCTACAATATATTGCATAACTAACGCCTTATACTCGAACAATGTAAGCCATTTACTGAAACATGACCCAAACCTCTTGCTTGAGTAATGTATCTACCTCTGGATATGAAATAAAGGCACTTCATCCAAAACATCCACCTTTATATATAGCTCTACTATGTATACGTAAGTCCTATTAACCTTCGAGAGGGCGCACAGAGTTTCAAACAGGAGAGGGCGCTTGCAGAAGTTCATTCCACACAAATAGCCTTTAACACTTAAATTGTTTACAATTTTATATTTGGGTGACTTCACAATTAAATACTATATAAATGCATTGTAAATCATTTTAGACATCATTATTGTACAATTTTAATTTTCTAAACGTCATATTTCTAAAAAATATTTTGAATTGTTAAAACGTGTAAGCTATGTATACTAGACCACTGTTTTCATTACGGGATTTGTTTGTAATTTTTCTAATAAAGTAAATTCAACGGCTAAACATAAAAAATATTTTATCGAGATGGTTGGCCCTACATACAAGGATATGAAATTAATTATAATATTTAGTGAAAATAAGGAATACTTTTATTCAAATATATAACCTTAAGAATTAGTGGATGAAAAAAAAATATTGGCTTTATAACACAACAGGTTCTAGCAGAGATTTAGTCTTTGTTGAAAAAACAATAAATCTGTTTACGAATTCTCTACTCTTCAAATGGAGCAATAGTAAAATGTGAAACCTAGATGCTAAAAAGACATACAACACTAAAATAATAATAACAACAAAAACAATAATCATTCAACTCCACAAAGTCTTTTGTAATGTAAATAGCCGCATGAGGAACTCCGCACAAATAACTTACACAAAAGGGCGCTTGCAGACAAAACCTCCGCATTCTGATCGCTTGTGACATAGACTAAATTCATACTAAAGCTATGAGAAAAAAATTAACATACATAGGTTGGTGCGTTTCCTAGAATGCAGGTTGTGGAGTAACGAGCCGGAAATAAATTTCTGACAACTAGAAAGACATTTTCTTAACAAATAATGATACATGCGGAGAAAAGCTCTCGAAGGTTAAATAAGAAAGTATATTATATTTACTTACATATGTCTAAAATCTGCCAGTCAAAATCAACTTTTAAAAAATATAAATTTTTGTTTTTATCATAATTTTTTAATGTAACTGATTCTGTAATCAGCTACATAAATTTTGTACTACTCGAGAATTGAAACAATTTGGTTATATAATAAATATATGAACAAGACAGTAACAATAAAGGTAAATAAAGTTTCTATAATTTTAAAAGTTTTCTATTTTATGGCACACACGCACACACACACAATATTAATTTCAATTATACCTTCGAGGCACTGAAGTAGGATCGGTTAACAATGCACTCACTAAAGAGCTCTGCTGTTCATCTTGATTCCAAAGTACGTACATAAGCTGCAATACCTGAAAATAAATATATATATATATATTTAGAGCTTTAAAAATTATTTTTTTAAATTATCATATGAAAACATTCGTAATATATTGATTTCAAACCCCTTTTCAATGCTAAATATTGAAAAAAAATGTATTTAAATTTATATTAATTTCAAATTAATATTTTAAAATCAGCAACTAATTTACAAACTCAATGGGTTTATGAAACCCAAATATTCAATTCTTAGTTCTTCCTTTATGTTTGCTGGATACTAATTTTTATTTTGTAATCCACTTGGGTTGTAGGTGAAACTGTATCAACATGGGCGTCACAGCAATACCTCCTAAATGAAAAGCTTTATCCTAAAGGGCCCAAAGACATGAAGCAAGCAGTAGCCCTTGAAGTTACTATGACAACTTGCTGCAAGTGTCATAATTGTGCATCTGTGTTATATGACGAGGAAATCATGGCTGGACGGGTGCCTGATGATTCTAACCTGAATACAAAGTAAGCGTCAATACACATTTCTAATTCAGATATCTAAAGTTATGAACTTTTAGAATAATGTTTTGGTTAAATTTAGAAAATTTAACTCTTTGATTAGCATTCACATACCAGTACGTGTGATCGTGCAACAGCCAGCAGGAGCATTCCCCTATATGTAGGTTTCACCAGTTCTCTCAGATGTTTATGATTTGTTTTCGTGTATATTGTGCTGTATTTTAGGTTAAATATTTGCAACTATCTAAACAGTAAATACTACATAGAGTACATAGTCACCATTCTTTTGTATCCAAAGTCTATCAGTTTTCCAACGTATTTACAGATTGTTTAAAAGTTTGTGCGGTATTTTACAATGAATAGCCAATTGAATAATAAAGAAGTTCTTTTGCGTCCAAAGTCTATGGTTTTTCCCACGTATTTACAAATCATTTCAAAGTTTGAGTGGTATTTTACAATCAATAGGTATTAAAAAAAAAATTACCAGATATTTGTTTACAAATAAACTTTCAGTTAACATAAGGTAAAGTTTAAGGTAAACCCATTAACCAATTAAAAATTCAAGCCCTAGACTTTACCTCTTCATGTAATCGAGGATTGTCCCACATTGTGCGAATCAACACATTATTGTGGTCAGCTTTCCTCCAAGATGCATGAAAACTAGATTCCTGTCTTTGGTTAAGCACAGAGGTAGCGTGCAGGCACAAGCCAGGCAGATGCGATGGAACGTTTATCCTTTGAAACACCCACACCTGAAGTACAAATAACTAATCAGTTGAAATAAATGAAAACTGGTTGTAAATTTATTTTCATATATTTATATCAAGACCCTTACCATATTCCAGAATATAATAGGATGTTCATCCACAAACTTGGCCTGTGTTAAACAAGAATCTCCTTCAGCATATAAGATTGATTCCAACTCTTTCCGTAATACAAGAGGGTTTAAGTAAGGCACTGTGATTGGTTCTGAAGCGACAGGCTCATCTTCACTCGCAGCCGCCGTACTTGAGTTTACTGAGGTCTGGCTTGCTCCTAATCATTAGAAATTATTTTCACATATTTCAAATATTTAATATTCTCCTCTGCATGCAATGTGTGCACAACCTAAGCAATCTTCATGAGACAACTTTAAAAAAAAACATAAAAGTCAATTCATGTCATTCAAATTTAAGTGAAATGAAATGTTTTAAAAACTAAAAATTTAAACTTTTGTTTTGGAATAAGTAAACTATGTATATGAAATAATTAGTTGAGATATAAAGTTATGGTATCACGAATTAAATAGTGGAATTTAATATTTAAATTTAGAATGAAATTTTATTCAACTTCATATAAAAAACATTGTTTAGATAACCATTGTACAAATGGATATTTTTATAAAAATAAGACACACTTCCACTAGCAGGTTTAGGAAAAGCTAGTGTCCCATAATCAACAATTTATTCCTCAACAGATAAAGTCAATTTAACTTAGCATGCAACTTTTAAAATCTATGTGGATTGAATTATTCACAATCAAAGTGATCTATCCTCACAAGTTAAGAAAACATTAACAAGGATCAAGCAGACTAAACATTCAACAATAAAAACGGCGAAGTTTCATGAAGCAGCAACAAAAATTAATGTTGAGAAAACGGTGTCTGTTTGCCTGCTAAACACATTCTGTAGGAATGAGATAGCTACATCAATGGGAATCAATGGGTTAAACTGAATATTAGCAACTACTGGGAGGCAATTTGTTTATTCAAGCACAATTAGTACCAATTAACTCTATTTGATTTTTTTCTTGAAATATTTTTTTACACTTCAAGTAAAAAATTAAAACATTATTTAATTAACATTAATAAATTAATCTTCAAATGAAAATTTTGAGGCTTATTCTTTCAATTGTAATATAAACCCAATTTTGCAGAATTGTTCCTGGGCCTATTGTTTTCTGCCTATAAACAAGAACTTTTAAAATATATAATTCTATATATGTAATATAATATGGTGTTGATTAAGCTCTCATTCATTCCTTATATTCTTATCTGGTTCACAAAGCTGTGGTTCATGTTTCATGTTGACAAAAGAGGCACTGGTTTCAGAATATATGTATTAAATACATACTAAAAAGTTTCAAGTATGTCATTTTTTCTATGTCTATATTGCTAAAACTAGTCGCATTTTTACAAAAGTCTTTTATATCTATATCTATAGAAATGAATGTTTGTGTGTGTATATGACACCTAAACCGCTAAACAGAAGTTGAAATTTGGAGAGCTTGTTTAACATATTTCCAGGATAGTTCCTGTGAAGTTTGGTGTACATCCATCTACAGGGCTCCACCCCAGAGTCTTAGGATGGTTTAAAAACCGATGTATGAATATAGTGTGTATGTATATGTCTTATGAACTCCTAAACCACTGAACGTAAGTTATTGAAATTTGGAGGGATTGTTTAACATACTCCCAGGATGGTGGGTGTGGAGTATGGTGTAAATCCATTTACAGGGCTCTGCCCCAGAGGCTTAGGATGGTTCAGTGTACAGTCTTCCATAAGTCTAATATTAAAATGTATATCCATAATAGCGTTTCTTAAATTAATATTACAAAATTATAAACATTATGTCAAAATAAAAATACATTTTAAATTACAGTCAACTCCCGATTATCCGGGATAATTACCGGCAGGGCCATCACCGATAATACGAAATCACGGTTAAAACAAATACCATAATATCCACAGCCCTACTACTACCCAATGACTGTAAAAACAGCTGATAAATAGTACCGCCTCCTGTTGTACCGTCACTACTGTACAGTTCATTTTGATCAAAAGCATCGCATAGACTGACCACTGAGGAAGGGTATTGTTTACGTTCGACTCGAGCGATCGCGTAATTCCGCGAATTCGGCATTCGGATTTATTCACTGAAAAATAGCCGCTCGTGCTCGGGGTTATTGAACCTTCATGCATCATGTTCAATGCTTCGATGTGCTCTGATGATTGGACGTTGGAGATAACGCATAATTAGGGATTCACGCGTCATAGAACTGTGTGAATTTATAAAAGGACAACAAGAAATATAACGTAAACTCAGACATGCTGACCGAAACTCTGCCCGTGAGTGTGCGTCGCGCGGAAACAGGTAGGAAGGATTTAGGACACGGGGTGGCGACTGCGGGCAAGTTGACAGTCTATAAATTATTCCATAAAGGTTACTGTACGCCCCAACGATGCTCGCATCCGTCCGCCGCATTCACATTTGACTCCTCCCGCTCCACTGCTTCAAGTGGAGCTGACGATCCCGGTTGATCCGCAACCCGGTTGATGCGATCCCGGATAATCTGGAGTTGACTGTATTTTAAACTGTTTAGAATTGCTAAATTCTATGTACAATTATTGATATTAAAAGTAGGATCACAGATAATATTCTTGCAAAATTTGAATCAACCAAAGCTGAGCAATGGAACCAGAACACCCAACTTGATCCAGGCAGAATCAGAGGTGGCAAGTTCAAAGAAGACATGGTCTTAATTCCATGAATACTGATGATTTCATCAGATCTACCTATTGATTTTAAATAAATTTAAAATTTTAGAAAAGAATAATGGTAAAATAAGGTGATATAAAACTTGTTTGTTTACAAAAGAAGTTACAAAGTTTATAATGAAGGTAAAGAATTTTGCTTTGTAAATGTTTGTTATTTTTTATAGTTGGTTTAAGATACCAAAGTCAAATGAAAGGGTTGTGAAAATAAGTAAAATTGTAATGAAGTCTTAGAAAACAAGGTAAAATCTTGTACAGAAAAGTAGAGTAGAATTTTTCCAAGTAAATTAAAAGTTTTAATTTGAAGAAACCGTTGAATAATAAAGTTTGAGTTTTAAATATTAATAAAGGAAGGATTAATTTTGATTTTAAATTAAATCTAAATATTTAGAAAAGAATAAAAGAAGTTAATATAAAAATTATTTGTTTAATAAAGAAGTTATACAACAGGTTTATATAATTATATTCAAAAGGTTAAAGAAATGTTAGACGATTAAGTAGAGTTTAAAAGATATGAAAATGTTTACAAACTGTGCTGTAACGTAACTTAATTTTAAAATAAATAAAAACCTAAGTTTTTTACTAACTTGCGACAAAACAGTGATTATATTTATTTAAACAAATTTCTTACACAATCCTAAATTTAAAATGGTTAGATAGCCATAATATGCCTTCAAATGAACTCATTCTCCGGGAACAGATACCCAAAGGGTCAAATCTCAGCGAGTTAGGTTTTTAAATAAAGTCCAGTGACTGGTTCTCTGGCAGATTTTGGGAGCATTGCACAGGGTATTGGCCGTTGGCCGGACCGGCTTGTTGCAAAATGTTTACCTAGCAACGGATACGAGAACTGGCGGTGGCATGCCGCGAAAGGGCTGCGGGCGTTGGGTCGGTCTGTTGCAGCTCACGTGTTGGGAAACCTAAAATTTGTACTTTTGTACGCCTAATGAAATGAAGATAAACATTGTCTATGCTCTAAATAAAAAATAATTAATTAGACGTTTGATTTGCTTATTTTATTGCAAAAATTATGAATTCGGGCGCAACAACGTGTGCTGGGCAGCTCTAGTAATGTAATAAATGTAAAAAAGCTATAAGGTCTAATCAGAAATAACCTATGAAAACAAATACGCACTTGCATGCACAAAAAGACTATTATGTTGTATTTTTGAAGTCAAATGTTTGTTTATGTTTATGAAAGAAGTTAAAAGTATTTTGAGAGTCATTTAATTAAAAATAATTAGTAGTCTACACTTTAAAATATTTAGACAGCGGTTGGCCTGTCTATGTTCATGGTTCCAACGTCATGTCTGTGGCCATTCACATGGCCATACACATGTTTGTGTGAACATAGACAGGCCAACCGCTCAACACGCTGCTAGTCACAACATCATCTCTTTCAATGATTGCTATACCACCAAAATAATTAAAGCCCTCCCCCCTGATTGCAACTCTTCAGAATTAAGAAGACGGGAGTTATCATACCAGTGGTATACCAAATCTAGAGAGCCTCCTAACCTCAACATCAGATAAAACTCCTTTTAACTTCCCCCTAACTTCTACCATTTTTAACAGCTCCATTACCTTCCTTCTGACAGACTTTTAATATCTAGTTTCAACTCTATATCATAAACTATAAATCTGTGAATCTGTGACATTTGGATGTTTATACACATCTGTGGTTCACTTCAATCTTTTGTTTTGTTTTCTCTTTCTTGACTGAAGAAGATCATGTTGATCGAAATATTTCAAATAAAAGTGTATTAATTGTTTTATATGTGCTTATTTCCAAGAGATTGCAGTTTTGGACTATTGCCTTTAGGTAAGTCTGTCAGTCTCCTATCATGCCCAAAAAATTCCTAAATAAGCTTTAAGCTCTACTAGAACTAACCTAAATATATATATATATATATATATGAAGCTAATAAATCACTATTTTGAGTAATTTTATCCACCATTAAGTGCAATAATTTTACCTTGAGTGATGAGGTACCTTTCGGTCGTTGACCATTGTCGAATCACTGATTGTTTTCTGTTGTGGATGCTACGTCCGTGAAGCCGGTGTTTGTAGAAGTTACGCGCACTATTTCTTGATCTGTGTGTATGAGGTTTCTGTATAGTATGTCTTCTGTATATGTTGTTTGTAAATTCATTAAGTTGTTGTGTATGTTTTTATAAATGTGGTATTTTTCTAGTGAGTTTAGTTCTATTGGGTTGTTATTTATTTCCAGTATGGTTAGGTTATTTTCGTAATTTGTAATTTCGTGTTTATGTGAAATTAGGTGTGCTGCAACATTTGATACTTTAGAATTTTTATTTTTGAATGCTCTATAATGTTCTTCAAATCTTATTTTAAACGTTCTGGATGTTTTTCCTATGTAAAAAGCGTTACAGTTGTTGCAAGTGATTTTGTAGATTCCTGATATATATATATATATATATATATATATATATATATATATATATATATATATATATATATATATATATATATATATACAATATATATATATATATATATATATATATATATATATATACAATATATATATATATATTGTAACATTTATAGAATGGGCTATATAATATTATTTAAGAATTGGAAAATAGATGAGAAATAACTCACTCAAAATTTAGAAAGAAATTCATTAAGATATTGGTTAGGTTAAATGAAAACTAAATTTAGGTAAAAGCATAGAATTGTAAACAAGGTTTTTGAACTGGAAATGTATTAGGAAATTTGTTATATCAAATAACCTAACACATAAATTAAAA
This sequence comes from Prosapia bicincta, assembly GCA_036971475.1. Classification (NCBI taxonomy): domain Eukaryota; kingdom Metazoa; phylum Arthropoda; class Insecta; order Hemiptera; family Cercopidae; genus Prosapia; species Prosapia bicincta. The sequence goes on along the minus strand of JBAIZL010000002.1, from coordinate 16,415,514 downwards.
TAAGATAATCTAAGAATAGTTATGTGTAAACAAATTTGTAAACTGTAGTAACATAGGGCCTAAGTAATTACTTGAAGGAGAAAGTGAACACGTTTGTAAACAAAAGAAAATTGAATGGTTATGTTTATGAAAGACCAGGCAAAACACACACAATTCAGAACTATTTCAAAAGTAAAACACAAAGACACTTCACACACTAATAATATTAATAAAATAAGCACTGGAAGGTTTGTTGAGGATAGGAAATTAAAACAGTAAGTTTCAACCAGGTTTAACCAAGTTAAAACGCCATTCTAAACAAGCTCATTGTGGACGCATCAGCTGTAAAACGGTGAAAATAGTTCGTTGACATTAACATGTGTGAAAGTCAAGGAAACATCAGCTGTAAAAACAGAAGAAAGTAAGTCTGATGTAAAGTCTAGTGGAAAGAAATCGAACTAAATTATAACCCATATGTGTTTTTTTTTTAAGAAGAAGGCCGCCATATTTGTAACATTTTAAAAGAAAATCGAAGGACGCGTAGTTAGAGCATTCTAGCGTGGGTGACGCTACTAGAGGAAGCAGACCTTGCTGTGCAGTCAAAATTCTATTTATTTGGAAAGAGTTCGTCTAAATTATACCGTTTTGTTAAGAAGATTGGCCAAACTAAATTAAGGAGAAGTGAATTACAAAATGTAATACTGTGTTAATATAAAGTAAAGTAAATAAAACGAATTTAAGTGTGTGAAATGTTTAATTGGAGAGAACGGGAATTTACGTAAGCGACCAGCAAAATTTTGATATTTATTAAGTTGAGTAATAGCGCTATAAAATAACTTTAGTGGACTTTTAAGATAATAGAGAAGTTTAATTTTGTACATCAGAATATCTTGTAGTTAATTAATAGTAAGTAATAAGAAATAATCCAGTTCAAATCGTTTAGTTTTTTTTTTATATTCAAAATTTAAGTTTTTCCATCAGGAAAATATTTATTAAAACTATGTTCTAAATTTAATATTGTGTTTTTCAAAATTTATTTAATTAACAAAGAGTTAATATAGCCCATGCTATAACCCCGAGATATCAAGAGATCTTAAACTAGCCAAGGGTATTAAAATGTTGTAACTATAAAAAATTAAAAGAAAAAAGAGTTTGTATATTTTGTTAAAAGTTGTTAAGTTTATTTTTGTTCTGTTTATTGTGTTAATTGTTTACTTGTTGAATTAATAAATAATTGTAATAAAGAATTTAAATTACAAATGCCTGAGTTGTGTTGTGTGTTATAAAAATTACTTTATAATATATATTCTTGAAATAAATAACAACCCAATAGAACTAAACTCACTAGAAAAATACCACATTTATAAAAACATACACAACAACTTAATGAATCTACAAACAAGATATACAGAAGACATACTATATAGAAATATCATACACACAGATCAAGAAAAAGTGTGCGTAACGTCAACAAACACCAACTTCACAGATCGAACATCCACAACAGAAAAACATCAGTGATTCGACAATGGTCAATTGACCGAAAGGTGCCTCATCACTCAAGGTAAAATTATTGCACTTAATGGTGGATAAAATTACTTACATAGTAATATATTAACTTCATATATATATATATATATATATATATATATATATATATATATATATATGAAGTTAATAAATTACCAATTTTGAGTAATTTTATCCACCATTAAGTGCAATATTTTTACCTTGAGTGATGAGTCACCTTTCGGTCTTTGACCATTGTCGAATCACTCATTCGAGTGATTCGACAATGGTCAAAGACCGAAAGGTGACTCATCACTCAAGGTAAAAATATTGCACTTAATGGTGGATAAAATTACTCAAAATTGGTAATTTATTAACTTCATAAAGTCAGTGCAACGGAAAAACAATGGACAATATTAAATATCAGGAATATATATATATATATATATATATATATATATATATATATATATATATATATATATATATATATATGAGAAACAGCAATAAATACTAGGATGGGTGGTAAAATTCCTAAAATCTCGAACACACCAACCATTATGTTGGTATAGATATATAGACGACGTCTTCGTAATTTGAAACACAGGGAATCTCAGCGCTGGAAAGTTTTTTGAAGTGCTTATCACTATTCTCTACACTTCAATTCGCCTGGGACAAATCTACAGCAACTATCACCTTTTTGGATGTAGATGTAACAATCAGAGATGGGAATATCTATACAGGTGTCCACATCAAACCGACAAACCATCTACAATACCTACATTTCAATAGCAAACACCCTAAGAATATAAAAAGGTCCATTCCATACAATCAGGCAATCAGGGGCAAGAGAATTTGTTCCAACGATATAGCTCTAATATAAAGACCTTATTAGCTTTCCAAAAAAGAGAATATCCTAAACAACTTGTTGAGGATCAAATCCGCTTAGCTCAATCATCTGATAAACCCAGACCACCTATGGAAGACAACAAACTGTCTTTAGTTACAGATTACCATCTAGGCCTACAGAAGCTGAACAAAATATTAAAGGATGGCTTCAAGATTCTTTAGGCTTCCACCCACACCAAAGAATTTGTCTCAAATCCACCATATATTTGGTTCAGACAAACTTTTAATTTGAAAAATATTTTAGTACATCCAAAATTATCAGGTCCAAATACTGAAAAACCACCTATACTTCCTCATGGCTCCTTTCCGTGCAATAGACCTAGATGTAAGACATGTCCAATACACATCCCAACAATGTAATACTTGTACACCCAAAAATGTAATATACCAGTTGCAACGTTAATTTTGCCCAGCACAGTACATAGGCCTTACTGCAGATGGTCTGAGCATCAGAATGAATGGCCACAGACATGACGTTGGAACCATGAACATAGACAGGCCAACCGCTCAACACGCTGCTAGTCACAACATCATATCTTTCAATGATTGTTATACCACCAAAATAATTAAGGCCCTCCCCCTTCAGAATTGAGAAGATGAGAGTTGTCATACCAGTGGTACACCAAATCTAGAGAGCCTTAACATCGGATAAAACTCCTTTTACCCTCCCCCTAACTTCTGCCATTTTTAACAATTCCATTTACCTTCCTTCTGACAGACTATTAATATCTAGTTTCAAATAATCAATATTTATACAAATCACATATAGTACTATATCATAAACTATAAATCTGTGAAACTGTGACATTTGGATATTTATACACACCTGTGGTTCACTTCAGTCTTTTCTTTTTCTCTTTTTTGATTGACAAAGATCATTGTGTGATCAAAATATTACAATAGTGTGATAAGTTTTTATATGTGTCTATTTATTAATTTCCAAGAGATTGCAGTTTTGGACTATGTCATTAGGTAAGTCTGTCAGTTCCTATCTAGTCCAAAAATTCCTAAATAAGCTTTAAGCTCTAATAGAACTAACCTAATATATATATATATGAAGTTAATGTATTACTATTGTAAGTAATTTTTTTAAACCTATACTAAACACACACAATATTTCACTATGGACAAGGTATGTAGACGATATACTTGTAATATACCAACCTACCATTCACAACAAACACATCATAATACTAAACAATCTAAATACATACAACGAAAACATACAATTCACCATCGAAACAGAAATAAATAGAACAATCAACTATCTCAACATTACATTAAATATAAATGATAATAAAATAGAAACTACAGTATACAGCAAACCTACTTCCAACAACACCACAATACACTACAAATCTAACCACCCCTGGACACACAAAATTAACACTTACAGTAACATGATAAATAAAGCAATAAAATACACACAGGATAACAAACAAAAATTAAATGAAGAATTAAATAACATTACAAAAATAGCAATAGAAAATGGATACAACAAACACCTTATAAAAATATATACAATAAATTCACAAAAAAACCTAACCACAACACTACAACCGGAACACAAAAATAATAAAAATAAAAAAATCTACCTAAAATATAAATACACCAATAACAAAATAGAAAAAATAACAAATATATACAACAAAGAATACTACACTCCAACATACAAACCAAACAACAAAATAATAAAATATCTTAATAACACAAACCACAAAACAAATTCAGAAAAACATAATCTATCAGGAATTTACAAAATTACATGTAACAACTGTAAACACATTTTACATAGGGAAAACAACCAGATCATTTAAAATAAGATTTGAAGAACATTATAGAGCATTCAAAAATAAAAATACTAAAGTATCAAATGTTGCAGCACACCTAATATCACATAAACATGAAATAACAAACTAAGAAAATAACCTAACCATACTTGAAATAAATAATAACCCAATAGAATTAAATTCACTAGAAAAATACCATATTTATAAAAACACACACAACAATTTAATGAACCTACAGACCCAGACCACATACATATACAGAAGACATACTATATAAAAACATCATACACGCAGATCAAGAGAAAATGCGTGTAATGTCAACAAATACCTCATCACACAAGGTAAAATCATTGCACTTAATGGTGGATAAAATTACTTACAATAGTAATATATTAACTTTATATATATATATATATATATATATATATATATATATATATATATATATATATATATATATATATATATATATATATATGAATGGGTTTAACATACCTAAATTTGTTGAAGACTTCCTATCCAGGCTGTCCACACTGGATTTTACAACATTCACAGAACAAGACCTAAAATCCAACACTGAGACGGAAAGGAACGGCACTGTTGCTTTTTCACAGAAAATACACCTACATAAACAAACAATACACAGTTTATATTCACTTTCAATAATAATCTCAGATTACATCCATTATCAAGATTAAATTTCTTTCACAGTTGGTGATAGATTTTTAGCAATTTACAAATAAACAACAAAATTACAAAATCAACCACATGTATATGATAGTCAATTCAGTAATTGAAATTTACGTTGTCTTGCCAATCTAGATAAGTGGTCCTGAAAAAAAGGACTCCAATCAGTGTCAGAACTGCAAACATTTTATACTGGCCGTGGACTATGCAAAATCAAGTTAAAAAAAAGCTAAAACTTATAATATTCATATGGTTCAAATAATAAACACTAAGGGCAGGGATTGTAGTAATAAATACTAAAGGACTAAAACAGCACGCTAACCGCTTTACCGCCATTCTTTTCTCACCATTATCATGGCCATTGGCCTGTAACTGACCTACTAGTACTCACCTGCTGAAATTATTAGAGCTATTCTGGTTTGGTTATTTAGTACAATATGCTTTAGTCATTGCTGTTTGGCAGACCAGCTTGGTTCTGAATGCCTAAGGCCTCGTACACATGAGAGCGTTGCAACGCATGTCAGATAACAAATTTCCATACACATACAGCGTTGACGCCGTGTTGAATGCCAGTTCAGCTATAGGAAGTCAGACATATTTGCTAATTATTACTTCATCAAAGAAGGTAAACTACCATGGCAGGATAAAATGGTTTGAACAGGAGTACAATTCTGAAAACTGATGAGTGAAAATAAGTGTGTTAATTATATAGTGGTAAACGGCCCCCTAAGTACAATACAATTGTCATTAATGAGTAATAAAAAATTCCTATATTGGATTTAACTATAGTAGAACTTGAATAATTCAAAACTGAAGGGTTGTATGAAAACATTAGAATTAACCAGCAATTAAAATTATGAAAGTAGGAGAATACACTTTTAGTCAAAATAGTCCAGCTTTTTTTTGTCTTTGATGACCTTTCTGGCAGTTTTCAGATATCATGTAACTGATCTAAGTTAAACACTATAATTTGAATAAGCAATAAACTTAGTCATAGTGGATTTATAAAACTTATAATTACTAGCCGTTAAACCAGCAGTGCGGGTCTAATTATATGCGTGCCACGGCCACTAGCGGGTACGAATTAATTTCTTGTGTCAATTTAGTTGTATTTAACTACAAAAATATTATCACTTATAAGGCACTAAATATTATATTTTTTATATGGGTGTAATTTTTATTATGGGTGTTTCAATACTTTGGTTAATTTCATATGTAAACAAAAATACATACGAATAGGAAAAATATTTAACTACTGACCGACACCGAGTAAAATCTATACTGAGTTTCTCACTCCAGTAACAAAAAAACTGCTGAATCGATTTATTGTGTCAAACGATGCCATATTTTCTTCCATAATTGTAGGTGTAAACTGCACCAAAAGTACGTGCTCTGGACTAAATTATGTGAACGGTCTAATTTAGACCTTGGAAGCTCAAAGCGGGCTGCAGTCACGTGTTCCACAACTAAACTCTGAGACGCGCATAATGATGCACCTCCAGTTGAAAGCACCCATCGCATGTATACACTTACATCTGTTCTTTAGTATTTCAAAACACGCGTTGGAGCGAGCATTGTAAAACGCGCATTATAATGCACTCATGTGTATGAGGTCTATACATTTTAATTTGTTTGTGGAGCACCTTCGTTTTGGTTATTGTACTGTCCGTGTAAGTACAAACTCAATGCTGCATTGAGGTTAAATTTTAGTTATATATAAACTAGACTATATTTATAAGTCTAGTATAATTTTTTTCTGCTATACTTATTAAAGGTGAATTGGGGTTCTTTACATTTCATAAATTATTGGAAATTTTATAATTTGTACTAAGTATATAATTTGTTATTACAAGTTACAATAATCATTCCTAAACCTAAACCTCCTCTAGACTACTGCAATAGGTGATGAAATATGTGCTTTCAATATAATCCAAAAACCAAGTGTTCAAGTGTAAAATTGAAGCCAATGCTTGCTATTTAACAAAGGAACAATGCTTAAGAGTTTGTTCCACCTAATGAAACAGCTATTCTAAGTTAATCAAATATTATCTTACATTTTTAAAGCATTTGATAGACAGAATGTACCATAGTGTGTCTCTATTACAAGACAATGCATTGAGTTACACTTCTTACACGGTTTATTAATATTTGATTTAAATTAAGGTCTGTGTGTAGAAATCAGGTACAGGCTTGCAAGAAATAACAAGGTCTTCAAAGCAAACTTTATTGTTTCATTTTCACACAATATAATACTAAACCTTAGAGACAGACATCTTTCAAAGTGTGTTAAACACTTCATTCTCTTTGGAGGAAACTTTGGAAACTCTTTGGAGGAAAACTAATTAATCCTGTAAATAGTAGAACTAAAATCTATAAATTACTTCATTAAAAATGTTTTACCCCATAAAATGGCACATATTTTAAGTAAACAATTATACATCAATGAAAAAACTAGGGATGGGATTATTTCGATTCTCGATACCAGGAATGGTCGATTCTAATGGTATCGAGCAATCGCCGGTACTCTATTCTTCATTGAATAAAGGATCGATCCATTTTTTTAACTGATAACTTCTTGTGCAGCGTAATTTATTGGAAAAATAATTAATTATAAAATATATATTATTTATGTATTAGTTGCTTTGAATGAAATGATTAAAGTAAATGCCAATTTGAGATAACAAAAGTATTAATTTTACTTATGACACAACAAAGACGATTGGAAGCATTTCTGCCCATTTGTTTGTCACATTTATCCGATATGTTTGTCAAGCTTTCAGAAATTCCTCTATATTAATCAAGGTTGAAAGGTTTGTGTAGCCTATTACATTAAAAAGGAACTTTCAATAGGCTTTTGCAAATCATATAAACGAATAACATGTAGGCCTATATAATTTGACAGAATCAAAAATCAGAAAAAAAAATTATTTAATTCGGATCAAAAATTTTAAGAAACTAATAATCCCTAAAACACACATTTTTTTAGACATTTAAGTAAACAATTAAGACTCCTTGTGTGATAGCATTTATTTGGCAGAACATTTTAACCTTTAACCATTTACATATTTTTTTATATTCTATTAATCCTTTGATTAGCAAAATGTACCTCCCCTGATATGGCCCCTGAGAGCAACATAGTTTTGAAAGATTTTTACACTTTTGTTGTCTTTATTTTTCTCTAGTGTTTTATATTATAGTAATATTTGTTAATATTTTTTTTATTTACTTATTTTCTCATGTTAACCAAACTTTATTTTACATTTACTGACAATTTCTTTGCTAAATATTATCTGCTAATCTTTTTTTTTTTATAAAATACCTATTCATTGTGAAAACCGCATAAACTTCGAAATGATCTGTAGAACTCGTGGAAAGAACCATAGACTTTGGATACAAAAGAGCTTCTTCATTATTCAATCGCTTATTTATTCTAAAATACGGCACAAACTTCGAAACGATCTGTAAATAAAGGGGAAAACCCATATAGACTTTGGAAACAAAAGAATGGCGACTAGGTACTCTGTGTAGTATTTATTGTCCAGACAGTTGCAAATAGTTAACTTAGAATACAGCACAATACACAGGAAAACAAATTGTAAACATATGGCAATGTTAATCTGAGAGAAATGGTAGAACGTAAATATAGGGGAATGCTCCTGCTGGCTGTTGCGGGATATCATGTACTGCTATGTGAATGCTAATCAAAGGGTTAAATTTTCTCAATTTAGCCAAAACATTATTCTAAAAGTTCATAACTTTAGATATCCGAATTAGAAATGTGTATTGACGCTTACTTTGTATTCAGGTTAGAATCATCAGGCACCCATCCAGCCATGATTTCCTCGTCATATAACACAGATGCACAATTATGACACTTGCAGCAAGTTGTCATAGTAACTTCAAGGGCTACTGCTTGCTTCATGTCTTTGGGCCCTTTAGGATAAAGCTTTTCATTTAGGAGATATTGCTGTGACGCCCATGTTGATACAGTTTCCCCTATAACCCAAGTTTATTACAAAATAAAAATTAATATCCAGTAAACAATTTAAATAGACATTTTTCCAGTAAATAATGTAGTTTGACTATCAAACCCCTGGACAATCAATAAAATATTAATATCGTATAACAAACTAAACATTTTTATTATATACAAAACTTTTCAGGATGAAAACAAATGACATTAATATAGAAAATAATTAAATTCCTATCAAAACGAATGAACTATGGCTGAAAATGTAAAAGATGATGATGAGATAGCCTTTCTCTGCATAACTGTGGCTGAAAATCTAAAAGATGATTTGACGTACTTTTACATAACTGTGACTGTAAAACTAAAATATGATGATAATACAACCTTCTATTATATAACTGTCACTGAAAATGTAAAAGATGATGATTCTTTTATATAACTAAATTTCGATATATTAGATAATCTATTTCCCTCCAAGAAAATAGCTAAGGCTTTAATTTGCAACCACTACCAGTACCATTTCATTCTTTAATGATAACTGATATATCTTTAAATAAAAAAAAAAAAAGCAGTACACTTGGTCGCTGCTTACACCGACAGCTCTTCGAATTCTGACTGCGATAGAGGTGGATCCGGAATCTTTATAACCTACCCTGATGGCTCAACTTCCAGACACAAAATTGCAGCAGGCAAAATCGCCTCCAACGTCACAAGCGAACTCATCGCAATCAAAGAAGCTCTGAGTATTTACCTCACTTGGACAACACTCAACCCCTCTGATGGCATAGTAATCTTCACAGACTGCAGATCTGCTCTTCAGGCTCTCCAAAAAGGAAATACAAACCTCGTCCAAAAGATCAATACCCTTCTGTCGTTAATTGAGGAAAACAAGAAGCTTTGTACGCTTCAATGGATCCCGGCACACGTCGACATCAAAGGGAACGAAGAGGCCGATTCTCTGGCCAAGGAAGCGAGGACCATCGAACCAGCCCCCGTGATTACAACATCTTCCGACGTAAATGCCATTGCAAAACAGAAGCTCTGCCATAACAACCAAAGAAAATCATCACTTCCTGAGCTTAACTTCGACAGGGAAATAACAAAAACAATTGCCAGACCTCAAAGACATGAAAATCTTGCCTGATGGATCAAGAACATACTCTGAATGTAGGCACTGCCCAGGGATACAGCTTGATCCCGATCATCTCAACTGCCCGTCCATCATTGCAGCACTATTTAAAATTGACTTAAACTGTTCTAGGGAGACCCTTTATATGGACAAAGCTGCAGAGGTGGCCAGTGCAGTGCTTCACGCCTTTGGACCTGTGTAACTGTGCTCTCTCTACCTTTCTCTGAAATTGTTTTTATTGCACTTGTCACACGACGACAACAACAACAACATATCTTTAAATATGCAAATTCTAATTTATCTTTAATCTAAAAATGCAATGATCACTATATTCTAGGTGCAATAAATCAAGCCAATTGGTTTATTTATTTTCATCTTGAAATACTTACATTCACACTAATATAATAACATTTTTAATAACAAGTACTAGCAATAAGAAAGTTATTTATATGAACAATACAAGCTTCAAAACTTTCAAAATTTTCTGAGCAAAGAAAAAACTGCTTCCTGATTGTACCAGAGTATTACATACAGTAATCTAGAAAGAGTTTGTAACTAATCACATTTATGAAACGCAATATCCGTAAGAATTTGACTTTATTTACTTTAACTATTACTGTTCTTAATATTCAATAAAGTAAAACTTCATTCAACCAGACTTTGTTTTTCTGGATTTGAGAATATTATAAAAAGATATTTCAATATCCCAGACCCATTATATAAAAAAAGTTTTAACTTCAAATCCATAACAAATTTATCCAACAAAACCACTTAATGGAGTATTTTGTACAACAAAAATTAAAATATTACAGCTACTTGATATTGGCTCAATAAATACAAAAACTGACAGTAAAATTTATCTAAATTTACCTTGTCAAAACAGCTTCATTTTTACTACACAGAAAAATATTTGTAAAATATATATAAGATGAAATTTCAGTCACAAAAGTAAATTTTGTTCTTTCCTCCATAAGCACAATTAATTCAGATCTTACATGGTAGCAATTAGAATAAATAAAAGGATCCTACTTCAGCTTTAAACAAAAAATAGTTTTAGTGCAAATTTCAACACACCTAAAGGCTGTAAGTTAGAAACACTTCCTTTTCTGCTTCCATCACTAAACAAATCCATCAAATTAGAACTCCATGCATCTATATGATGTGAGACGGCTAGGGGAGAGAACTCTGAAGAGATCTTTCTCCTCGGATATGTAGCATCTACAGTGCTGCTATCTAATCCTTCTTGTTGACTATCATCCAAGTCCACACTGTGTCTGTATGAAAAACAATTAATAAATCAGTAATTGTTCATGTTTATACATCTCAATTCAAACAATATAATTATTTTAATATTTATTCTAAACTAGATGACCTGGCGAACTTCATACCCCATTAACAATCAATGAATGTCGTGTTAACTTTAGGTAACTTAATTTAGTATTTATGAACATAATAGCTTATCCGACAGACGTTGTCCTGTCTTACCTATAAATATTTAATTCCAACAGGAAAAAAGGTTAAATAATATTTTTAATGTTCATTGTAATGTAGAGCAATATTTAATTTATTTTAGATCATATCTAATCATGTACTTATGGCAAATGAAAAACCACTATAGCCACCTCCCAATTTATATGAAATCATTTGGCATCATAGTTAATAAATAAATTTTAATCAGTATTTCTAGGGCTTAAGCATAAAAATAATAATCTAATTTGTATCTTTCTCAGAACCATTTAGTTTAATTCTATATTAATTATATTCAAATAATACAATAACATACAAAAATAGAATCCTTATTTCTTAATTTAAAATAAATTTAGTAAGATTTTTTTTATAAATTAATGTATTTATTAACTTATAAATTAAAAAAGTTTTCAATTCAATAGCATTTGATATTGTATAGTAAATAAAGTATTATAACTTATGCATTAAAACATCTGTTATGCAAACTAACCCAAACACAAAAAAAATTGTTTAATGAAATCTTATTTCCATTTAATTAAGTATCACCTGTACGTCATAGCATAATTAGCGCCATCTATGATTATTAGTTGCATTTATATTAATAATTCTTAATTTCAGTATAAGTGACAGAATACTCAATCAGAAAAGTAGGTTATATTTTAATTTTTTTTTTGTGAAAAATATCTAGTTAGCTTAATTGGGCTACAAATGTGCTAAAACCTTTCCAGGAGTGTATTCAATAACTTCCTAAAGTTTCATATCGATGGGATGAATGGTTTACGAAGGCATAATAAAAATACAAACTTTCATTTTTATTTATATAAATATATACGAGTACATTTAACATTTATTTTAAATATACATAAATTCAACTTTGCTGTGCAACTGGCAGTCTTTTTACTCTAAAGAAATTTAACCTAATATCTTTTATAATTATGTATGCTGAAGATATGGGAAAGTATTTTGTAATCAAAATAATCTATAAAACCAAAAAATTTCATTATATGCAGACAGGTATAAAAGAACTTATCAGAGAAGAATAAGAAAGGGCAGAAGAACTGTACAGTAAACCATAATTTAATAAAAGGTGAAATGAAAGAGAAGATACTGTGGTAAATAATAAAGTATGAAAGGGAAGGAATAGTCATAGAGGGCAATCTTACAAGTGAGTTACGTAATTTTGTAAGTTCTCTTATGAGAATGTTGGTATAAAACTTAAGTATCTAGACCAGTACAATCTCTTTTTCTAATTTTGAATTAAAACATGCTTTTAGCCACAAGTTTATATTCACCCTATCTATCAATTCTTTGGGTGTTTTAGATTATGTCTTATATGTCATTTGTTTTTCGTCACTAGTTTAGAAAGACAAAGTTAGGTAAAAATCAAAATGGTAATGACAGATTATCAATGTCCAAAAAGTACTAACATTTTAAGAAGTTTCATCTCACTACACTCAATTTTATCTTTTCTAAAAAATCGTACTTCTTTTTTCCATGAAAGCAAGTATTGTTGCATGACCTCTAGGCAATACACTATATTAGATTAATGTAAATTAAAGTAGCAAATACAAGGTTAAAGGAAGGTTTCTGGCATTTTAAATCTGGAACATGATGAATTAAGCAATAAGACGGCACATCCGTAGATGTTGAGAACTTGCTTTAGACAAAATCTATAACTGTGTACAAAAATAAGAGTACTGAATTTTAACACTTTGAACACGTATTTTTATGGGTCGCCAATACTACTGTAGAATACGGATCACGTAATTTTACGGGTTCATAATTAATCATTAAATTATATTGCTTATTCAGTATTTTTACGGGTTTATCGTAATATGTGATGTTTTCCTGGATATTAGTAACACACTTTACCACTAGATAACGCACTATGCTTTACTACTGACTTATTGGCAGCTGTTTACAAAAATGATGTAATCGGGTGATAGTCGTGATAGATTTATGTTGATCATGAGCAACTTTCACATAAATGACAATCAGCTCAGTAAACAGATGGGACTACCGGGTTATGATCCTATTCATAAAGGCCTTTTTTAGAAACCTTGCATATGGATTTTGATAAATCATTCCTGCTTGGGAATGCTTTCCCAACAAAGGTCAAGCAGCCTGTCAGTCACTCCGACTTGCTACTGGAAATGCCAGGATCACCAGGAAAAAAAATACAAAGAATGTGTAACATTTATTCTGCAAAGAGGTCGAAAAGGAATGGGAAATCCAAGAGGAAAGACACATCTTTCTGGTGTTGTGAGTGCCATGTCCCATTATGCAAAGAACCATGTTTCAAGGTTTATCACACACACACAAATTTCAATGTATAAATAACTTTTGTCTACCTATATAAACAGTTGTCTGTATAAATACAGTATAAATCTATTTGATATATTCAGTTTTGTGAAAAACTGGTTAGTGCACTACCGTTTGATTTTGATTTTTTTTCAAAAGTGACAGTTATAAAACATTATTTTTAATATATATTCAAAAATAAAGTAATTGTGTTTTTACTTGTTGTATCAATATAATGAGGAAATCTGATAGAATCAGTCCCATAAGTTTTATTTTAATATCTTTTATAGGTTAAAAGAATGATTTTTTTTTAAATATCCAAAAACCTCCAGTGCTCTAGCCAGGAAACAGAGCCAGCGCCTAAAGTGTTAAACTAATTTCTTCAGAAATATTTAAATGGGAATTTATGTTAGTAAAATTTATCAAAGGATTATTGTTGTAAATAGTATTTAATTTCTAAATTTTACCTAAATATTTTTTTAATTTCAAAGTGTTATTGAAAAATGTACAACGTATGCTGATCAAGAGATTTAGGTGTTTAGTGGCAACCTTTACAAAAATTTATATTTTGGATATTGATGGATTAGAAATTACTTTTTTGAAACACATTAAACTTTAAATATGAAACATATAAACTAAAACAGCACTTTAGACTATAAATTAATTCTTGATATTTAACATTATCCATTGTTTATAAATTAATTATGTTTACTAATTACTGATTTCAATAAGAAAAAAAAACTAAAATGCACAAAAACATTTTAAAAAAACTATGTAACTATAATTTTGAATGCATGATTGCAAAAAAAAAAGAAACCGAAAAAAACATGTGCCAGTACTCAAAAAGTTAGCTTTAGGTACGGCTGAGACAAAACAAGCCATTTTTATTGAAGGGTCGCTATCTCTAACTATTAGAAATCATCTAATTTATACGGAATATACATCTTTATTAATGTGTATCAACTGTGTTCAGGTTGGCGTGGCATATGCCAATGGCCCAATGACATTCATAGTAAGTAAAAAATACTAAACAAAATTAGATATAAAAATTATTCTTATCCAAACTTGTATAACAACTTTTTAAACATTATTTATAAAATTTCTATAGTTAAAAACAAAATACAATAATTTTTTAGATAAAAATTCATTATTTTGGATTCTATGGTTGCAGAAAATTCAAAAGTAATAATTTAAAATATGATCACATAAAACAGGAATGCTTTTAGTTTGAGAAACCACCAAGTAATTGTTGTCTATAATTTATTTACTTACTGGCTTCCACCTTTAATTGGTGTACTGTTTGCTGAAATTGCTTCTTTAAACTCATCAAATTTTTTCGCCATTGAATTTGCTGCAGATTTTAGACTATGCAGACCTCCCATTAACAATTCATTAGACTTTTTTGTAGTTAAACCACTTGGGCTGAAATCATAGTTCAAATGACCTTTATTAAAAAGAATATATTTGAATTAACATCTACAAAACAGTTCACACAATTTTGTATACCATGTAAAATTATAAATCTATAATTAGAGTACTTTGGTAAAAAAAATTAAAGGAATTGCCCTATATGAAGTAAAATCAAATATAATTAAAATTTTTTTTATAAATTTCGTCATGGAAGCACAGTAACATCAACATAAAAGAAAGTCCTAAAACAAAAAGTTTTTCATAGAACTTATAACACAAATTTTATATAAATTTATAAGATTATTCTTGTTTTTGCGATTTGGGATAGAAGAAATTTTATTCAAAAATTACTTGTTACACAATGAAATAGCAAAAATGGCCAACAACAGTAAAATACATTAGAGTCTCAAAATTCCAAGTCCCGATATTTCGAGCTTCAGTTATATTCGAGCCTATTTCTATTTGAGCCTAT
This sequence comes from Prosapia bicincta, assembly GCA_036971475.1. Taxonomy (NCBI): domain Eukaryota; kingdom Metazoa; phylum Arthropoda; class Insecta; order Hemiptera; family Cercopidae; genus Prosapia; species Prosapia bicincta. The sequence goes on along the minus strand of JBAIZL010000002.1, from coordinate 16,399,891 downwards.
TTCTATTTGAGCCTATTTTATCTACTTAAAAGAAAAGGATAGGTCGATAAAATAGGATTCCTAAAAATTTTTATTTCAAAACTGTATACAAAGGAAATGAGTCGGGCTTTCAAGAAATGTTTATATCAATAAGGTCTGCAAAGGTAATGAGTAGGCTTCCACGAAAATTTCATTTCAATACGATATGCTAAGGAAATAAGTTAGGCTTTCAAAAAATGTTTGTACCTATATGGTATGCAAAGGAAATGAGTAGGGCTTCCAAGAAATGTTCATATAAAGTTCTATAAACTTACTTATTGCATTTTCACTTATACAGGGTGTCTAGTAAAATAGCTTGAAGAAATTCCCTGAGTTTTCCCTGACTTTTCCAGGGTGTCTAGTAAAATAGCTTGAAGAAATTCCCTGAGTTTTCCCTGACTTTTCCTCTTTTAGATGTCTATAGAAAGCCCAGTTTACATTGATATCTGAAGGATCTTGGATAAATCCAGACTTTGAAGAACGAATTGAGTAACTCTTTTGCTTTTGTGTCTGTAAGGAACACAGAACCAAAATATCGAGCTTTCACTTCATCCGTCTCTGCATCCCAATACCTAACACTCAAATCCATTTGGGCTCTTTGTGATATTTTGTTTAAACTTTCATCAAAGCCAATTACATAGTTAGAATTTGAATTTAATGATGTCAGTAACAGGTCTTTAATATAATTTGATAAACCGATTACAACACTATAGGAAATGTTATCTTTCCCCAATCTCATGTTCTGTGCAATGGTGCTATCAGGGAACATCCTTAGAAAGAGGCACACTACCTTCTGCATTGCGTAAAGAAGTGTTGCATTACTAAATTCACGCACCATATAATCTCTGCTTCAGTCACTTTATCTTTTAGTTTATATTTATCCTAAGGAAGGAGGGGAGGTAATGACGACATCTGCATGACGTGCTTGCCCGCTACGGCAATGAAAACTGGAACCTTCCATGTTGAAATAAACAGTGTACAAATAATCACCGTCAAATAAAACACATACTATCACGAGTCTAGACAAATAGCTGGCTACAAATGTTTACACAGCGTTCTGTGTGGTCAGAAACAGACTGAGTTATCTGTTATCCCCACCTGTCCATATGATAACAGAACCACTGCGCACCCCAAGGCCACGGTCCAGGCTAAAACCTCCCAGCTGTACCAACTCGACATGTTTAATATTTATTGACATAAGTCCTGAAGTCATAGCATTGGGCTTATCAAATAAATAATGGGCATCTAAATAAAGAAGTGTTATTTCCTGACTGCCCTGTCCCTAAACCGCTGGCTTACAATACCAAATATTCGAGAGCAATGCCCACTAGTTTTGTTTCTAATCAAAATAAATATTTTCCCGATTTTTTAAAATTTTCCCTGACTTTTCCCTGAATTTTCCAGAATCTTAAAATTCCCTGACTTTTCCAGGTTTTCCCTGTCACTAGACACCCTGTTATAGTACTAGGTTTCATTAAAACTCCTGTTTTTCTTTTTTTTTTTTTTGTAACGCACAGGAACGTATTTCCATGTAATCTGAGCGGGTCTCGGCCCCATCTACCGTAAATTATCAAGACTCAACTGTTAACCTATTTCACACATTTAAAATTTATTGTTACTAAAAATCTAAAAGCGATTTTGCCTTGTAATTACTTTACACCCGTTTGATTTCAACAAATATTCTCTAACAATAGATATTTTTTATAATCACAATCAACAACCTACTTCTTGTAAATATTAACATAATAGAGAAGAAAAAATTAATCTAGTAGCAACTGCTTTTTTACTTGACTAAAGATTGCAAATGGAAGCTATGTTTTCTGCTATTAAGCTATTTAGTTATGTTTTCTGAAATAAGAAAGCATAAATAAAAACATGCACATAAATAAGTGTGTTTAGTATACTGCTCTACATTGTCAGGCATTGATCTTTGAAATGAAAATATGTTTAATAACTACCACTTAATCTACAGGACATTGAAAATATTTATTTTTTAAATTATTACATACTACTAAATAAACTTTCATTTCTACAAAGCAAAGATTGTAATGAATTTTTTTTGTATTTACAAATATTTAAAATATAGCTGTTAAAATAGATTTCTTTAAAAAATTTAACACAGTATTTGAGTAAAACCTATGTATAAAATATGGTAGCACATCTTCAATACCGATTAAAGCAGTTGAAGATATAATAAAGTATAGGTCAAATTATATAAGCTGCCACTTGGAGACTGCATGCTTCGGCAAGAGGACGAGGAGAAGGTGGACGTGCTCGCAGGTCATTTTCAAAAACATCTACCCTTGGACCTCTGCTGATTCATAGGGTTGACTCATTACTTTGTTACTTATTACTACTTTTTAATGTTTAGTATAAGTGACAACAAATATAAATAGGCTGGTGTTCACAGGACCGTGCTAATATTATTGAAGGTAGGCTGCAATTTATGGGCCTTATAAGGGATGACGGCAGTGTCTGATGTTTTATAGACAAACACAATTTTTACCTAAGAGCTAAGTGCCAGTTTATAAAATTTGATTTAAAGGTTGTATACACACATAAACACACACACACACACACACACACACACACACACACACACACACACACACATACATATACACACACACACACACACACACACACACACACACACACACACACACACACACACACACACACACACACACACATACATACATATATATACAAACATAAACAAGTTGCAAAATGTCAGGAAACAAATAGCGAAAAGGAATATCTCTATCCATTTATTTTGTGTATTCAGTTTTTCTTAAAAAAGGTATTCAATTTCAAGACTAGCAGTGTTCATTTAAAAAATAAAAAGAATTATATTTTAAAACAACATCACAATATTTTTCCTATAACATATATAATTCAAGATATATTTGTGCCTCTTTATTCCTTTACAGACTAAATATGTATTATCACAGGAACAAAGTCTGTAAGAACATAAGGCTACTTTCCACAGCAATTAAAACAAATCTACTTTCGAAATCTTTAATTGTATATAACCTGAAAGTTATTTCGACAACTATGAAATTAGGCAAACAGGACTAAAAAAATTGTTCTTTAATGTGAAAATTGGTTGTTTTAAAATTCCTAATGTGAACAAACTTAATTTTTGTGACAATCGTTTTTCCAAATTACCCTTGTGAAGGTTTTCTTTCTGGGCAAAAAGAAAATAGCCACAAACAGAATAGGAAAAAAAACTTGGATTAACCTGACACATGACTTCATTTATTCTACATATATGTTAAAAATAAACAGATTGTAAAAATAACTATAAATGATTGTTCATAACAGCAAACATTAAATACTAGTAAATATTTCTTCCCACTTGAAATTTATTTTTCTAAAAGCAAATTTATTGGTTACCTGAAATTGGTGATAGCATTTTCAATAAACTGTGTGCCCCGTCTTAAGTCAGCTTTGCGAAGGCTAAATCTCGATGGTGAATAGCGACTGTAAATGGAAACATTGGTAATGGAATGCAACACAAATAAAAGCAAACAACAAAGATAAACATGCAAGGATTGCTTCTTCTACAAAAATTACATTTGTTTAAAATTCAGTTGCACAGTTTATTTCAGCTAGGAACATTATAAGAAATTAACATTATTGATCGTTTAACAAGTTCAAAGCTTGTCAAAGTTGCTTTGTTCAAGCTGATAGTTGTGATGTTAATGTAATTCAACAACAGTATATATTTGCATAAAGATTATATAAAATTATTTCAATTTTTGTTAAAAATATTTATATAACTTTTCTCGGTTTAGCATTTATGTACCAGTACGTGAGATCGCGCTAAGACCAGCGGGAGCATTCCCGTATATGTACGTTCTACCATTTCTCTCAGATTAGCATTGCCTTTTACAATTTTTTTCCTTTGTCTTGTGCTGTATTTCAAGTTAAATATTTGCAACTATCTGGACAGTAAATACTACACAGAGTACACAATAACCATCCTTTTGTGTCCAAAGTTAATGGGTTTTCCCCATATTTATAGGTCGTTTTGAAGTTTGAGCAGGATTTTACAATGAATAGGTGATTGAATAATGAAGAAATTCTTTTGTCTCTAAAATCTATGGTTTTCCCACGTGTTTACAGATCGTTCTAAACAATGTGCAGTATTTTACAATTAATAAGTATTTTACAAAAAAAAAAGATTAACAGACAACTTTTAGCAAAGAAATTCTCAGTAAAAGTAAGGTAAAGTTGGATTAACATGAAAAAATAAGTAGATACAAAAAAATATTAACAAATATTACTATAATTTAAAAAATTTGAGAAAAATTAAGAAAAAAATTAGAAAACAGAAAACATCTAAAAATTTGTTAAGAATATGCTGCTCCCAGGGGCTAGATCATGGCAGGCACATGTTGATAATCAAAAGGTTAAATTCCCTACAGATTTTGTAAAAAAAACCTGAATGTCGTAATTAGACATAATTCACTTTATAACATTGAATGGTCATATCTAAATGATGTATGTATTTATTATTGCATAATTATTAGTAATAGATGGATTTACAAAGTGCTTGTAAATAACACGATTAAAACTGACTGCAGTTTTACTTTTTAGAAACATTTTGTTTAGAAGAAGCAACCACAATAAAAAACACATGCAAGAAATACAATTAGTGAAAACTGTAGAACATTCAATTTTTTTTAAACAATCAGATAACAGCAATAGGAAATACAAAAAAAAACTTATACAATGTTAGTGTATATAAAAATAATGTTTTATATTACTTAAATGTGATGACAGGTAAGAGTGCAAGAAAATTTTTATTTTTGCTTTGGTGCTCACTATTATACTCAATCTAGGTATTTAAGTTAATAACCTATCTAATTAAAAATTCTTACATTTTAAAAAATGTCAATATTGTGAATTAAAATAATATACAACTTTAATGTTATTTTTTTAAATTAAAAATTATGGAAACAATACATAAATATAAATGCATATTAAGCAATTTATAACATTTCTTTTATGTAACCAAAAACAAAATATATATTTTATAATTTTATATGAGATTTATTGGGCTGGATAGGAGACTGATAAAACTTTTAAAATGCATAAAAGAAAGACACTAAAATCCTGTCTATTTCCTTCTATCACATTACCCTCTTCATTCTTTTAGCTTTAACCTAATTGATAAAGAAGAGCAAAATATTTCAATATTTTATAAGTCTATATTATGAACCCAGACCCTGAAACTATTATCAAGGTAAGTTTACCATGCTTTTATTGAACACAATAGGATGAATATATTCTTAAATACATTCATTTATTTTTAAAAAAATTCTGTACTTATGGTTCACCAAAATCTTCCTTTATGGCATTTTCAAGGTTGTTACTTCAAACAATGGAATTTATTTCAACTTTGAATATCACTAATAAATAAATATGTTGACATAATTTTACAAACAATCAAACAAATAAATGTTTTCCAGGCTATATTCAGCCTTACACTTTTCCTTTTATAAATAAAATGTATGTAAAAACCATACAAAAATTAATATATTTATTTGCTTACTAAAACTCTCAATAAACAGTACAGATATAGAATAATTGAAAATGTAAGTTCAAAGAGTATTCAATAAATTTAATTCACCTGTAATTTTGTTCATTATTCTCAAATTTGTGTGTGTGTGTGTGTGTGTGTGTGTGTGTGTGTGTGTGTGTGTGTGTGTGTGTGTGTGTGTGTGTGTGTGTGTGTGTGTGTGTGTGTGTGTGTGTGTGTGTGTGAGAGAGAGAGAGAGAGAGAGAGAGAGAGAGAGAGAGAGAGAGGGGGAGAGAGAGAGAGAGAGGGGGGGAGAGAGAGAGAGGGGGGAGAGAGAGAGTGTGTGTGTTGCGACGAGCAAAAAATGTTATCAACGGTCGTTGCAAAGACTGGGTTAGCAAGGAAACGGGTTAACAGAAAAGAGTTAAATAAGAAAAAGGCGTAAATTAAAAAAGGAAAGGGGTAAGATGAAAGCGAAAGGGATATCAAGGGAATTAGGAAATATTGTAAATGTGTTAGATAAAATTATAAACCAAGCAAAGCCATTTAACAGGGAACTGGGCCTTAGCGTGATACAAATAAATATTTGCAAAGGGGAAACGGTCAAAATCACCCTAGAGTTACGATCGACTTTTGAAAAGATGCAGAAGAGCGAAAGATAAAAAATATAAAGAACAACAAAAATTGCAAAAAAGGAGCCGTTAAAGGAGAAAACGGCCAGAAAGGTGAAATGGCCAAAATATTGATTTTGTTATCGAATAATATTCCCAGGTTCAGAAATATAAAGAAAGATTCGCACGCACAAAGGATGTATGCATTACGTCACTTCAAGATGCCTGATTGGTTAAACGCTGCGTGAGAAAGTAGGCCTGGAGGGATTAGCTGGACAATGGACAAGGAAAGTGTCCCGAAGAGTCTTCGGGAGATGAGAAGTAATGAACACATCTCTGTCGCGCTCCGGTACTGACAAAAATTTACATTGAGTTTCAAGTTGTCGAATTATTAAAATTTTAGCCATGACGGGATAAGAAGCGTGCGTGTTACGCTGCGATGCAGTGACGTGGGGTTTCTGGAACCCTTCCGTAGAAAATTTCAGCGAAAGTGGTCTCTAAATAACATCAAAATGTGTGGCGTCAGCAAGGTGTCTCAGTTGTTTCCGAGATAGTAGAAAACTTAAAACCTAATCAGTGTGTGCAAACAAGTAGGACAGTGCTTCATAGTGGTGAACAAATATAAATGAAAAGTTGCTAAATAAATAAATAAATTTCAAAATTAACAGTAGAGAAATTAAAGCAGAAATGAGTAAAGCTTTGTCAAGTTGGAACAGTGTTGTTTTAATTTGTTTCAAAATTTATTATTATTATTATTTTAAAATAACAAGTAAGAGGAGTGAACGTTAAAATTAGAAGATCGAGATGAGAGTTCATAGCAGGAGAAGGCGAACACATCGGGACCTGAGATCCAGAAGACAAAGGGTAACGAGATCCAAGATGGCGCCCTTAGGGAGCGGAGGCTTTGTCTTTAATTGGGAACGCACCGGACAACTATCAACCCACGCTGAGCAGACAAATGGCCAAGCAGTTGCTGAGAGGGGGAGATACCAGCCAGCACAACGCAACAAGAAGTCGGAGGGTGTAACTACAGGTTAGATTGTATCGTTAACTCTTTGCAAATAAGCCAAATTTTTATTTTAAAAATATAAAGGGGAAATTGAAAGTAAATAAATTTAAATTAAAAACGTAGATGTCAAATTGAAATGATACATGATATGTGGAAGGTGGCTTTGTTTATAAGTGGGGGGTTATAGTCATAAGAGGAGTGGTAATGCCACAAGATAGCTACTGTCTTCCAGATAACTGTAGGAATTTGAATTAAATGTAATAATAAGTAAAACAAAAATTTGAGGTTAGGATTTTAGAAATTGTTCAAAAGTAAATGTAAAAGTAAATGTTACAATAATAATTAAGGAAAATTAATTAAAATAAATTTTGTTTTGATAAAAGGGTTGTAATATTAATTCAAATTAATTAGGTGAAATAATTATTGTTTGGGGAAAGGGTAGTCAGCAAATGATCATTAAATTAAAGTATAGTAAATAAAAACAAGAGTTCAGGTTTCAAAAGAGATTTTTAAAATAAGGCATGATGCCGAGTTAAATTGGAAATTTGATAACAATATAAAGGCAAATAAACATAAATAAATAAATTATTTAAATTATGAATTTGTGCCTAGGATAAGGAAATTTCATAATGTTGTTGGTAGTAAAAAGGAATTAAAAAGTAAATTTTGAAAGTAGGTATATATATATATATATATATATATATATATATATATATATATATATATATATATATATATATATAATCAAATTGTCTGATTACAAGTTTTTTAAATTAAAATTAACAAGTTTATTAAATGAAAAATAGAGTAAGTAAACTCTATAATTTCAAGAAGTAAATAAATTTGAATTGGATAAATGTAATTCTTATTCAGTAAATGTTTTTATATTGTTTTGTCATTAAAATTAACTTGTTTATTAAATGAAAAATAGAGGGAGTAAATTCTATAAATTTAAAGGGTAAATAAATTTTACATTGATAAATGTAAATTTTAGCAAATGAATGCTATTATGTTGTTTTTGTCATAATTATGTTGTTGTTGTCATAATTATGTTGTTGTTGTCATAAATTTAACTTGATTATTTTAGGACAAATATAGGGAATAGATTCTGAAGGTATTGAAGAGTAAAAATTTGCCATAAGCAAAAGGAGTGAAAAAGTAAACTTGTAGTAATTATTTATAAATTTACAAAGGAAAATTTTAGTTAATTTAATTTAAGATCAGAAAGTTAAATATGCCAAGATTTAAATAACAAGAGAAATTGAAGTAAAAGTGAATTAAGTAGCTCTGATATTTTGAAAATTTCAATGAGAAAATGAAAGTTTAAATAGAGGTTGAAAAACAAATGTTTGACCGAAAGGGTTGAAAGTAAGCAAAGAGCAAAACTTTAAATATTCATGTAAAATTTTATATTGCTTTTATTTTATGTTGAGAGGTTAATAATAATAAGAATTGGATTAATTATTTAAAAATGGAAATTTAAGTTTAAATTAGTAAATATTGCAGTTTTTAAAAGTAAATTAAATATTGGAAAATTGTACTAAAATTTGAAAGAAAGGCATACTGTGCTATGCATAGATCAATAACTCATTATAAAATTTAAAAATAAAGCATTTTTTAAGTAACTTGCAAACAAAAAACAGTTTATTTATATAAACAAATTTCTTACACACTCCTAAAATAACAATGGTCATTTCGCTGACAAGATGCCTTTCAAAATAACTCCTTCCCCGGGAAGACACGCCCAAAAAGGGTTAAATCCCCAGCAAGTTAGGTTTTTTGAAAATTTAAGTCCAGTGACTGGTTCACTGGCAGATTTTGGTGAGCATTGCGACCGTTGCAGTGTGAGTGTTTGAGAGTGTGTTTACACTCTCAGAGACTATTGTTAAAAAATCACCAGTATATAGAGTTACTATACCATTAACAGCTGATGATAGCAATCAATTTGAATTAGTAAAACTAATAAACTTTAACAGAAAATCTTATTGAAAATGATGAAAGGAATATCAAAACTATTACTGATTAAATACAGTGTTGTATTGTAATAAATCTGTTATTATCTATTATTATATAAATTAGATAAAACTACATTTATAACATAAATACATCCTTTTAGCATTTTTTTTATTTTTATTCTTTTATTCTGTTATTTTTACTAAATAATAGACATTTTTCTTACCTTCTAATTCGTCACCACTCTTTTCCTAAGTTATGACAAATAGTATTTACATTGATTACGTTTATATATCGTAAAAACTCAAATTAGGCTTGAAGATTTATTTATGGATGAACTGCTTAGTTATTCTTTTGAATTATTAATTGTTTTTTATTTATTTATTTGGCATAATTATTTGTAAATATCTACATGTTTTACTTTTATTATTTTCCATATTCAGAATATTAAAGAATTAATCATTTTAATATTTAAAGACAATCAAAGTTTCTTCTTGTAATCATCTTGAATTCACTGATTAAGCTATAATTAAATGATACTTAACTAAGTGAATACGTAAGGGCTTACTTGCTGACGCATTTCAAAACAATCGTTCCTATTACAAGTAGAGGCTTTGCTTCGCAAAAGGAACGATTGTTTCGAAAAGCGTCAGCAAGTAAGCCCTTACGTATTCACTTAGTTAAGCATCATTTAATTGTAGTTAAAACACAATCAGTCTTCTAAAACGTAGACTTTAAGAATATCATAAATGATATTCATATGTCAAAGTGAAATAACTGATAAAATAAAACTTATTTTATTGACAAATTATAGTTTTTTGTATTCATAGTAGTTTCTCCTTAGCTTTCATACAGGCCAACAATAACCAGAACTAACAAAGAATCTTCCATTTTGAATCTGTACCGCAGGAAGAAACTGTCAACTAAACTTTTTACCTGAAGGTGCTCAAAAGATTGAAAAGCCAGCTCCAATGTGTGAGGGCTGATATCAAGGACATAGTAAAATTCCAGCACATGACAATATCGCCAGCAACATGAGATTCATCGTTACTAACTTCCCCGAGCAACACCCCAGTGGTCCCCCAGCCCCTGACAGTCCCAAATTGCCTTTGTGCAACTTTTATTTTCCTCGATTGAATAGAGTTGAAAGGAAAGCATTGGGAGTCTGTGGAAAACATCCAAAACATGTTACAATGTTCCTAAGAGAAATTCCTGTTGAAGAGGTGCATGGTGCCTTCCAGACATAGCAGACAAGTCTCCATATGTGTATTCTAAAGCTTGTATGCGTTTATCTAAATTCAATTGGAATCAACTTTGAAAATTGTAGCTACAAAGATTAATTAAAATAGACATAACGCTGAGGGAGAATATTTTGAAGAATTTTAAGCATTCGTGCTGATACGATATATTTATTTTCCCCAGAAAATGTGCATTGTTTATAATGGACCCCAAATATCAGAGTAAAAAGGGTAACTGGACCTAAATAGGGCTGCTCAGAACTACTAAAAACAATATAAAACCAATACTGCACTATAAATATAAACCATTAATATCTTTTGGTGAAACGTAAAAAGTATGTTAAATTTATTATTATCTTTATTATTAGTGAAAAGGTATTTTATTTTTATCGAATATTTGGTTTTTCATTAGAATTATGTCAAAAACAAGTTTCTCTTATTTTCAAAGATTGTTAAACTTATTAAGAGAATTTAACAACTTTCAACAACAGACAAAAGTTTAAAAACCTTCTATAAAAAATATTACATGGCAGGGTTACTTTATAATTTTATAGTTTGCTGGATTTACCTGTCTACAAACTACAATCAAAGTTGGACAAATGCAACACATTTTCATCCAACAACGAAACTACAAAGCTGTGCACATAGGCTTGCAATAGTAGTAAACAGAAATACTATCAAGACAAAAAACATCATATAGTCAAAAGTAACTTACGCAAAAGGTAACTTGAATGTCGACCCTATGCTAGTGAGGGGTGTGGTATTAGGGTTCTCTGCATCGATTGGCATTGTAGACGACCTATGCATGCTTTTCCTCCCAGGAGTGCTGTTTCTAACTTCTGTCATTTCATCATCATATTCTTCTTCTTCCTCAGTTTCTTCATCTCCTCCTTCATGAAATGTTGCACTTCTGACTACACCCCATTCCCCTTTTCGCCGATCAAACAATACCTGCACAGAACAGTACTCTTGTTCTAAACAGTTTCAAAAAAATATATCTTGATAGCATTGCAAAAAAGATGCAGTGGTTATTTTCAAGAACAGTGGTTTTCTTTGCAACCAAACTAATTTGCTACATTTTAGAAAAAAGAAATTATACTGATATCTAAATTATTTGGATTACACACATTTGTGACTCAATTCAATTTCACTTTCTGATTTACAAAAGGATACAGTATGTCCGAAATATATACTATTATTTCAATGTTTTAGTGTTTGTGAATGTCTAAGATTTCAACCTTACTATTAACAACGTAAATCTGTAAGTCTACTATCTAGTCCAAAAGATCTGAATATATATTATAAAGACAAAATATTTTGAAATATAGCTGTTAAGGAATAAACATTATATGAACCTACCTTTTGTTCCAATCTAGTGAAAAATAATGGAACTATTGTAAATCTCTAAACAAGGAATTACTGGTGCAGGTTATTTAAAAAAAAGAACATTTAAATTCATAGAAAAATTAATCTAGAAACTCCAAAAACAAGATAACATATATTTAAAATTATGAGGGGCAAAGCTCACAAGTACATGCTGTTTCTAAAGTAGATTTTTTTTGGAGGACGTAATTTCAAAAAATCAGATACATGGGAACTTATTTGGCCAAGACAACAGATGTAAGACAGGCCAGGATTGACTGAAATAAGAAATAGTGGATCATTGGTGGACAAGACGGGGAGAAAGGGAAACCATGAAAATGATTAGTGGGAAGGAGTCTAAGAATAAATCAGTTACATTTTGGAATATGAAGGTGCTATAAGTAGTCAAATATGGAGTAAGTTAAGTTCGGGGTACTGAAAAGAGTTGAAGGTGCTAAGGAGAAAATGACGTAGTGGGTCAAGTTTTGGAAGCCGGAGAGAGGGCACAAAACCTGGGGGCCATAGGTGCACAGAACTCTTGATGATTAACACATCTTACTCAAATTCTACCTGAGTACAAATTAACTAATGATTAAAAATTAAATTTTTGTAAAATTAAGTTCTTACTACCAACAAAGTAGATTAAGAAAACGAGCATAATAATTAAAATTATAGAATACTAGCTGTACCCTGACAAGCTATGCTGTGGTACATTCTGGTTGCATTGATGAGAAATAAGGAACCAAACAAAGCGTACATTTCTTAGAAGTTTAATTTTGCAATTCTTCTGAGGCTAAGGTAAGCCTAAACAATATTTTTATATATAACTATTAGGTATAGAGGAATATAGGGGAATAAATAATAGGAGGCTCCTCTCCCTTCAACTTAAAAAAGTAGTATTTCTGAAGGTCAAGAATACGTTACTGATACAAAAAAATAGATAAAAACAACCTTTAATACTAAATTAACTTGATAATTTTAATTCTTAAAAAGTAGAGGTAAGTTATAGTTTCCTTAGTAAAATGGGTTAACTACCGTTATATTAAAACATTAATTATTAAAACGTTATTATATTACGTTTAACAAAAGATTTCTCCCCAGCAGTCAAATTACATGGTAATGAAATACTGGGAGCCCAAATACAGGGATAAGTTATGTTTTTTTTTAGATTAAGTTGATGGTATGATGGTTTATATAAAATTTGTCAAACAAAAATATATTAGCACTTAGATGTCAGATGAATGGTATTTTTAAACACATTCAGAGGATCGTAGCAATAATAACAAAAATTATAATATGAAATAGGTCATTTGTTCTTTTCCATCTAAAACACTGAAATAAAACATTCATATAAATACATTATATATTATTTTTGTAAATATTACTTTTTGTGTATTTATTTGTTTAAAATTATCTATAAATTTTTGTATTCAACCTTAAACAAAATACACTTGTTTATCTACTATATATTTTGTTAAAAGAGTTGTAATGATATAAAACAACTTATACTTACTGGTGCACCTGAATGATCCAGCTCTATTTCAGAAGAGTTCCTCAAACGAGTCTCGTCGCCTTTCACTGGCTCCTTTACTTCCACATCTAATAATAATGCCCCCAATGGATCATTCTCTGTTACTGGTGTTCTTGATGGAGACTTTATTGGAGATCTATTTAACGATTCACTACTACTTTTATTACCCTTAGTTTTGCTGCTCGAGTCTATAGAGTTCCGCCTATTCAACCAACTTTCACCACCAATTTTATTCACTGTTGCACCAATACTCGACAGTATTTTATTGCGTTTCTGTGAAACATAATTTACTCCCGAATCCAAATCATCCGTACTTCCACCTTCAACACTGCCCCCAGTAGAACTCCCACCCAAATTTTCTAACGATGAATCACAGCTTTCTGTCATAGTGTTTTCTTTAACCTTGCGAAGGTTCAAACTACCACGACGAAATAATGACTTAGAACTTGTCTGAACTAATCGGTTCATTCCAGGTTGATTTTTCAAGCGTCCATTCTTCAATACATTTGAGGTTTGTGTATCTGTTGGAGGCTGATATTCCATCTTGAGCAAACTTAATTTTTGTAAAATACCGGCATCATTTGCAAAACTTTCCGACCTGGAAACATATCAAAACATACATTGCATATATATTACAATATATGAAGTTAATATATTACTAATTTTGAGTAATTTTTATCCACCATTAAGTGCAATAATTTTACCTTGAGTGATGAGGCACCTTTCGGTCTTTGACCATTGTCGAATCACCTAAGGTGATTCGACAATGGTCAAAGACCGAAAGGTGCCTCATCACTCAAGGTAAAATTATTGCACTTAATGGTGGATAAAAATTACTCAAAATTAGTAATATATTAACTTCATAAAGTCAGTGCAACGGAAAAACAATGGATAATATTAAATATCAAGTATTACAATATATATATTTAGACTTAGTGTAAATGTTTTACAGAAAAAATCACTTGTAGTGGAAAGACAAACATTATTAATTAGCAGGTTATTCTCCCTAGTAATATAAGGACGGAAGCTTGTATTTACTGTAGAACCTCGACAAGTCGGACTATTAGGACAGTACCCCTCCAGGTAATCGAAAATCTGGGTTAGCCAGACAATTACGTAAAAATTTAATGAAGATATTGTACTTACAAAAAAAATCCTTTATATTTATCAAACAAATGGTATTATGAGCACACATATTGTATATGCTGGTAAACTCTACTGCAGTTCATTTTTTGAAAAACGAATCTGACAATTTTTGCTCTTTCAATTTTGTGAGCTGCTTTTGTATTGTGCAACCAGTCTTTTCAGCATAAGACGCACAAAACATTACATTCATTATTTTCTTTATTTGTAAGTCTTAGATGTTTTTATTGGTGTATTAGTCTTTTTATAAGTTTATTGTACGTATTTGATTTTTGTTATTTTTTATTTATTGTTCTTTAATTCTACTTCAAAATAATTCTGGGTTATACGGAATCCGAGTTAACGGAGTTCGACTTATTGAGGTTCTACTGTATGCAGTATCATGCATAGATATCTTTTGTCACCCATACTAAATAAAATGTATACATACTATCAATAATATTTTAACTAACTACATATCAATTTAAATCTAATTTTCCAACATAATAATTTATTTTATTTATCTGCTTTGAGTAACAGTGACAAGCAAACTTGAAACTATTAAAAATGTTATGACATCATATTGTTACTGATACCTTGTAAGAAGCTTAAAACAGTCTGAATCGTGATTGGATGTTTTTGGACTCGTAGGAGGATGTTTCAAAGGAGGCCTTGCAGGCAGGGGTGCATTAAATGTAAACTCTGAACAGCTACCACTCCTGGGTCTTCTCTTGAGTACCTGTGTGCCTGGTGGGGTACTGCTGATAATAGAATCAATGTGGTCAGAATCAAAAAGGTCTCCTTCTTCTTTCAATGTGGCACAAGCGCCCGGCATCAGGAGTCCTGCACTACTTTCAACTGAAAACCAATTACATATCTCACAACAATCAGTTATACACGCAAGGTGTATACAACCAAAAAAATTTAAAATGTTCAAAAAATGAATCTTAAAATTTTTTTAAATGTTTCAAAGATGAGATTATTGATTATAAAATACATAAATATTTTATAATTAATAGTGTACAATTTTCTTTAAATCTTAATAAATCATTAAAAAAAAGTCTTTGATAATACTGAAAATAAAGCTATTTAAATTTTCTTCCCGTATTTCATATTAATTCAAACAAAATAAAACATGTAGTTAAAATTACGTAGTAATAAAAATAGAAATCCAAATAATTAAAATTACTTACATTATATTAAAGTACATACTTAATTAAAATAATATACAATGGGTAAAAAAATTCATTTTAATATTTAATAAATATAGATTTATGGTACATAGTAATAGCCTACTTAGCTTTGGAGAAGGATTCTACGGTCATATCGAGTTAGACAAAACAGCAATGTACGGGGTTGAATGGTTACATCATCACATCAGACGACAACTTCAGTTCAACAGTAATGTATACTGTATGTGTATGTGTGTTTTTCTTACTTGTTTTTCTCTTGTTTTTTATTTCTAACTGAATTTTGATATTTTTTAAACTCAAATTCCTTAGAATTTTTAATTTCTCATTACATTTTTGTAACTGACATTTGATAAATTTGAACAAACATTCGCACATTTGCTCAGTCAACAAGACTGAGACCGAATGACTTGACAACATGATTAGACGATAGAGTAACATAAACACAGTTGTTAACCCACATGATTGTCATAAATAAAAATTAAACGACAGGATGTTTAACAATATGGAACAGTGTAGCTGAGAGAGTAGCAAAATACTGTGTCTTACTCTGGTCGTTTACAAACAATAAGTCTGTTATCCAGGTTTTTACTGACTAATACAATGAGTCGATACAAATCACCAATGACCTTGAAGACAAAACATAAAAGCCCTATAACAAAACAAGAGTTAAACTGGGAAGCAAAAAGTGAGGTATTATTATATTTAAAAATAAATAGCTAGGATTAACTTGATGGTGAAGGTCTGAATTTTAAATGGAGTAGAAAGATCTAAGTACAAAATTAGTGTTACATTCATCAAGTACACTTAAGATTGTATTTGATACTTGAAATATCCAGTGTTAAAATAATAATAATAATAATAATAGATTTCAACTATAGTGATCCAATAAATTATAATAAACAAGCATAATAACAACAATAAAATCTTTGGATGAGTTTAAGGTTAATGACAGATTACAGTCCAATTCATGTTAATACAAATACACTTTACGTTTCGATTTTCTATTCGAAAATCCTTTTTAAGAGCTGAAAGTTTATTTGTTTAATATTAAGCAATAAACCGTTTTTATATTCATAAACAATTTTTTTAACACATATTTAAAACCAAATATTTACCTTATTCTTAATAAATAATAATATTTACAAATCAGATTGCATTTATGATTGTTATTTATTTACCTTTTTATTATCTTATTATTATTTACCTATTATCATCATCAATCTTACCTTATTTATTGAGAATAAGGTAAATATTTGATTTTAAAGCAGTTAAAAGAATTGTTTATGAATATAAAAACTGTAAATTCTTGCTTAATATTAAAGTAATAGACTCAGCCGAAAATCCAAAAGTATAATGTATTTGTATTAACAAGTTTGCCTAAACATAAAATGCTAATTAACAAAGGTTATTTTGTAGTTACAAATCTTCATACTTTTGAATACTAGTTGATTCGCAACTAGTCAAAAGGATTTGTATAAAGTACATCAACCATTAAAATTCAATTACTTACAAGCTTGCTGTTTCAATGCAGTGCCAGGACTGAGAAGTGGTAATCCTGTAGGTCTGACTATACTACCAACACGACTACGAAAACGATCAAAAGCAGCAAAGTCCATTGAATTTGCTAATACAAACAGACAAAAAAAATTAATTAAACGATGCAATATAAGAAACACTTCTATTACATGGTATAATTATAAAGGTTGAAAATATAAACTGCATGTATTTGTCTAACACTGAACATAAATGTGTGCAGAGTTGCTTGTAAATATAAGTCGCTACTCATATTTTAATAACTTATAAATAGCAATTTAACCATGATTTGATTAGTAGTTTACTTGTGTATTGCAATTATATTAAACCCTCTTTTTAAAGATGAATAGTGACCATATATATCATGAAAGTACTTATAATGGAGATGTCAAAACAAAGTTGTTAAGCTGCAGGAGTCAATTAAAAATAACAATACCTTTACTTCACAGTTCACATCAGACTTAAGGGTTCCTGCAAGATCTAATATGTGTTTCTTCCTGGTAGCGTTTCTTTCTTCTCAGGTTTCTTATCTAACTCAAATAACTCTTACTGTGTCGTTTCATTTCACTTTTTATTATCTATGTAAAAAACTGAATAGCTTGGTACATTGCCAAAAATTCAGAATCCTTCACTCACGGTAGAGATACTAACTGCATGTGCATGTAAAACAGAAATAGTTTGAGAGCAGCTGGACGAGTTTTGAGGCCCAGACCCAGAGTAAAAAAGCATAACTTTGTTGATGTTAATTGGAAAACACATTTTCCATAGCTGTTTCACTACAAATACTAAAACTGATATAATTTTTAAATATTTTTTCACACACTATGTTAAATACAGTAAAGAATACATTTTGTGCCTAAAAAAAACATTTCAAAACATTTTTAAAATGATTTTTTTTTAAACTAGTAGAATAAATAAGTGAACTTTAACCCATTGCGTTCTAAGGACAAAATATGACGACAAATTAATGGTAGAGATCATACGGGCGCCATTATTGTTAATTCTATATAGAATTACCCCATTGTTTCTTTTAAGAGAGCTTATTTTTTGACATATCACATATACAAGACTAGACGCCTGTGCTGTCTAAGCGATATTTATCAGCTTTCAAAACCTGCACCGTAGAAAGAATAGATATTTATAGTCAACAAGTTGTCCTTTAATCAGAAGTTCTAGACATGACAATCTCGTCATCAGTTTTTATGTGAAGTGAACTTTCTTTCTCAGTATAGTTGTTACTCAGTCTTCATCATTAACTGTTGTTTGTCTTGAGTCATATGTGTAAACATAGAAAATTTGTGGTTCTCTAAAATATTTAATGAAATTCTAAATTTAAAACTACTTAATATAAATATTTTTATAATTACAGTATTTTTGTGTACACCTGATGTTAACATTAATAATGGGGCTTGAAATATAATGAAAACTTTAAACCATAAGTAACTTTTAATTGGTTTTTACTAATTATGATTACAAATAATAATCAATGAACACAAATATAAACTAAGGTATAAAATAATTCATAAAAAATGCACTTGTATAAACTATATAATTTAGTGCTAAAAAAGTAGGAATATTTTTGTAGCAAAATACAAATCAACTCGAGAAATTAATTCATGCCTCCTGAGTTGCTCCTAACAAGAATCAAATATTCCGGAATGGGTTAAGATACAAGCGTGACATGGCTGTACTGAGTAAAACCTGTATAAAAAGTATCTTATTATTTTTCTAAATATGCACTTACTCATAAACTAATCCTAGAAATACAAATATTTAGCATTAGAAAAACGTATGAAATCAGCTTAGTAGTTTAGTATAATCAATATACAGTTGGACCCTAAGTTACGTTGTGGAGAGTTTTGAGTAAGTAGAATATTTATACAATGGCTTTGTTTATGTACTGTATGTGACATGTACTTTGTAATTAAAGTATGAAAACACATTATTTAAAGTTTTATTTATATGGCAAAAATACTTGTAAAATGCTTACTGTGTTGTCAACTGAACAAAATGCATGTATTACTTAAATTACTGATGTGATGTAAAAATGAAACTCTGAACAGTGTATGAGAAAATTAAAACCTCATGTTATGTATGAAATTAAAATGTAGTTATGCACTATGACAGAAAGCACACTTCAACCAATCTAACACAGATCCATTTGTTAAACTGATATTATTTTACATGACATGCAAAAAAGCACTCGTTAAAAACCAGATGAAACAAACACAAACTATTTCTCTGAACTGACTACTGTTTTACATTAACAGAATGGGAATGGTGTGATCAACAGAGGGCGTATTTAATTTGAAATGAAGGGAACTTTAGTTAGTTACCTTTTTTTAATCTCTCTAGTGTTTAAAACATGTGAAAAGAATAGTTTGCTTTTTATTATACATAGGTTCATTACTTTACAGATAAATACAATACCCACGTCATACACATATGTCGTATATAAAGCCATACAAAATATTTTTTACTTACTAAAGCTACTGAATTAATCTTTTTGTGCATAACTCTAAAATTTGTTATATGTAATGTTTTATGTAACTCGGAGCCTCCCTGTATAAGAACCAATTATTTATAGTAGCTATCTTAAATAGTGCCACTTTTTTTTAGATTAGTTCACTAGCTAAGTTAGCTTCCTTTTAAATTCCTTCTTAGCTAAGTTAGTTTCCTTTTAAATTAAGTTAAATTATTTGCTTTTTATTCAATATTTCAATATTCAAGTTCAATATTTCAAATATAAAACACCATCAATGAAGTAATTTGTGACATCCACAAATTAAAAGTTTTAGATCTGTTGAATTCAAAATTATTCAACTAATATAAAATAAACTTCAATTATTTAAAATTTTTATATGTTACATCATATATCAGTTATTCTGGTATTTCTGAAAATTCTAGATCTAAAACATGTTAATTATTGATTAAAACTAAAGTTTCAATCAAAATTTTTAAGATGTAAATGATTATGCTATTATTTGTGAGAATATGAAAAGTTATGAAGAAATAGAGAAGACAAATATTTCCCAAAATGGGAAATAATGAAGAAACCCAAATCACTTGTGGAGGGTTGCACATCTGAGTTAAACCTGTTCTTTGTAAGGGTTATATAGATGTATTTACAACTATCATCCTACTCTCTAGTTTAATTCTTTAAACACTAAGCACAAAATTACACTAGAAACTAATACATTTATTAGAAAATCCCTCTAATAAAAAAAAGTATTATAGCTTAATGCTATTTATCACATGAGGATTTTAAATGCAAGCATATAAATAAATAGCACAAGGGAAGTATGGTTTGCTGTAGATAATGAAACATAGGTTTAAATTTATTTAGTTGTCTTGATTCTACAGTACCTTGAAAATCCGGACTGCTGGGGGGTTCGGACAGTTTACAAATTAAATATTTAGCCTAAAATTAGATAACCAAAAGCAATGCCTAAGCTATGGTGACATGAAGGCAGTAAATTGCGATATAATACACTGTCCATGCATAGAACGAGTTTAGAAAAATACAGTTAGTTTGAACAATAATAAAAATAAAAGTTAGACGAGTTAAAAATAAAATAACATCTAATTGTTCAGAGTGGCTACAGATAGGGAAAACAGAAATTTATGGAATTATAAAGTAACTATTAAGTATCGAGAAAATTGGGGATTATAAACAAATTTTGAAAAATCTGTTGTTAGTTTTGGGAATTTTAAGCAAATTATAAAATTATGATTTTTTAAATTCAAACTAATTTAGATGCAAATTCATCCAACGACATCATTAGGGCATGTGTGCTGCAAACATCTCCCAGCAGCTGCCATAGCGACTCTGCCATAGCGACGTTTTTTATTAAATTATTTCTTTCTCATACATAATGTTTATTTTAACCTTTTTAAAAAAATTATGGTTAAACAAATTCACTCATATAGGCAGAACATAAAACTAATTCTACAACATAAACCAATTTAATCAAAAATTTTGCTGACCCTTTCTAAATATCCATTTATGACACAAAAATGGAAAATAGTGTCTCCAATGATGTTATATGTCATGCCAAAATACACAGGGTGAGCACTGAGCACAATTTTTTTGTTTATCTTGTTTAACTTTTTTTACAGTATGGGAAAAGTATTGTGGCAAAATGGAGTGTCCACGAATGGATTGAAAAATTAAAAAATGGTTGCACAAGTGTTAAATACGATGAAGGAACCAGACGACTGTTTACCGCCACAAATGAGGAAAACATTGAACGTTCACGTGAAATGGTTTTCTGACAGACAAGTAACTAATGACCAAGTGGCACATCATCTGCCAAAACCTTTTGGATTGCTATGGTAACGAACGGGGCAGCTTCTTACACATAATCATTACTGGTGATGAAACATAGATCCATCATTACGAGCCGGAGAGAAAACAGCGAGTATGGATTGGAAACATCCAAATTTGATGTGCAAGAAAAGTCCAAAACCCAACTGTCTGCAGATAAACTGATGCTTACAGTTATTTTGGGACTCACAAAGTCCAGTACTAGATCACTTTGAGGAAATGGGCACAACAATAAACAATGTATGTTACAGTGAGATGCTTACTGCCAAGCTAAAACCTGCAATTCAAAGCAAACTGCAAGGTCTGATGATAAAAATTGTCGTTTTGTTGCAGAATTGTCTACATTACATACTGAAGTTCATTTGAATATCCTGGCTACAAATAACACACACATGTGCTTACTCTTGTACCCTGGGATATGTCTATACATACATCACGAGATATCTTACAAAATAATATTTTGGTACTTAAAATCATGGTAGTATATTGCAACCTCTGTAAAATATCTCGAATATAGTTTGAGTGTATCTGACAAACTGTGACAAAGTAACTCCACTTCTTCAAGTTATGTTGTTGCTTCTTTGACGAATTTTTAACATTCTTATCACTAATCACAAAGATTTCAACAAAACAAAATTATAATGTAAACTTAATTTTAAAAAAACTTAAATAACAAAGCATTTGAAAAATATGTACTCAATTTAAGAATAAAAAAAATAATAAAAATAATTTAAAATGTTAAACTCAATAGCTAGCACTGAAACAAGAGCTGTGTTGACGAGTATAAGCAAGCATCTGAATAGAGCAAGAATGAGAGACAAATGCACCACGAGTAAAGACTAAATATCTATTTCCAGAATCAAAATTTTCTTGATTTCCAAAAATCATAATTGCTTTCTCTTCTGATATCGATACACTCTATTCACGATTTCACATACATTTAAGTAGAATTAATGAAATTTCCGTTTCTTGCTATTAGTGTTTCAGTTTGTATGTTAGTGATTATTGTTTATTATATACAATATCAAGAGCACAGTGGTACAAAATATTACAATAAAATATTGGCAAAAGCCTCTGAACCACAAAAATAATAAAATATAACTAATATTACAAGTTACCTGAGATTAATCATCTCATTTTGATGTTATCAGAGGGTCCTATTACAATATTACAATCTAGAATACAATAATTTACAAACTAGACTGACTAAGGTATTAAGATTAAACCTTAGTCATAATCTATTGCAATCTAGATTGTAATTTTGTAGTAGGACTCACTGATGATGACAATATGGTCATCGAAATGTAAGTAATAGTTTAATCTTAAGAAACTTGAAATATTAGTTATTTTTTATTATTTTTTATGGTATTGGAGTTTTTACCAATATTTTTACTCTAATAACTGTTTATTTGTTTATAGTTTTTTTTTGTTAAGAGAAGTAAAATTATGATCAAGTACATGAAATGTTATTTTTGTTTGTTTTCCAAACTAAAGTTTTTTTTGTCAAGTTAACAGGTAAAATTATAAGTAATGTATAGATTTTTGAGGTTTCTGGATTTTAGAAGTGCAGATTTTGGAGGTCCTACTGTACCATTAAAAACATCATTACGAAAACAAACGAAAATGTACACCATGAAATATAAATACAAAAAGAATATATATTTATTCAAGTTACTTGAAAAGCAAACACAATAAATACACAATGAATTTAATGCTAATGAAAAACTAATACTAGATTATTTACATGTATGAGGCTCCCTATTTTAGATACATTAGTTCTTAGTTTAATAGTAAACATATTTAGAAAACTTTTAAATACAATAATAACTCAGGCTTTATGTCAAATAAGAATTATTTACAACAAAGATATTTACTCAAAGAACAACAGAGTTGTAACTGTTCACTATATTTCTTAATTGATTATATACAACAAAAACTCAATACTTTTTAGGTTAGTTCTAGTAGAGCTTAACGCTTCACTAGGAATTTTTAGACTAGATAGGAGACTGACAGACTTACCTAGTGGCAATAGTCCAAAACTGCAATCTCTTGCAAATAAATAAATAGACACATAAAAACATATCACCCTATTGAAATATCATACAATGATTTTTATGAATCAAAAAAGCTATTCTTTTTCTTTTTGATTGATGAAGATCATTGTACAATCGAAATATTTCAAATAGTATAAGTTTTTATATGTGTCTATTCATTTATTTCCAAAAGATTGCAGTTTTTTACTATTGCCACTCGGTATGTATGTCAGTCTCCTATCTAATCCAAACATTCCTTAAGACTCAATACTGGAATAGAAGAAAAAAAAGTCAGTTTTATTGTGGACTCCAAAACTAGTTTAACTAGTATACATCCCAAATATAGCCCTGTGTTTTTTAGTTTGAAAGCAGGTAATTAGAGTTCAACATGTACAAAACAGTTTGGATTACCGGAATGTAAGCATACTATATATACCTACTACGTAAATATTTCTCATGTGATAAAAAGGCACCGAATTCCATGTCTCTTTTTGAGAGACCTTAGTGATTACTGGCTTTAAACTCTTCCTTGTGGGGGTAAAGTTCAGACAAAAATCTCGGCTTTTCCTGCAATAAAGGGCCTACTATGGTGTTTTGCAATCTTTCTTGCGGAAACCATGTGTGTAGAGCAGTTTCTACCAAAGTGTATTCACTCATTTAAACTGTTTTTCCACACACTACTTACTACTTTGTCTCATAGAAGAGACAAACAACAAAATTTGTTCTTAGTTTTTATTTATGCCACTGATTGTTGAATTTCCGATCCCGAAATCTCACGCTAATTTTTACCAGGTACCTCGGTATCAAGTTGTTTTAGAATGTCACACTTATCGGACAACAAAACTGTTTTGTGTATTTTTTAAGAGAAGAAGACACCATTATAAAAATTAAAGATTAACACACTGAGATGATAAAATGATTCTGCTTGCCGCAAACGTTGAAACTGAACTGCTGTAGGCTGACTAATGAAAAGCGAGCGATACAATGCGATCATTGCAGAGTAAACAAAACAATGTTGCCTTTGTACTAACAAACTCTCTTATAGCCATTTTTAATTTCTTGTAGTGATATTTTTGAAAATCGTTTCGTATTAGTGGGAGTTTTGGACTACCAGAATTCGGATTACCAGGATTAGACTGACTATTTAGATATGTTTTACTACATGATAACATCTCTAGATAGCATCAACAGTTGCAACACTTTGTCTTGGAAACCAAAAGATCCTGAAGAAAATGCAGAATAAATATACTTTCAGCACGAAGTCCTGAAACAATTGTTAGGAAATTAGGCAAATATAAGATATTCTAAAAGACATTTTGCATTTTTAAGATATACTGTCCTTGGTTTTCATGCAAATTTCACAAAATAAATGTTGATATATGAAGATTAAGACTTTCTTACGTTGAGTTTAATGAAGAATCAACATTTCATCTCAATGGAAGTATTAACATTTATAATATATCTGAGGGTTTGAAAACCTCCACATGATATTGTCAATTAGATTTCCCAAAAACATGTTGGCATGCAACGGTGTCAGGTTTGCGTACTGCTCCACCACTGAACAAAGTGCGAGATTATTTATTGATAAACACTTTCTAATGCCTCATTTACACGTAGTTCCTAATTCCAAATAGAACTAGAAAATCATTTTTATGCGGAAATAAAAATGAGTGCACTTCCTTACTAGCATAATTTTGTGGCTGGTTAAATGAAGTCATTCAGAACCACTGAGTTGATGTTAAGGGAACTAGAAAATCATTTTTATCCAGAAATAAAAATGAGTGCACTTCCTTACTAGCATAATTCTGTGGCTGGTTAAATGAAGTCATTCAGAACCACTGGGTTGATGGTAAGGGAACATAATACTAGAGCGGTATTGACGTGGTATCCATGTTCCATGTCTCCACATTATGTGATCATACATTCTCATGATCTCCAAATTAACACGGAATTTTCCCATGGTGTATGTATGTTATAATGTATGGTTGATCTACCCAATTTAAGAATCAAAATAATGGAGTTGTATCAATAAAACTGAACAAATGTACTAAATCCTTTTCAATAATAACATTCATTCTAACAGATCTGTTTCTTCTTTTACATAACAATTACGAGTACTGTTACAATTACGAATCACAGTGATTTCGACAATGGTCAAGTGACCGAAAGGTGCCTCATCACAACGAGGTAAAATTATTGCACTTAGTGGTGGATAAAAGTATTTACAATAGTAATTTATCAACTTCATAAAGTCAGTGCTACGGAAAAATAATGGACAACATAAAATATCAATATATAAATATATATATATATATATATATATAGATTTTTGGACTAGGAGACTGACAGACTTACCTTGGTAAGAGTCCACTCTGTAGTCTTGAAATAGAAACACATAAAAGCACTTAAACAATGATATATTTCAACCACACAGTGGTCTTTGTCAATCGAAGAGAAAACAAAAAGAAATATGAGAGAATGAAATAAAATAATTGTAATCACAGATTGTGTATATATATATTGTTTCCATGAGCATATGAGTGATTATAGTTTATATAAGTCTGTCAGGGGGAAAGAGATAAGGCTATTTAGAAAAAAAAAAAATGAATGGATTTATCTGATGTTGAGGTTAGGGGATTCTCTGGACTTGGTATACCACTGGTATGATAGTTCCCACCTTCTCAGTTCTGAGGGATTGCAATCAGGGGGGAGTGATTTAATTATTTTTGTGGTATAGCAGTCATCAAAAGTTGTGATGTTGTGACTCGCAGCATGTTGAGCTGTTGGTCTATCCATATTCATAATTTTAACATCATGTCTGTGGCCATTCATTCTGATATTCAGACCATCAGTGGTCAGGCCTATGTACTGTGCTGAGCAAAGTTTACATTGTAGCTGGTATATGACATTTTTCGATGTACAATTATGATGACCCTGTATTTTGAAGACCATTTTTGTTGTTTGGCTGTTGAAACTATTTGCTGAGGGGTGTATTGGACATGTCTTGCATCTAGGTCTATTGCATGGGAAGGAGCCATGAGGAAGTTTGTGTGGTTTCTCTGTATCAGGGTCTGGTAGTTTAGGATGTACTAGGATGTTTTTCAAGTTGGGAGGTTGCTTGTACCAAATTTGCGGTGGATCGGTGAAAAGATTTTTGGTGTGGACGGAAGCTTGAAGAATTTTGAAACCATCTCTCAATATCTTGTTGAGTTTATGTAGACCAGGATGGTAGTCTGTTATTAAAGACAGTTTATTTTGTTCTGTTTGTGGTTTATGGTGAACCGAGGATTGTGCTGAATTAATTTGGTTTTCAATGAGTTTTTTTGGGTATCCTCTTCTCTGGAAGGCTGTTGATATCTTTCTATTAATATATATATATATATATATATATATATATATATATATATATAATTAACTATATATATATATATATATATATATATATATATATATATATATATATATATGATTAATAAATTAAAAATATTTCAAAAACAAGAATAATTTTAATGAATATATTTATTCAAAGCTTTTCCTGAAGAGATAATTATTTTCCTGAAAATGCTGGTACTATTTTATCGGAGAAAGGCTTTGAATAAATATATTCATTAAAAGTATTCTTGTTTTTGAAATATTTTTAATTTATTAACTATATTACAAGAAAACATATCACCATATTTTTTATATATATATATCCAAATTTTAATTTGTCATTTAAAACAAATTTTAATCTCTGCTTGAGTTTATAACAGGTATTGCACTAAATTCACAATAGTTTGTTTTCCATTTTCTTATTAAAAATATATTATTTGTTATTTAAAATTTATTGAAATGAAAAAAACCTATACTTTTTGACATAAATCACTAACCCATGTTATATAGTACTTAAAAGTTTTCTTTTTTAGACACTGTTAAAACATTACACATTAGTTACAACACATTAACGGACAGTGCAAACAGTTATACCACCATGTGTACCAGCTTTGACAAACAACCACCTCCTAGTGGACCTAACAGAAAATACAAAAACCAACAGAAACCCATTCTGAAATTCCAAAAGTCACAGATTGGACATCAGAAACAAAACACAATCTAAAAATAAGGAAAATGTTTTAGAATTTGTACTTGTAAATATCGGCTTTAAAAGTATAAACTCAAACTTGTATGTACTCTTAATTACAAGCAATAAATTAATCAGCTTCTATAACACAACAATGGAAAACAATGGGAAAACATTATTCTAGTCATATGTCTTACGTTGTAATGAATATTTTTTTTAATAAATTATTTTAGCTACATGATCTTGTGTGTTTCAAAAACCAGTTGTATATTACAACCATGAAAATTATTTGGGCTATAGTTCTAAGAAATCTCTTCTTATATACAAAGATAAAAGAAAATCTTTAAAAAGCTGATACATTTTTAAGGCTCTGTGCTCTTTGCCAATAAATCAAGTATTTGTTGTCAATATATTCAAGCCTTCAGTATTTTTTTATGTGAAAGAAAGGTTTTATATCATAGACATTTTATTTGAAAGAAAGGTTAAAGAGGCGTATATTGATAAAACCCATCCAAAATTGAGAAAGATGATCTTAAACAAAGTGAAAAAATTTAGCAATGAAAAGAAACTGAAATTTTCTGCCATTAAAATTTTAAAACTTACAACCGATTTGGAAATCAGACATATTTTCAGATTTGCAGGTATTGTTTCAAATAAACACCAACAATAAAACATTTTCACTTATTTTACTTTTTCAGATTTCACTTCTGATACCAGTCAATAAAGAAAACCCAATTAGTAGAAAAACCCAGACTTAGTAATGGCCAGAAGATGCATACAGGTCCTACTATTACAGGACATACCACCATTTTCTTCCTTATCAGAATTTTTACTTTCGTTTTCTTGTTCTAATGGTTGTTTGTCTTCAGGAGTACTATCCTTGATCTCACCTGATGAACTCAAGTAGCCTGTGTCCGATTGGCTACCTAAACATATCAATATGTTTACCAAATTTCTTTTTAAATTTGTAAAAAAAAAAAAACATTTCAGGTTATACTACATCTGAAATCAAATAAAACACAATTTAAAGCAAATCATGTACAGTTATTGCAAATAGCTCTAGTAAAAGGCGTTTATTAAGCAAAAGGCATTTAATAAACACAATACAAACCTGTAGAAAGTCTGCAGCCACAACAAACCACAGCAGACAAAGTTTATAGTATTTTATCACAAACCAGTTCATACATTAATCATATTTTTTTTACTCAAAATAATGGTGATATTACCTGTTCTTTGTTTTATTAACACGAATACATTTTACTTTTTGTAACTTAGTTCACAACTTATTCTCAGATAAACCATTTTAGACAACAGTGAAGACTCAATTTCTCCTTCAATACTTCCAGTAAACAATTAATTAGCTAAAGGTCTTTTACAATAAAACTATCTAAAGGTTTGAAACCGATTATCAAACTAAAGAAACAGAAAATATAATCAAGTTATTCATTATCCTACTAAGCGTGATCATTTTTTAAAATTATAGTGTTAAATAATAAAATTTATTTACACTTTTCGCTTCCTTAACCCTTTGATTAGCATTCACATACCAGTACGTGAGATCGAGCAACGGCCAGCGGTAGCATTTCCGTATGTGTACGTTATACCATTTTTCTCAGATGAGTATTGCCGTATGTTTAGGATGTTTTTTCCTATGTGTTGTGCTATATTCTAGGTTAAATACTTGCAACTATCTGGACTATAAATAGTACAGAGTACTTAGTCACCATTCTTTTGTGTCCAAAGTCTAATGGTTTTTACACATATTTATAGATCGTTTAGAAGTTTGTGCAGTAGTTTACAATGAATAGGCGATTGAATAATGAAGAAATTCTTTTGTGTCCAAAGTCTATGGTTTCTCCACGAGTTTTGAAGTTTGTGCAGTATTTTACAATAAATAGGTATTTTGTAAAAAAAAAAGATTAACAGAAAACGTTTAGCAAAGAAATTCTCAGTAAATGTAAGATAAAGTTTAGTTAACATAAGAAAATAAGTAAATAACAAAAATTGTTAACAAATATTACTATAATTTAAAAATTAGAGAAAAATAAAGAAAAAACTTAGAAAAAAGGAAGTGTAAAATTTTTTCAAAAATATGCTCCTCCCAGGGGCAGGCACATGTTGCTAATCAAAGGGTTAATACATAAACACTTTCCTGTCTAAACACATGCTACTGTAGAGAAGAGAGCTTATTTGTACTAATACAGTCTATAAATTTAATACATAACATAAATGTCAGCATATAAAATCATTTAAGTAGTGCAGTTATATAAAAATGTTAAAATTCATCTCATTATTCACTAATCCCAAAAGGTTTTAAAAAAACTGCGTTAGGATACAAAAAATCTAAAACCAATCAGTGTATATAAATGACACTACAATTTTTTGTAGGACACATTTATAGTTTGAGATTCATATAATTATACCATTTGTATTCCTTATTTCCTCTTGATTTTCATTATTCTGCTGTAAATGTTATTATTATTCAGTTCAGTAAATATCAAAATGTTTATAAGTTAGTTCGTAGCACTAGTTTTTTTTATGGATTAAACACTATGGTGTTTTTATTTTTAAATTGTGCATGTCAAAAAGTTCTTGACTTAATACTAATTTTTCTTGGTTCCAAACAATTCCCAAAGAACAATAAAATATCAATTTTGGACAGGTGAAATCATTCCTACATACAGTAGCGTACTGATTATCCAAACATCAGTTATCAAAACAACCAATTACCAGAACCACCACCAATAGAACAAACTTATTGCTACTTACACTGTATTTATAATTCAAAATGAAAAAATTACAAGTAGATTCCGGATAAAGGGCCAATTTGGGACCAACATGATTTGGTTCGATTAAATGACTGGTCTTAGTAAATGAAGTAAATGCTAAAATAAAGTCTAATATACTCTACTAAATAAATTCAGGGCAACCTTGACTTTTGTTATTTTCACTTGTTACTCATGGATATGTTCTGAACACAACAATGTTAATTTTAAGTGATAGAATTTATAAACGGTACTGAAATATAAAGTTTAAAAGTAATATATAATTTCCAAAGAAACAAAAAATTTTAATCTTAAAATTAATAAAATTATTATGGTGAAGTATTGGCAACCACTACAAAATTTATTCAAATAGAAATATCCTTCTTCAGAAATATAAATATACAATAAAGTGCTTTCACATACCACTACGCACTGCCAGTCCAGGCTTCAGAGGATTGGATTCGTGTGAATTGACACTGTCGATAGATGTCCGTGACACGCCATCTACTTCACCATGCATCGTGCCATCATCTGTAACCGTAGAGAAGCGACGTTGTTTAGCAAACCGTCGTCCTGCTTGCCTGAATAGTCCAGCACCTAATACTACATTCCTAAAATATTTATGAAAATTAACCTCTAGAAATGTCACTGAAATATACTGACACCTAGGCTAAATAAATATAGAGCATCTAATAGCCTTTGCAAGTAATTTCTCTAGAGCTTCTGCTTTAAAAAATAATGTTGAAAGTTACAAAATTAAAGAAATTGAAATGCTAGCGTCAATGGTACAAAATTTAGTACCAACGGTTTTCATGGTCTACTTTACATATTTTTTTTACTTGGAAATATTCAAATATAGAACTTGGAGCAGTAATGTTTTGGATACTTAACCCTTAGCACTCGACTGTCGGGGGAGCCTCGCCAAGCGTATATTGCAGTTTACTCGTATGTCGGGGGTCACCCGACACGATTTTCAAATGCCTATAACTCGTCTGCAACGAAGCCCACGACATTCAATCTTTTACCGATTGGTGCTATACTCTATTGAAAATAATGTGTACTAAGTTGAAAATGTCTAGGAATATGTGAGATATCACAAAATCTAGTTTGCCTCTACGTTGTAAGCTGCAAGTAGGTTACAGTTTTGCCGGTTATTTGTTTACTCGTAGTTTGCCGTGGCTTCACGTGCAATTAGTGATTCTGAAATTCCTGATCTTTTACTTGACCCTGATTTATTAGAATGTAGTTCAGTTTGATAAACAAAGTAACTAAACCAACAGGTATTTGTAAATATAACCAGTTTATGGGTGGTATATATTTAGCTGTTCAATATAATGAACCGTGCAGTTTTACAAAACGAACAAATAAATGGTGGAGGACAATGTTTTTCTGGCTATTAGATGTAGCTGTAGTAAATAGTTTTATTATCTATAATAACAAAATAAAGGAAATGAGAGATAATCCTGTTAAAAAAAAAATAGTTTCCTCAAAACTTGGTGTGGGAACGCATTGGTGATATCAGGAATAACCCGTATAGTGAGAGGGGTCGGCCGTCAACTACTGACAAAGAAGAAAGACTGAATAGGAAATTACATTTAATCTTTTCCAATTATAAAAATACTTCTAAGGATTGTGTAGTTTGCAGTAACAAGGAAGATAAAAGGAGGTAGAAGGGAAACAGTTTTTCACACAAAACATGCGGTAGAAAACCAGAACTTCATCTGGAAGACTGTTTTCAAAGATATCATACTCTGCAAATAACAAATAAGATAATAAAATCATGTACATACAGTATTAGTGAATAAAAATAGCTTAGTTTACTAAAATCATGTAAGAGAAAACAAAGTTTTCCATAAACAATAATGCAACCTGCAGGTGAGGAATTTGTCCCAATTTAATTACAAGTGGGGAAGCAAAACATGTTACAAAAATCCGAGCGCTAAGGGTTAAAAGTTTGGATTTTCTATTTTGAGGTTTTAATTTTTTTTTAATGAAAAGTTTAGTCATAAAAACACCGCTTATGTGTATACAACCAAATGATGGCTTCATGGAGAGAATCATGACTTACATAAGCAAGGTTATTTTTCTGGAGACTCAGTTACTTCTGAAGTCTTAGAAGTGACCAAATGAAACTCCTATCTATATCTTTGGCAAAAATGAAAAATCACTTTCATCTCTACATCAATCCAATGCACAAATTTCTTTACAATTACATACAATGAATGCATTTTACAGCACTAAAACGCCTACTTAATTAAGTCTTCTAATCTGAATGCATACCTCAATTTGTTCCACAATAGCTGACTAGGATTGTGCATGTCTGACGGCCACTTTGCTTCCAGTACAGCTCTGTTATAGAAACCATATGTGATTGCATTAGGCTGAAGGCCGGATCTTTTCATAAGGAACAACAATTTCACTGCTAATACAGGCTGGCTATAGACACCACACAGTTGCATCATAACTCTATAGCAAACCTAAAAAATACATATTTACAAACAATGTTTTCCCTACAATAAATAAATATACATATATATATTAAAAGTACAATCATATAAATATTGAAAGATATCTGGAAAAAAACTTTTTGCAAGACGACTGTTAGGAAACTTCATTTATATAGATTAACATCAATAAATTAATAGTTATCTTCAAAATAAATCTATGCCCACTATGGCTAAGATGTACTTGATTTTAAAGATAACATATAGCTCCCCGCCTTCATTGATTATTCCCTGCCTAAATAGAAATGGTACCTTGGAGAATATTATCCTTAAGAAAGATAATTGAAGTTCTTGAAGTTAATTGTTCTTTGGTTTGAAAAAAGCAAGAAAACTAATTTAGAAAAAATTTTGTAAAATATAGGATGTAAGTGTAGTGTTGCCCTGGAATCTGTAGACTCAAAGAATCATTAAGTTAAAATATGGAAGCCAGAAATAAGTAAACAAACTGTGAATAAAAAATTTTTATCAATCATGTAAAATCTGAAAATTTTTGCTTTCCAAACCATTAGCTTATTATTATTTGCAAAAGTGATAAAAAAGAGTGTAAATAATATTTTGACTAGTTATCCAAAATATTTTTAAAAGTTATATTATAACATACCTCATCTCTAATACTAAATCCAGTCTTTTGTATTCTCACTAAAATTTCGTATGCAGACCTAAGAGTAGCTGGTACTTTATTCTGTGAATATAATGCATAGCTCGGTAGATGTATGAACCATATACTAAAAATAAAAACTGTATGTTAACAAAGAGTTTAGTAACAATTCATGTTTATTTGAGCACTCATATTAAGTATTAAATAAATGTGAAAACTGTTGAAAATCGACTCAAATATATTTATTTTAATTAGCGATGGGCCAATTCCGATTCTTGATTTCAGGAATCGATTCTAATGGAATCGAGCAATCGTCAATACTCAATTCTTCATTGATTAAAGTCCCGATTTCGATTCTTGTTTATCGCACACAATACATGATATGTTGACGAGGCTACGTGATTTGTGAAAGAGGATACATATCATATAGATAAATTGACATTCCTAGTGGAAGAGTGATATACACATCGTCTTCACTTGACATCATTCTATTGGTATTATTATTGTGCTGAAATTGTTAGAATGAATATTACATCTGCTTGTATTTTTAAATAGAAACTTGCATTACTTGTCAGATTTTTAAACATACATAAAAATACATTAAAAATGAGCCTATTTGTATTAATTTTTCACTTTTTATGTTTTTGACTTTTTTTAAATTTATTTTGTTTTGACAATGAAAATAACCTTACGAATTTATTTTCAATGTTTATAAAATAGTGTAAAGTTCACATTTGTAATTTTAAATAAATCATTACTTTTATCCGATATGTTTGTCATGCTTTTAGAAATTCCTATCCATAAATCCAAGTTGAAAGTTTTGTGTACCCTATTACATTAAAATGGAACTTTTAAAAGGCTTCACCTTATGACCAAGATGTTTACTGAATTAATTACTAGAGAGTATCATGTAGGGCTAAATAACTTGAAAGAATCAAGAATCAACTTACAAATAGAGAATCAGATGAAAAATGTTAGAATTGAAATCGGATCAAAAATTTTAGGAATCGGCCAACCTCTAATTTTAATAATAAATTTTGGCAACTAGTTTGTTGCACTTATTGAAACAATAATACATTACTTTTAATTACACATACAAAATAATAGTATACTTGTTGCAATAATTTAAAACTTTATAAAATTACAAAAAATTTGGTTAAATATTTAATTTAATAATCCACCAAAGTAGTAAGAGTTATAAAATAATCTAAAAAATTTTAAAATAATAACACTAAAAGAATAAAAATACTTACATATAAAACAAGCAAAATAACAAAATAAAACAATCTAAACAACAAAAAGATCAACCATACAAATTATCACCAATAAAACCCTAATTCTTGGATGTTTTTAACTTATGCATCAATTGCTTGTATATACTACATAACTCATCACAATCATTTTTAATGTTGATAGCATATTTTTGCAAGTTAATATGAACAACTTTAGAATAAATCATCTTCCTCCAGTTGGACACATTATCCAGTATAATAAAATTTTCAAAATCAAATTTATGCCCAAATTTTTTACTATATTCAAAGAAAACATAAGAGGAAGAGTGTTTATCCTTCTTACTATTATTCTCATGTTCATGTACACGAACATGTTGGGAAAATCATGGTTATGCAATTTGTTTACAATACACATTTGTTGTAACATTTAGAGTTTTGATATAATTATTCCAACTCACCTAATACTGAACATCAAAGTACTGTCAGTTATGCTGGTGATCTCTTATCGATTGATTTATTTCAAATTGAAAGTTCAGTGCCAAACAAGCGTTCTTGTTATCGGAGTGCAAAGGGTTATGAGTACACATACCAATTATAAACTATGTAAAACAATATTATAGTGTTTGAAACAGAGATCCAGATCATAAAATTCAATTTTAAAAAATAATTTACCAAAACAAAACCTAACAGTCTGTGTCTACTGGTAAAAACAAATTCTACGGTAGTATTAAAACATAATTTTAACTATCCAACACACCTGTAGCAGGTTCCAAGCAAACATTTTGCCCATAACTCTGGAGAATTTGCATACTTTCTAGCCAGTTTCTGAGCTGACTTTATTTCATGTTTTGTTCGTCTTGCCATAGGACTTCCCGGCATCAATCCACTCCCACTAATACGAGCTGCAGGACCTCCACTTACTGTTAAATATGTCTTCAATTCTTTGTGTGAAAATAGCAATGGATTTAGGTTGAAACCCTATAGTAACAAAATTAAACAAAACCCTATAGCAACAAAGTAAAAATTTTATTCACTGAAAAGTGAATTATTATAGTGTTATTTTAAAATTTTTGAAACAAACATTCTATATAGTTTACAGGCATGCTGTATAAAATAAGGGGAAATGTTTCTGCATTTCTCTTTGAAGATATTTACTGAAAATTATTACATAAATTTATATTATAAGACAGCAAATCTGTCCAAAAAAAAACTATATTTTATACATAATAAATGATTTCTGTCAAGTTACTTAACAAGTGATACAAAAAAAATAATCAAGTCTATTCCTACTTAAATAAACAAAACAAAAATTTATATTTTCTTTATAGTTTATTATTACAATTAATATAAATATGTATATACATATTGTCAGAACAATACGAGGTGTGTTCAAAAAAATATCCGGAATATTCATTTTTTGAAAAAAATATTTATTTATTCATCTACATCGATATTGTCTCCTTCAAAGTAGTCCCCACTAGATATTATGTAATTATGCCATCGCTTTTTCCAATTCTCAAAACACTTCTGGAACTCGACCTTTGGGATAGCTTTGAGCTCTTTCAGCGATGCACTTTTAATGTCATCTATGCTTATGAAACGATGACCCTTTAAAGTTTTTTTTATTTTTGGAAAAAAGAAAAGTCACAAGGGGCAATTTCTGGAGAATATGGAGGTTGGAACATCATTACAGTGTTATTTTTCGCCAAAAAATCATGAACAAGCAACGATGTGTGAGCCGGAGCATTATCGTGATGCAAAAGCCATGAATTGTTTTGCCACAAATCCGGACGTTTTCTTCGCACTGCTTCACGTAAACGGCGTTGAAGTTGTAGATAGCACAATTTATTGATCTTGTGGCCAGAATTCATGATGCACTATGCCATTAAAATCAAAGAACACAGTAAGCATAACCTTGACGTTCGACCGCACTTGCCGAGCCTTTTTCGGTCTTGGAGAGCCAGAATGCTTCCACTGGGACGATTGAGCCTTCGTTTCGACACGATATCCGTAAACCCGTCGCTGTCATATTTCATTGCCTTTTATAAGACGTTTCAGTAGTTCTGCATCGTCGCTGACTTCATTTAGTGATTCCTGAGCAACTTCCATTCACCCCTGTTTTTTTTTTCAAAATTCAACAATTTTGGGACAAATTTTGCTGCCAAGGGTTTCATACCCAAAATGTTTGCAAAAATGTCATGGCATGAGCCAATTGATATACCAACATCATCAGCGACTTCTTTGATTGTGATTCGGCGATCATTCATAACCATTGCTTCCACTTTCTCCACAGTTTCATCGGTTTTTGATGTGCTGGGGCATCCGAGACGTTCATCATCGTCAATGTTTTTGCGGCCATCTTGGAAACGCTTATACCACTCGTAAATACTTGTTTTTCTTCATAGCAGACTCACCATAGGCCTTTGTTAACATTTCACACACTTTAATACACTTTATTTCATTTTTTACGCAAAACTTAATACAAATTCTTTGATCCATTTTCTTTAACAATCGAAAATCACCGAGCTCATGAAAACACGTCTAACCTTAGCGGCTGCCACAAATAAAGTACACAATGAAAACAGCTGAAAATTTTGTCATACTTCAGGGGCATGTATACCAACAAATAAAAAAAATGTTGACAATCGGACTCTCCAAACGCACAAAATTTAAACATTCCTGGTATTTTTTGAACACACCTCATATAAGTGGCAAAATAGAATTTCCTTGCAATTTTCTATTTTTTTCTATGTATGGTGTTAGACTATTATTTTTATTTGTTACTATTTATACGCTTCCTTTTTTTCATCACTTGCATTGTAATGTACTTTCTTTTCGCTTTCCTTTCGCAATGTCTGTTTATGAAGCAAGGTTCGATAATATTAATCCATTTCCTTTGTTTATTTTATTCTTATCATT
Source organism: Prosapia bicincta (assembly GCA_036971475.1). Taxonomy (NCBI): domain Eukaryota; kingdom Metazoa; phylum Arthropoda; class Insecta; order Hemiptera; family Cercopidae; genus Prosapia; species Prosapia bicincta. The sequence goes on along the minus strand of JBAIZL010000002.1, from coordinate 16,362,353 downwards.
CATTTTTAATCCTACAGCATTATTTATGATATTGGGTGTTAACCATGGCAACAATTTAAGGTTATACAATGAAAGTTTTTCATATAGATCTTTCATTACTTCATTACTTCTTCGCATAGGCGTCCAGCTTCATGTGTAACCGATAGCCCGATGTGCGTAGTAGATGATGGATGCAAGGGTCCAGTAACCTTTATCTCTTAATATGTCCCTCCACTACAACACCAGTGTTCTTAAGATGTCCCTTGCTGCTATCGGGTAATGACAATGCATAAGTATGTGCTCCAGATCCTCCTCCTCAATCCCACATAGGCTGCATTCAGGTGAATCCGTGAGGTTAAAACAGTAAAGATAATTCTGAGTCAAAATGTGTCCTGTTCGTGCTCTGGCTGCAAAAGTTGCTATTGAACGGGGGATGTTATTATACATGTGTTCTTTTGCGGGCTCTGGCTGTATTTGGTGTAGGTGACAACCCGTGGCTCCTATATTCCACCTATCTGTCCATATTTGTCCAGTGAAACCTAAAATGTTTGTCAGCCCAACTTTTGCACTGTAGCAACGAGAATCTACCCTCATCGCAGGGTCGCATTATGCAAGATTCTTTTGCGATTCTATCTGCTATTTCATTTCCAGGAACTCCACAGTGAGATAGGACCCACTGAAAGGTTATGGATTTGCCCAAGATGTATAGCTGTAGGAGCTGTCTCCTTATTTCCTTGATCCGAAAGTAGTATGCCGTAGCACCTGATCTGGATAGTTTTGATTTTCTGAAACTTGTACCACATTTGCCTTTTTATAAAAATATAGATTGGTTCTACTCCAAGCTCAACTTCCATCACGACTATCGGAGTGGTTCTCGTGCAACCGAGACAGAGGCCGAGGGCTGCAGATTGTACGGCTTAAATTTTATTGATATGAGTCTTTGGCGCAGAGCCCCAGACTTCGCAACAATATATGGCCTTTGATCTCACGAAGGTGAGATAGAAGGATCCAAGCATTGACGTGTCCGCACCCCATTTGCGACTCACTACTGCCTTCAGGACATTTAGCCGTGGAGTGCATTTTGTTATAACGTGTTTTATGTGAGCTGACCATCGGAGTTTGGAATCCAATACAAGGCCCAACAGTTTTGGATTTCTGTTATGTTTAAAGACTATATCATCCAGTGTTAGGTGAAGGACGTAGTTTGCAAGATTGTTTCGTCTGGTGAAAAAAGCGAATTCACTTTTCTCTTATGAAATTTTTAGTGACCATTTTTCACACCACTTGTGTATAATATTTAATGCGGATTGAACAGATTGGGTTGCTTCCTGCGGGTCTGTACTTGTGCTCCAGATGGTTTTGTCGTCTGCAAAAATGGCAGTATGCACTTCTAATAATAATTCCGACGAGATGTCATGATGAATAGACTTGGACACAATATTCCTCATTTTCGATAATATGTTTAGAATATTCCATATCATTGATGAATGTTTTGATTTGACGATTTTCTAGGAATCTAACAATGAATTGGAGAAGATTTCCCCTTCTTCCCAATTTCACACATTGTAAAATGACTGTTGCATGAGGAATTTTGTCAAATGCAGGCTCGAAATCAATCATGGCAGCCACGGTGGACTTTTTGGATTCAACACCATATATTTCACCATTGAAGTGTAACATTACATCGACAGTGCTATGCTGAGGCCGAAATCCGGATTGAAAACGGTTCAGCAGGTTCTGGGACTCCAGTCTCCATGTCAGTCTTTTATTAACCAGATGCTCCATCAGCTTGCATAGATTCGATGTTACTGAGATAGGCCTGTATAACTCCACTTTGATTCCACATCTCCCTGGCTTGAGCAATGGGACGATCTTGGCAGTTTTCCACTTCGTAGGTATTTTCCCTGTTTTCCAAGTGGTGATAAAGAATGACAAAATCTGTGATAACATTTTCTGTGAACAATTTTTTAGCATTTCATTATGTATGTTGTCCAACCCCGGAGCCGAGGCTTTTAGGTGATTCACACAGTCCATTAGTTCCACCAAGGTGAATGGTTTGTCATCGGGGTCTGTGCACTTGAAAAGATGTTCCATTTGGCACAATAAGAATTGCTCATCCGGGTTCAGCTGTTTCAGTCTTGACACCTTGTGGCCTGATTTTTCGGAGAAGAATTTGCAGAAGACCTCAGCTTTATCAACATCATCCAACAGTAGATCCCCAGTGGGCAGTGCAATTGCGTTGATCTTTTTTGAAGATTCACTGTTTGTTGCTTTAAAATGTTTCCAAACGGTGCTTGAAGGTGTATTCGAGTTCATTGATCCTACGAATGACCTCCACGACCTCGCCACGAAGTCAAAGTGGTCATGAAGATTAAGCAGTAATATACTGATGGACTACAAGCCTAGATTAAAGTATATAAATATGTGTTTTCATATTTCTTTTGTGTTTTCTCTTCGATTGACAAAGACCACTGTGTGGTTGAAATATATCATTGTTTAAGTGCTTTTATGTGTTTCTATTTCAAAACTACAGAGTGGACTCTTACCAAGGTAAGTCTGTCAATCTCCTAGTCCAAAAAATCTAAATAATATTTACCAACCAAAACTAACCTAAAAATATATAAACATATATTTAATCTTTCCATTTTCATATTCCTTCCCTATCTTTGTATGTGTTCTTTCCTCCTTTCCTATCTTATATATAATGAATCTTCCTAAGCTGTATTTGAAACAGCTTAAAAACCTGGCTTTTAAAATCTCAAAAATAAACATATATATACTGTTTTTAGAAGCATGTCTAAATCTAGGCATTACACCAAAGGGTTTAAATATGAAATCACCACTGTCAGGTATGCCCCAGTATATCAAAACTGTTATTTCTCCAATTTACAAAAACAACTCTTTCCAAATTACACGTTTGGTCTTACAGTGTCACAAACAAGAACAAGTCAAATTATCTGAATTACTAACCTCAACTGCCAAATTAATTACCTCCAATTTTCCATATCTAATACAACAAATGGAAGATACTCTCAATAAAGCATACATACTGCAAGACAATCTTGCAAAGAATAAAATACATAAACTTTCAAAACTCTGCATTCAAGAAATAAATCTAAGATACCAGTACCCTGTGGACAACTCCCTAAACTGCCAACCCAATCATTATTGCTAAATAACAAAAATAATAATAATAACAGTCCCGATATAAGAAATAACCCTTCACCAAAAACAGTTGCTGTGCACAATATTTCCAACCACACACTCTCGGAACATGAACTACAAGTAATTTCTAAAGGCCTGTCATTCACACCAGCTAAGGAAATAGACCAATTCAAGTTAGGAAAAGATGTTTTCAGCTTTGCCAGAAAACTTAGGATAAAAAATTATATAGCTCAGACACCAACTTTCAAAATGGATACAAACATAGACGTATGTCTTGCAAAATTCAAACCACCCTCCAACTGGGATCCACCACCACTACCACCTGACCACCCCATTGAACTTTACATCAACTTTATCATGCAAAGCATCACCGATATAAATTTCACTAAAAATCTGAAGACTAAACCTAACCTTACCAAATTAGAAAAAGCGGCAATATTTTCGTTGAAAAACAAAAAAGATATTATGATTCTTCCAGCAGATAAAGGTTCAACCACTGTCATCATGAATAAAGAAGACTACATCAAAGAAGCAAATAAGCAACTGTCAGACATCACAACATACAAAATACTTACAGATAACCCTACTACAGAATTCAACAATTTACTCTCGGACCTACTCAAATATACAGCTCCTGAACAAAATATTTCGGAAACATCTTTAAAATTATTATATAATGAAAACCCCTCTACTCCTCAAATCTATATATTACCAAAGATCTACAAAAACATAATCCCTCCACCTGGTAGACCAATAATTGCTGGCTGCAATTCAGTAACGGAAAGAATTTCAGCTTTCCTCGACTCACACCTTCAACCCTTAGTAAAGAACCTTCCATCACATACCCAGGACACCAATCATTTCATAGATCGACTCTCACAAATATCTGTACCTCTACCCCCGGTAACTATTTTGATCACCATAGATGTCATCTCTCTCTATGCCAACATCCCTCATGCACACGGCCTATCTGCAATAGAGAATTTTCTAAACAAACGCCCAGGCAAGCCTTCTCCCACTACACCTTTTCTTGTGAACCTGACCAGGTTCATCCTCGAGAAGAACAACTTTCAGTTTGAGGGAAGGAACTACCTCCAAATGAAGGGAACAGCAATGGGCACCAGAATGGCACCATCGTACGCAAATCTGTACATGGGATTGTTGGAAGAAAGTTTTCTAAAGACACAAACACAACAGCCATTATGTTGGTATAGATATATAGATGACATCTTCCTAATTTGGACACAGGGTGCTTCAACACTTGAGGCATTTTTAGACAGCCTGACACAATTCTCCACACTTCAATTTACCTGGGAGAAATCTACATCAGCCATCACCTTTTTGGATGTAGAGGTAACACTCCAGAATGGAAATATCAACACAGGAATTCACATCAAACCGACAAACCACCTACAATATCTCCATTTCGACAGCAACCACCCAATAAACATAAAACGATCCATTCCATACAGTCAAGCAATCAGGGGTAAGAGAATCTGTTCGAATGATAGGGAATTGGAAGATTTTAATAGAAAGATATCAACAGCCTTCCAGAGAAGAGGATACCCAAAAAAACTCATTGAAAACCAAATTCATTCAGCACAATCCTCGGTTCACCATAAACCACAAACAGAACAAAATAAACTGTCTTTAATAACAGACTACCATCCTGGTCTACATAAACTCAACAAGATATTGAGAGACGGCTTCAAAATTCTTCAAGCTTCCGTCCACACCAAAAATCTTTTCACCGATCCACCGCAAATTTGGTACAAGCAACCTCCCAACTTGAAAAACATCCTAGTACATCCTAAACTACCAGACCCTGATGCAGAGAAACCACACAAACTTCCTCATGGCTCCTTCCCATGCAATAGACCTAGATGCAAGACGTGTCCAATACACCCCTCAGCAAATAGTTTCAACAGCCAAACAACAAAAATGGTCTTCAAAATACAGGGTCATCATAATTGTACATCGAAAAATGTCATATACCAGCTACAATGTAAACTTTGCTCAGCACAGTACATAGGCCTGACCACGGATGGTCTGAATATCAGAATGAATGGCCACAGACATGATGTTAAAATTATGAATATGGATAGACCAACAGCTCAACATGCTGCGAGTCACAACATCACAACTTTTGATGACTGCTATACCACAAAAATAATTAAATCACTCCTCCCTGATTGCAATCCCTCAGAACTGAGAAGGTGGGAACTATCATACCCGTGGTATACCAAGTCCAGAGAATCCCCTAACCTCAACATCAGATAAACCCATTCATTTTTTTTTTTTTCAAATAGCCTTATCTCTTTTCCCCTGACAGACTTATATAAACTATAATCACTCATATGTTCATGGAAACAATATATATATACATCTTTAATCTGTGCATTTGTGACATCTGATTTCTACTCTACACAATCTGTGATTACAATTATTTTATTTCATTCTCTCATATTTCTTTTTGTTTTCTCTTCGATTGACAAAGACCACTGTGTGGTTGAAATATATCATTGTTTAAGTGCTTTTATGTGTTTCTATTTCAAGACTACAGAGTGGACTCTTACCAAGGTAAGTCTGTCAGTCTCCTAGTCCAAAAAATCTAAATTTAAAGTATATAAAGAAATACAACACACACTTTTTTCACAAATGTCAAAGCTGGGAAATTACTCCAAAGGTTCTCAATTTAAAAAACACCAAACCTTAAAAACGGTTAATCCCATACATAGTCCAGATCTGAATGTCCAGCTGAATTCCTCAATCTTAGTTACTGCAAAATAAGGATGTAGAGAATGTCTTACCCCTATATATGGACATTTCAAATTTCCCCGAAAATTATGGAACATATAGATAGGGGCTTATCAGCTTAAGTAAATTCTATATTATTATCAATGTAATGATAATTTTGTAACTGAAAGGTCAAAATATTGCCGATCAAAAGGCATTCCATTCAGTTGTGATTCTAATTTTATATTAAATTGTCAAGGGCAGAATCGATGATTTTTTTCGAAAAGGCATCGCTGTTGTGAGAAGTGCCACATGGAGATATGTCAATGATAATGCATGTCTGAACACCATAAACTAAAGTAGTCAAACCAGTAATTTGGAAAGTCCTGTGTAGTTTTATTATTTTATCTGCTGTAATAAAAACTAAAAATAGTTGATTTGTTGCAGGATTTGTGTTACTTAGAAAATCTATAATATTTTGCTTCATTGTAAAACAATTTGTATAAATTTTCTAAATTCTCTATAAAATTTCCTGGAATGGTTGATTTCCCAAATATCAACACTATTTAAATCATTTATAGACTCAACAACCTTTCAAAATACTTGGCTCCTCTACTTTCTTTAATGAAAGTTTAACCTGTCCTACCTACCCTAAACCCAATCTTCTCATTTCTTTTTCTTAATTTTTAATGATTCCAAAAAGCCACAACACCATTATGAGCACTAGATTTCAGATGATCAATTAAATGTCCTTTGATATTACTAAATTTTTCCTCTGGTTTTCCTGGAGTAATTGTTGCTCTTCTGGCAAAGATAACTGACCAAATGAACCTGTTTTCAAAACTGCTATATCTTTAAGTACAATTTTTAAATTCGTAATACATGGAACACACTTGATCATTCCTGATTCTTCAATAAGGCAAGGCAGCAGACTTCATATTTCTGTCACTGATCTGCTAACTGTAATTGAGTTTTCCTTCAAATTTCTCTATTCCTAGAGTGGTTGGACAAGAAGCAGTTTCAGTATGCTTGTTTTCGTTCTCTAAAGTTTGGTAAATGTTTTGTTTAGGCTTAAAATTGCCTGATTTCAGGATGACAGTTGAGTGTTAATATCTGTATTACTATTATTATTACTACTATTGAATAGACATATTAGGTAGGCCTATATGAATAGGAAACATGGGACTATGAACTTGAACAGGCACATTAGGTATATCAATAGGATTGCTAGGACAATCACTACTAGTACAATGTGAAAATGTTTTATGAAATTTCATCTCAACATTAGGCCTATCTTCATTTTCAACCCTTCTAATTTTATTAGAGGTCTCATCAGGATCATCTGAAGTCCTATTAGAAGTAAATCAGTACCTTTAGTAACAAAAAATCCTGATATGCTGGCTTGATTTTTTTTTGCCTAGGTCGTTCACTCCCTGTACTTAGTTGATGTATTTGAGGCTCGTTTATCATGCCTACCCCGCCAATCGCAGTAAGTACAATCAACCTTTTGCTTGCTTTTAAATATCAACATCATATAATTTCATTATTAAATAAATTAATAAAAACTACAGTAAAAATATAATAAATATTCACTAATTGTTATGAAACAAAACACACAAAACTGTGTCGAATGTTGGAGGGAGGCGAGAGAAAACAAAACACTTAAAAAACTTTTCCGCTTCTTGTTATAAAAAAAAAATGTTCACATCATACAGTTTCAATAATCACTATTAACACATTGAGTGAATGCCCTTGCCCTACTGGCGCCCGTGGCAATAGGCGTTCTTGTACGCCCCAAGTCTACTCTTAATTCATTGGTTCAGAGTGAGGTTAGCCATTGCCGGAAAACATTGTATCGGTTATTGGTTATTGTGCAGTCTTTGTGAACATTTTGGTATGTTTTGTTTATTTGTTCCACTGTTGCTGTTGGATTGGGGACTGTGTTATCCTATTAGTGTTACTTGAAGTGTGTTATAGTTGTTTAATATATTTTGTACAATGAAAATGGATAATGAGATTGAATTATTGGAGAATGTCTGTCTACTCTGATGGCAAAAATGGCTCTGAGGATAGCTCTGACAGCTCCGACGATGACGACGAGCTGTCTCCAACATGGAGGCTAACAACATGGCGCCACTGGCATGATAGACGTACCTTTCACAGGAGATTCTGGACTTAGAGTGCCAATTCTCGGTAACAATACTCCAACTGATTAATTTAATTTATTGATATGCATTATTTTCTTAGAGACAATTGCTGAGACAAACAGATATAGCTTTGAATTATTTTGTGGTCTACAAAACACTGCCAATTAGAAATTAGAAAGACGTGACTTCGGCGGAAATTAGAATTTTTTTGGGACTATTGCTTCACACCCAAATAAACTGAGTCTGTATGATTTCCATCTCAAAGTCATTGAAGGACTTCTACAACCTCCCCCCCCCCAAACAGGCTCCCATTATGGTAACTCCTACTCGAAACAGCGTACACAGGCTCTCAAAAAACAACAAAAGAAAAGCAAATGGATGCCGTGTTCAAAGAAAAAGCCGAATTTGTGCAAAAGAAGGGAAAAGGAAATTGACCACCTACATTTGTGTTGTGTGCCAGGATGAATCCGGACTGTGTGAACTGCGATGTTTCACGAGGACATGGATGACTAAAGCTGAGTATTAAAATGGCGGGGTGGGGTTATGTATAGTATGTGTTTTGGTATTTTTTAGAAACTATTATAAACACTGTGTTACAATTATTTAGATACGAATTACTTATTGACATTGTGTGTAAACTTATTTTTATCGTTAAAAAACATTGTAAATGGCGGCAGGAAGGGTTGTAAGTACTTAAATTTTTTTGTGTGTACTATTTCTATAACTATAACTAAGTATAGCAACTGGAAAAAAGGTTTGTGGGTATCCAGCAACAATTGGGTGAGAAACCCAACAGTTAGACAGTCGACAACCAGATACGAAAACCGGCACCCCCAGTGAAGTACGTACATTAACGTTCTGGAAATGACATCACCAATACTGACAAAAATGAATGCCTAGCCAACTTCAGATGACATATTGGGTCCATCAACAACATTTTCAATTCAAGTAATCAATATTTTTTCAGCAATTTTGATGTGCAACTATAAAACATTGCCACACTCAACGTGTTAAACAAACAAATAAAAACTAATATGATTAATATTACTAGATCTTTTATTTTATTACAATACCAAACACCTACAATACATTGCTGAGTGTGGGGAGCTTGTTAGTTTTTGCCGCATCGGATGTAACTTTGCGTTTGTGTGGAGCCGCGCTGCCGAATTGAGAACATGATAAACTATTACTGTAATTACAACAAAATAATAACAGACTAGATAGATACTTATTCTAACCCATCAGTCTGTTTGTTAAACAAGTATTTTACCCTTTGAATATTCTTTTATTCAGAAACAGTTTATAAATTCTTCTCAATAAGGAAACAAATTATTTAACAAAATTGAGTAAACTATACTTTCCCAAAGTTTCCCAAAATTTCCAAAGAAACCCAAGAATTTCCCTGAGATTTGCCCTGATCCTAGATTACCAGATCGGACATATTGTGCTCCCCTGCTACAAAAATGGTATTGCAAAATATGATGTGTTCAACATATGTGGTCTTGTTACAAACACATTTAATTTTGGTTAATTAACAAGGAAATTATACAGATATGTCTTAAGTCTGTTTTAAATTAATATAGCATACATGGAAAATGTGGTACAATTTTGTCCCATTTTTCAAATTTTTGAGAATTTTAACTGGTGGATTGCCACATATTTGATTATTATATCTGAGGTTAAACAATTTTGTTATAAATTTCATATCCTCTCTATATTTTACTTCAAAAATATCTAATAATTTAATTTTAGTATTTATCAAAGTTTATTATCCCTTAAAGCATTTATTTAAATAGCTGACAACATCTCCCAACAGCAGTATATAAATATCACTAATATTACTTCCCTTAGCAAGTTCAACATTCGAGAGGACTCATGCGCAGTTTTACTCCATATGTATCATTATTTGTTAAGAAAATGTCTTTCTAGTTGTCAGAAGTTTATTTCCGGCTCATTACTCCACACCCTGCATTCTAGAAAACAGCCCAATCATATTTGTTCATTTTTTCTTTGTAGCTTTAGTGTGAATTTAATCTCTATCAAGCACGATCAGATTGTGGCGGTTTTGTTTGTAAGCGCCCTTTCGTGTAAGTTATGTGTGCAGAGTTACTCGTGCATGGCTATTTACATTACAAAAGACTTTGTGGAGTTAAATTATTACTGTTTTTGTTGTTATTATTATTTTAGTGTTGTATATCTTTTTAGTACCTAGGTTTCACATTTTACTGTTGCTCCATTTGAAGAGGAGACAATTCGTAAAATGCTGAGTAGAAAAAAGAGGAAATTCAAGAAATACGGCCTATAACAAATTTTATAACACAGCTCTTTGATGATTCTGATGAAAACGAGTCTCTACCAGATGATGAACCTGACGAAGAAGCCAATGAAATTGAAAATGAAACAAATGAAGACATAATTGGTGAATCTGAAAATGACAAAACTGACCAATTTGTCAGATTTTGAAGTTATAGAGAAATGAAATATTATGAGTAGTTTTTTCTACAAAGACTGTAAGATTCTGCTAGTTTAATTTTACACTAGTACCTGTGTGTTATGAAGCCAATATTTTTTTTATCCACTAATTTTTAGTGTTATATATTTGAATTAAAACATTCCTTATTTACACTAAATATTATAATTAATTTCATATTCCTATATGTAGGGTCCACTATCACAATAAAATATCTTTTTATGTTTAAATGTTGAATTACATTATTAAAGAAAAATAATCAGCAAACGCCTCTCCCGTAATGAAAACAGTGGTTTAGTAGACCTATACATTGCTTACACGTTTTAACAATTCAAAATATTTTTAGAAATATGACGTTAGAAATTTAAAATAGTACAATACCGATTTCTGAAATTCTTTACAATGTATTTATATAGTATTTAATTGTGAAGTCACCCAAATACAAAATCGGAAACCATTTAAATTTTAAAAGGTTTTTGTCCAGAATAAACCTCTGCAAGCGCCTGCTCCTGTTTGAAACTCTATGCGCCCTGTCAAAGGTTAGTATAATGACCTGATGAATTTTCAGCAAAATTCAAGTTGAACTATTTTAGTTGAAACAAAAAAATCATAACTTAAATAAATTAAATCAGTAATAAAAAATCATTTAATTAGTTGTCTTTTTCACGTTTAGAAAGCACATATTTACAGATTTGACTAATTTCAGAATTATTATTATTATCAGAATTGCCATAACTATCAATATCATAACTACCTCTACTAGTAAAATGCACACTTAACACATTGCGTTTCCTTAGATCCAATGGATTACCATCCTAATACTATGAATATTGTTCTTTGTTTGAATGGTGTTTCGTTATTTTCTTGATGTTTTTAGTGTATTTTTTCTTTAGTTTGCAAAGATAAAACAACACAAACATTCAAATATTCAACTTGTCCACATAAATATTGACTTTGTCCAGAAATTTATTTTAATGATTACCACAAAGTTATATAAAAGTGTCACAAGTGATGGTTTGGTAAACGTATATCTTTTATATAGCGATATTTATAGTGAAAACAGATGTGTCTTTGGTTATACACACTACTTTTCAATGTACTGACATTTCAATTTTGATAACTGTTGTATATGGTCATTTATAAAACCAAATTTATAAACCATAACTAAATAATCTGCAACAGGTACATGACATGATAAAAAATAATAACAAAATAACTAAAACTTTGTATTTTTTGTGTGGCGAGATAGGATTTAAAAAACTCCTAATTTCTTACAAATGTTTTAAAAGTTCTACCCAAATCCCTCATTGTACTAGATTCCATATTTACCTCATAGGTATAAAGAACTCCAGGAGGTAGCCCAGTAGGCTCAGGAGGCATGATAAACACAGTCCTTTCACTATGGTGCGACTCATCTAATTCCAACAAATGCACTTCTATATCATCATTATCCACCTACGGAAAAAAATACACAATAATTAAATAAACCAAATTATTATACAGCCCATATTTTACGGGTTATCCATTCTCAACTTACTTTTTCTGTGCACTCATCAAAGAAAGCCAATCCAGCATCCATATCAGACACAAAGCTCCTTTCTTCAATAAAACGAATAAACATTTGCGTTCTTATTATTAATGCAAAGAATTTATGATGGGCCCGATCCCTTGATCTGATAAAGCCTGTAACATTAATACAGAACCATCTAAGTATACTTACATCTAAAGCCCAACAAGAAATGTTAGTATACTCTACTGTGCTAAGCATGCACACAAATATCTTCAAAACAATTTTCTCTGCAGCTAATCATAGTTGGAAACGTAAAGAGTAGACTCCCACTACAGAGATTAGTACTTTCTATATGTACTGCACTTCTCTTCTTTAAAAATATTATTACAACTTTAATGTACCTTTAAAAAAATTGGTATGGGGAAGTACAAGGCAGACATTATTGCAAAATGTGATATGGGATAAATAATGAAGTTTTTAAATGATACGTGAGTTATCATACTTAGATAAAATTTAAATAAGAATTACTGTTAGTGAATAATCAAAAACCTTTTGTAACCATTTGATTTAACTACCTTTTTATTTCTAAAGACAAACATATTTTATTGGATATAACCACTAATTAAATTGGGAAATATTAAAAAAGACAGTTGATATATGAGTCAATAACATTTATTTTCAAAATAACGCCACGTTTCGACAGCTAGTTTGCCATCTTCATCAGCCAAATAATACTGCATGTAGTGTACTATTGGCCACAGTATTATTTGGCCTGATGAAGATGGTAAACTAGCTGTCAAAACGTAGCTGTTATTTTAAAAATAAATGTTAATAACTCATATATCTACCGTCTATTATTAATATCAAGACTTGTGAGTGTATATACAACCATAAATTGGTAAATCATTACTAATTTAGATTTAAAAATTTAGTAGCAGCTTTAGAGAAACAGAGATACTTTAGCTTTTTACACTGCAGTAGTACATTTCAATTTCCAAATTTCAATTCTAAAAATACATTTTAATTTTTTTTCCATATGACTCATTTCCCAATTTACTACATTTTGGATTTTTTATATTCCTTGAATTTAATATAAATAGTTACTACTTAATACTACTTTCCATATATAGATGTAAATCAAGACACATACATGCTTCTATATCTATATATACATTTTTTTTTAATTACTCGGAAAATGATTTTCTAGCTCTGCCACAAACAATTTTGAGTCTGTCTAAGTATACTAAACACTATTCTTGTACCCACTATTCTTACCTTGCAAATCAAATAGTGAGTTAGTGTCAGTAGTACCAACTGTTGGTGCTTTTATTATTGGTAACAAATAACTTCGATATCCTTTTAAAATAGATGCCATAAATCTGAGAAATGCTTCTTGTATTTCTAACTCCAAACTTTGCTAGAATTTGAAAAACAAAACAGTGTAACATTTTAAGTTTAATATAAAACTAAAACTTATTTAATAATATAATTAACAAATATGTGAAAAACAATGCATTAATTTTGCATATAGAAATCCTTACCTCTTTTCTCTTCAGCTGAAAGTCCAAATCTATGCTGCTGTCATCCGCCTGATTGTTAACATTACTACTGTGATGTACACTCTGCAAAAGCAGATGTAATTTCTGATAAAGTCTCTCTAGAGAATTTCGCAGCGCCCTTGCTGGTTTCTTTGGTAACAGTTTGCTAGTCAAATGGTGATGTTTTTCCTCACATCTGAAAATAAAATAAAATTATTTACTGTCTCATAAATTACATTACAATCTATAGCTAAACTTGTGAGAATAACTTACTATAGCAAACACTTAAACGTCTTACTATTTGTTTAAACATGTTTAATACCATACGTCATCCTCAGTGGCAAATTAAAACTGTTTGTTGAAATATCGTTATTGAAATATGTATAGCATCTAACATGTTAAAACATTTTGTGCATATTGAATTCTCAGTGTTTGCATTAGTACTGTCTCATAAAGTTTAAAATAATCACTGACCTTAAAAAAGAACCATTTACCACGAACGAATAAATTTATCAACAAAAAGGTCTCTTGAAAGAATTGTTTTGTACATAGTAATCTATAGAAAGTCAGTTACAATAGCTTAGGTTAAAATCAACTCTCTATGAGGTGTGTTGAAAAAAAAAATCTATTTTCAATTGTGCATAAGCTCAAGTGGTACTTGCTCGCTCAGCTGGTAAAGCTGTCAGTAAAATATCTACACACTGGCAATCAAATTGGAAAATTTACTTACTTCATTGCAAGCTAATCAAAAAGGTTTTTGTTCTTTTTTCTCAAATTGCTATCTGTTATTTATTATAAAAGCAATTAATATAAACAGAAAATATTTAAATTCAATTCCTACTTAGGTCAACAAAGAAAATTTTAATTTAGTTACTTTTTATTAAATAATTACGATTAATATAAATAAAGTAACATGACCTATGTGTTAAAACAGCTGTTCTGCCATATAATCTATAACATAAAATCAGCTGTTTTATGAAATCATATGTTATCACTTAATTTATTTAAGTGGTTCCAAATGGAACCAAAATAGCTATATTGCATCACCTTGCCCTTTTTGTGAAAAGTTTTTCTCCCATATAAAACTAAAATTAATTTATTATTGAATTGAATGAATAAATATTATTTGAAAAAACTGTATTAACATCAAATGACATCTACTACAAGTTCTACAAAATGTATTTGAACTTGAGTAGATAAATAAAAAGTATTTTATTAACGATTGATTTATTTGAACAAGATATACATAGAAGGAGAGTGTGGACTATAAGAAGGAATTTAATAGAGCATACAATTTGTATTAAATTATGTTTTAAGGAATAGAATTAAGCGGAGTATAGTTTTGAATATGTAGAATGTTGTTAACTAGATTCAGCAAATTTCTGAACAATTTTCAGGAAATTGGATCAAATGGGAGTTATTTAAATCCAGTTTTACTAAAATAATGAATTCGGTGTTACATATTTTGTTATTAAAACTTCAACAAATTTCATAGCATTAGCCAATTGATAAAGAAAATACTTCAGCTACCTTGTTCATAATATTTTAGCGAATCTTTATAATTATGTTTTTCACTCTACCAAATTATTATATTTCCTCGAGTGTCCAAATTGTATTAGGTTTTTAACACATCTCAAATACAAACATTCTCTGTAATAAAACAAATAAACACTGTTATATAAATAACTATCACAGAAAAGTATTTTTTCCGTAAGACCAAGTATACTTACACAGTTATAATATTAGTGTCCAAATCGACACAATTGACATCTGTTGGAGGTTCATAGAGATCAAAAAACCTTGAGTCTACTCCAATAAGAAAGGGTAAAGGTGCATGAAGAACTTCTGCCAAACCAAGAGGGCAGAGAGGGATATATGGACACTGCCATTTGAATGGAAATATTATCTGCAAAGTAAAAAAGTAATTTTATAAATACAAACACAGACATACATAAACACACAGACACACACATCTATATTTATATATAGTTTGTATATACAATACAGTCTCAATAATTTGAAATAGATGGGACCGAGATCCCCTCAGATTACACGGAAATAAGTTCCTGTGAATTAGAAAAAATAAGTTTTAATGGACCCTAATAATATAGGTAATTAAAAATGCACTTAATAAGTTTATAGAACTTTATATAAACATTTCTTGGAAGCCTGGCTCATTTCCTAAGCATACCATGTTGATAAAACATTTCTTAGAAGCCCTACTCATTTTCTTTACATACCGTATTGGTATAAAAATTTTGTGAAAGTCAGACTCATTTCCTTTGCATAGCTTATTGATATAAACATTTCTTGGAAACCCGCCTCATCATTTTCTTTCAAAATGAGAAAATAGGCTCAAATAGGAATACTCAGATAATCGAGACACTACTGTATTTATAAAAGTACAAGCACTTCGATAACAAGAATATTTATAAAATAAAATGCTCGAACCTTTCATCAATTCAATATATCGATATCAGGAGTATTTCACAATGTCAACTCTTTTCGTTGTGTATTTTACCTATTGAGTCTGCAAGTCTCTTGATGATATTAAATTGACGAAAAGGAGAGAGAGCTTTATTTTATAAATATTCAATTTATTGAAATGTTAGTACTTTAAAAAACAAAATATATATAAATCACTTTAAATGTACTTAACCAAAAATTCATGCACTCTAGTTCTGCTTAAACTAAAAGCTAATGAGATTTTCTATTCACCGTGATTTCATAAAATATATATACAGAAACTCACTAAAATATATTAAAAAGTTCAAAAGTTCAATCAAAACTCTCTCAGTTTAAATTCAAAACAGAAAACCATTTAATATTAGTAAATATAGTTTACCATAGTGCAAGAAATATGTATACTTCTTGTACGTGTTAATTAAATAGACCCTTTACTGGGCCAAAGAAAGGTAGTCATCTTGTGATAGCTAAGGCTGTTTTAAATTGTGTCACCATCAAAGACCCTTCCAGTTCCCTTGACAAATGCTATCAATCGAGGTAAAAGAAACAACACACACAAGATATGGTTTTCTAAAGACGTCATCCGAACCCAATCAAAGGCTTAGGTAACTGGTGAGCCAATGGTGGATCGAATGAAGGTGGAATGGAACAAATGTCCTTCAGCAATACACATGCTGCCAAACATGCCTGTTCTTGATGCATTTAAAGGTCATAACTAAGGTAAATTTAAGAATGTTTTAAAAAGGTAAAGTCATGTTACAATTAGTAAGTCATTTATACTTTCCTGCTACCATGAAAAACTTCAGGTATCTCCCAGTCCTAGGATATGAATTTGAAAGATCCTTAGCTTCATGATGTACAATCCATAATAAATTTGTTGAAATGAAGATTTACTATTCTTAATTTAATCTTATTACAAGAAAAGTCATATATATCTAGAAGAAGATTCGGTGATATCCAATTGTACAGTTTTATTTATATGAACATCTTAACCGATTACAATAATATATTATTATTACAGTATATATCACAATATATTAATATTACAGTAATATTTATCTCTTAACTTTAGAAAAACTTCAATAAGAAAATACCACTTAATTTCAAAAAAGATCTTAATATCTACCCCATATTTTTAAAACTTATTGAACGTCACATAACCCCTATTGCAATGTTTGTTTTTTTTAAAAAATAAATTATGATTAGAATAAATTTAGAATTTAAAAGACTAAAACATTTAAATTTTATGAAAAATAAAGACAGTATTCACGAACAACAAATAAAATATATCTATTGACTACAAAGCTGTTACTATTTTTTTTTCAAACAAGTAATATAAACAAAAAATATTTAAATTCAATTCCTACTTAGGTCAAAGAAAATTTTATTGTAGTTATTTTTTATTAAATAATTAATATTAATATAAATAAAGTAACATAACCTATGTTAAAACATATTCTACCACAGTACCTATAACATAATATCAGTTGATTTATGAAGTCATATGTTATTACTTATTTTAACCTATTGCTGTATTATGATAAATGTTACAAAGTAATTTATCCACAAAAAAAGTAAAATGTGTGGAATAGCTGGTCACATGACTACAAAGATGTTTCTAAATAGCCATGAAAGTACAATTACATACCATAGACACCGCTTCTGCAACAGCTGTCAAGACATCAGGCCTTAATGAGTGCACCAACACTTTCTGTTCTGTTAACGCACATAACAGTAGTAACAAGCAGTTGTCTGGGCCAAGATTCATCAAGAGTTGTCGGAAACCTGCACCACTAAGAAACCAACTCAGTTTAGCATCAATCCTATTTACTTAATATCTATTAGTAATACTGAACAATTTGAAGGCCAGTTCATAATTTGAATACTGAGAACACTTGAAATCTAACTGTATACTTCAACAACAAAAATTAGTAGCTTTCAGGTTAATATGGAAAGATTTAAACAAAAACACTAAGAGTGACTCTTTAACGCAATACAAATGAAAGTACATTATCAAGGTAAATTATTATAAAACTGAAAATTTTTTACATAAATTATTATTATTATTATTATTACCTAAGAACGACATAATCAAGGAAAGAATACTGTATCAAATATTTGTGACAAAACAAAAACGTATTATCTGAATAGTTTTGCTGATAATCATTTATGCAATTGAAATTCTTAATATACTCTGTTAGGAAAATTTGTATATATTCGAGTACATTTTCCTTACTTCAATAACTTCACAATATTTTTCTTTGTTGATGCGTTTCAAAATTACTCCATTTTCAAAAATTAAATAGTAGTGTTCAATCAAATCTTGAAATTGTCTTT
This sequence comes from Prosapia bicincta, assembly GCA_036971475.1. Lineage (NCBI taxonomy): Eukaryota > Metazoa > Arthropoda > Insecta > Hemiptera > Cercopidae > Prosapia > Prosapia bicincta. The sequence goes on along the minus strand of JBAIZL010000002.1, from coordinate 16,344,005 downwards.
ATATACTGTTAGGCACAGCCACAACATACAATGAAAATCTTACATTATGTTAATAAAGGAAAATGTTTGAATATTTTAGAAGATTCGGAAATTTAAGTTAAAGAAAGAAAATGTATTTAACGAACAAATAAATGTTATTTTTTTAAAAAAGTATTAACTAGATAAACGCAAGGTGTCAAAAGTAGGCATATACCAATAGGGAGCGAGGTCTGCAAATGGTGGTGGCATTGCTAACAGTATACAAAACTCAAGATTTGACTAACAAACACAAAATCAAGGTTTAGTCGAACAGTAATATTTAAGTTTTTAAAATGGAGTCATTCTGAAAAGCATCAACACAGGTAAATATTGTAATGTTAGGATAGTCAGAAAAATGTATTCGAATAAATGTCACTTACTCAATTTAGATTTAGGTTTATTTTCATTTTTCCCTCTTTAGCCTTCAGGTTGCTTCAACCCTTTCTCCACACAAAAACACTACCGGTCATCATTTTGGCAATCAGAGATAACAACATTTGACTTACTTTAAGGTGTAAACACCCAATTTAAAGCATTATCATTTAATTTTGGCATTTTGTTTTTTAGTTATAAAAGTATAAATTACTTATGATACATAATTATATTTCATTTAAAGAATGATTAAATTGTAAAAAATTTTAAATAAATAGAATAGTGTAAGTGGATCAGAACAGAATTTTAATTTCCTCAGCCATTCACCTCCAACTAATACCGAAATTACAAAAAATTATAATACTATAGAAAAACAGAAAGTATTGTCAGAATATCTTATGTGCTGAAATAAAACTTGTACTTTATATAGATGTTCAAATTTCTTACCTACGAGGTAAAGGCAAGTCCTCGGGCTGTGTTAAAATAATACGAAAATCTAATGATAGCTGCAACAAGATACGAGGACGTTGAGGTGATGGAAAAGGCACTTCTTCTAATAAATGACAAATATATCTGAAACAACCAAACAAATAATACAAGAGCTGTAGATGAAGACAAAACTGAACGGTTTTTAACCTTTTCAGGAGCAGGGTTTTTCAATACTAGCGTCACCTGTAGGAGCGGTTTTTTTTTGTTGTTAATATTATCCTGATTTTCAGATATTACGTCTTTTAATATTCCAAATAATAAATAAAACTTAAATGAATTACAAAACCCCTATTTATTCTTCAAAAATATTTTTTTATATTTCCAACTCCACATTTTTTTTAATTAAATATTTTTCCACATATTTTTACTACACATTACTGTAAAGTGACTGAAAAGATGTTATGTCTATGTTATACAAGTATATTAGATTTTTTGGACTAGGAGACTGACAGACTTACCTTGGTAAGAGTCCACTCTGTAGTCTTGAAATAGAAACACATAAAAGCACTTAAACAATGATATATTTCAACCACACAGTGGTCTTTGTCAATCGAAGAGAAAATACAAAAAGAAATATGAGAGAATGAAATAAAATAATTGTAATCACAGATTGTGTAGAGTAGTAATCAGATGTCACAGATGCACAGATTAAAGATATATATATTGTTTCCATGAACATATGAGTGATTAGTGACATCTGAGACAGTAGCATCTGAGTAAGATACTGACAGATGCTCCTGAGTAGCATCTGTGACATCTGATTACTACTCTACACAATCTGTGATTACAATTATTTTATTTCATTCTCTCATATTTCTTTTTGTATTTTCTCTTCGATTGACAAAGACCACTGTGTGGTTGAAATATATCATTGTTTAAGTGCTTTTATGTGTTTCTATTTCAAGACTACAGAGTGGACTCTTACCAAGGTAAGTCTGTCAGTCTCCTAGTCCAAAAAATCTAAATAATCTTATACAAGTATATTCATTTATATAAACACATTGAAAATAATATACTTCAATAGTTTTTCTGGATGGAATACTTCAAAACAAGGTACAACGCACAATGACAAGGCACAAGTTTTACACATGCACATTGACTCTTTCCTTTTCTTCACTCCCACACTTGTGTGAGCACACACGACACACTCTGGTTGGATTGCTCTTTTTTTCAGTTGGTGGTATTAGTGAAGGAAAATATTTACACTAACACACTATAGAGCAATTATTTACTTATAACATAAACAAAACTGAGTAAATGGAAAATGTTATCAGAATTAGGCTTGACACATTTATAAATAAAAAATTACAACTTTTTACCATGATTACATAGAAATACTTCTAGTCTGACAAACATGAAATGTCAGTTGATTTCCAGATGGTTACTTAATCAAAAAGCATTACAGAAAAGTTACTTCAATTGATGGCCTAGCAGATGACACTAAAGAAGTTCAAATATTGACCAATAAATGGCCTAACAAATACCGAAGAAGTTCAAATATTGACCAATAGATGGTGTAGTAATGACATTTGACAAAAAAGAATATAATTGAGTATGCTCTGATAGAAGAAATATCAAATCGAGTATTCTCGTGCGTGCTTCGACATCGCGCACCGTCCGGGATCGAGTATGTTCGGGAGTGCTAGTGAAAAGGTTAAAGATCTAAATAGGAAAACTTAATATAATAAATTCTACAATAGGCAATCAACGAATGAGAAAACTGTCAATTTAATACAATATATATGAAAACCTAAAATTTCTCTCATAATGGTTATCTCATTTTCATTTGGATTAAAATATTAGTATTCCACATGGCCTAATGCCATCAAATTATTACGGAATTCGGTGTTGTTATTTATATTGTACTAATTTATTATTTGTAATCATTATTATTCAAAAATAAAATAATTATGAATTCAAATATGTAAAATAATAAATACGTAAAGAAAATAAATAAAATGCTACTTATGGTTTAAAGCTAAGTTTGTTACCCTTACATCAAGCAACTAATTATTCATTTTACAGTTGTAAAAAAACTTTGTAATTAGAATAATTTCAAAAATATTCACACATATATTAACAATATATTTTCTAATTATTATCAACAAAAATATATATGTAATTAAGAAAACTAGGGCATCGGGAGTTAGATATGTTTTTCGAAAAGTATGAGTTTCATATTCTATTATTCATTTAATATTTTACTAAAACTTTCAAAAGTTACATATTTACTTCAAATGAGTTGAATTTTTAATAAATTTAATTTAACCCTTTTTTCTTTCAAACATTTTAAAATTTCTGAACATACTCTTTTAAATGAAAAATATTTATATAAAATATAATTTTATCTATTTAAATGTTATAGGACAAGTAAACCACACACATGTAAAATGTAAACCACACATAATAAGCAATAACAAAATACTTATATCAGAATATTAAAAAAGATATACTTTGAAATAGAATAACTCTACATAACACACTAAACTAAGGAATAGGTGATCTATAGTTTAATAATAAATTCAGATAACAATATTATCAAATTTCAAGTTTGAACTTTATTCAATCAAATATTTTCCAGTCACTATAAAAGTTATGCTATTTTTTAACTGCTCTCTTTAGCTTACCTTTCTATAGGTACAGAATGTGGACCTTCACACGCCATCTTATATACAAACAAAAGGAACTTTTCAAATGTATCAAAAAACGGCCAATGGGACAGCAAACAGATACATTTATTAATATTGTAAGTAACGTCATCTCTCTCCTCTCCTCCTCCTCCTCCTCCACCTCCCCCTTCTACAGGATCCAATTCTCGCTTCTGTTCAGGTGTTACTTTCTCACTTGAACAGCGCTCATAGAATGTAATTGCTGATCCATAAACCTAAAGTCATAAATTTGTAAAGGAAATTTTGTCAAAAACCTTGGTTAAATAACAACTCTAAGAGAAACATTACAATTAGAATTCCGATACAATCTAGTACAATAAAGAGAAATGAGGGGGGATGAAGGTTGTGAATCACATACCACAAAATGAATACTATTTTGGTGACCTCGTATGTAAGAGATAATTACTCATAAAATTAGACACCACAAATTTAACAGGATATACAGAAGATTGCATAATTATAAAAACTTACAAAAACAATGATTTGTGAAATTCAAGTCAATGATTAAGTAAATCCAATTTAAGCAAAGTATTAGGTAAAGTAAATCTAAGTTCCGCTTACCACAATAACATTAATATTGTTCTTGGCAGTTAACATTAGAGTTTGGGGCGGCTATCAGAGTGTATTAGCATGTTATCATGAAGTTTTAAAAGTAGGTTTTTTAGTAAACCTATAAGGTTAAATAGATCTATAGTAAAATTAAAATTGGAATAGGACTGGCGATTATGGGTTGAACGCCCAATAGAGAGAGACCCACCGAGTGTGGGGTTGCCAATTCTCTGTAACACTCGTCAGTCGACAACACCCTGCCGCCAAGTTCACTTCAGTCCCTTCCCACCTAACATGTAAAATCTCCCACATGAACCGGCTACTGTAAATGAGAGTCAATGACAAAATGCTTGGACGTCTGAAAACGTAGTGTCATCATAATTTTGTAAACAATTCTCAGCTAATTACAGCTATATATAGTCTGGAGCACGACATAGAACCTCATCTATGCCAGTGTTTACATTATTGATATCTATCGTGTTGTGAAACACATCATTCAAGAAGACAAAAACATTCTCAGTTAACTCAGGTTACTAATCTAAAGAACAAAAGGGGAACACTCCACAACAACCACTTTCGTCACTGCTACATACTCTCTTCCCCATCTTCATCTGACTTGTACTGCATATCACTATGTTTACTGGATAGATTGATATTACTGGCACTGTCCTTTTTTCAGAGAAATAATAAATCGTTCAATGGCTTCCTCCAAAATAACCTCATTTCGCAGGCTTCTAAAATAATTTCTTTCGTATGTGATATAACTTTTTCCCAATGCTCATGATTGATTGATTCTATAGCTTAATTTGTTAGGTTGTTTAATGATGTCATGTTAAAATGCTTGTTATTCCTGGCTAAATAGCACTTAACTTCTGCCCAAATCAACTTGATGCAATTAAAATGACAATGGTAAGGCAACCTAAGACTGATCCACAGTGTCTGACAGCACAGGTTGACGGACGGGCAGGAGACATATTTGGTAACAATGTGTTACGCCGTTCATCACGGATTGGTGTAGAACCAAGGACGGACCCCACACACCCGCCGTGGCAGGCGAGGTTCTAGTCCCATTCCAATTTTAATTCAACTATAGTGTCACTTAGGTTACCAAAAAATCCTAATGGTCATCCCAGACATCAATAATTACAAGTGTTATTTTTTTAAGGTTTTAATATCGCAATTATAAATTTATAAAAGGACTCTGATAAAAATGGGAGACGATAATATAAAAAGATTTATTGAACATCAACCTTTCAAATATATCAACAATCTTAGTAGTCCTTCTTAAGACTAAAATAACATATAGCATTTCATCAGAGTCCTGTTATGAAAAGCAATTACAAGTGGTTTAAGCATCAAGAACGTTTTAACAAATTTACCTAAATTTTATGTTTGCAAGTAATAATTCACAAAGAAATTCTTTTGAAGATTAACCAAATATAAAGGACAACAAAATCGATTATTAAAGTGATTTTAGTGAAACTTTATAAGTATATGAATATTTTCCAAATAATAATTATTATTTGAAACAATATTTCTTTAAAAAACAGTAATGTAATATATTGAAAAGACACAATAGTAACTTATTTAACATACAATGGATGGAACCCAATACAATTAATTTTTAAAAATTACAATATAATTATACATAATGTTGCACTTGTAATATGTAGGGGTCTTGATATTGTAGTTAAGTAAAATGAAAGTTAAAATTGTTTACACATTCAAGTACTGTCACCAGCCCACGAGAAGAGTCCTGGCCCAAGGCAGGTCAAAACGATATGATCATTCCCCAAAACATTTCTAATACAAAGTGTCAGATTTAATGAAAATTACAGGGCAGAAACAGGAGCATATATAATTTATTTTGTGCACCCTTTCTTATTAAAATTAGTACTTTTACCTATCTGTAAATACTTATATTACTTACTAAAATATAACTACAAAAAAACTGCTGTACCGTCAAGTTATGTTTGTAGGTCAGGAATACATCGGCAGTGCATGGACAGAACTGAAAACCGAGTGTGACACATTTCTACACCAGGGCTCTTCTCGTATGCCGGTGACAGTACACAGATATAATGATCTTTATGGAAAATACTAAATAATGGATAAAGTGTAACTAGATCAACAATTATTATGAATATAAAAATATTTCCTGTAAAGTCGTTCTTTTTTCTAATAATTTTTATAAATGATACAACATACTCTCTATCAATACTATGTTGATGATGAGTAGATTGTTACATTACCTTTTCAGCCGCATCTGCAACAGTCAGGACAAATGTAGAAAAAACAGGCTCCGGCTGTTTGGCATTAGTGGGCCAACACTCTAGAGTAGATCCCATTGGTAGACAGAACAATGGTACAGACGACGGAAACTGGAAGTTTGCTCTGTCCTGGTGTGGGTAACGAGCTAATATACCTGTACAACCACAAAACTAAAAAATTACAATTTTATGTAAGTTGACCTATTATTTTTGACATGATGCAGTGAAGGGTTTTGGTCTTCTTTTGATTACATGCATACACTTTCAATAAAATAAAATATCAAATATTTTATAAAATCTATCAAGCCAAACTCAATGAAAAGGTAATTATAAATATGTTTTATCTAGCATAAATTGGCAATCATCTGAATGGAATTTATCCTCCATTCCACTCTAAGCTTAAAACCTTCATTACTCGATCACTAGATTCAAAACCAAATTTTAATATATTTACAAAAAAATATATAAACTTTATTTCACAACAAAAACCTAAATGAGTTAGTTTTGAAGAAAACCCAGATTTTAATCTTTTCCCTTCCCAGCTTAAGATAATGGACAGCTGACCCAATCCTTTAAAAGTACAAAGTATAGGCAGCAGATGCTTCTATCTGTAGTTTTAGGTTAGATTATAGAACAGACCATTTTTAGAGAAAACTCCATTTTTTCCACTTTCTTTAGAATTGGTTTTGTCAATATGATACACTTTTTAATATTATTTGATTCCATTTTCACGTGGGCTACTAGTTCCTCACTAAAAACACTTAAATATATATTAATGTGTTACATTTGTCTATACTAGCACCTACTTTTTTGATTATTTAGAGCGGTTATTTAGGGAGATGTGTCCCATAGTCAACTCAGACTATAACTCAGAACTTTGAGTTAACAAGGGGACACATCTCCCAAAATGGACATTCTCAACAATCAAAAAAATAGGTGCTACTATAGGCAAATATAACACACTAATATATATATTCAAGTGTTTTTAGGAATACTTTTTTAATTAAAAGTTTGTTTATATAAACAAAGCATTAAATTTGTATGTATCTTATTAGTCATCTTTATAGTTCATGAGCTTTCAAATTTAAATATTAACATTTTGCCCATAGCAGCTTTATTTACACATCTACAAAATATGTATAATGTAAATTTTATAAAAACAGATTTAAAAAAAGCCTGTGTTATCCGTAAAATATGTAAATTTCAAATTGTCATTGATTTCTTTATTTTAAAATATTAAAATAAAGTATTATCTTAGAAATTAAAGTTGTGTAAAATAAAACATTTCCCTTTCTATTCTTTCTATTGTTCGGTGTTATCTCATAGATCAGAATTAGATATAAAGTTGTATAATTTCTACTATAAACCATAATCCATTACCCCTCAATTATTTTTCTTTATTATCTGAAATTACCTCATGCACTATGTTTGAGGATATGTATTAGCAAAGTTTAAGACATGAAAATCTAAAATATTTTACTACTTATTACCATATTGGTCAAAAGTTCTAATATTGGGGAAACAAAAATTTGTTTTTAATGCTTGTACTTATTGAGCAGATGTATAGACTGGCAAAATAGTTTTAAAATAATCAAATTCAATATTATTTCTTTAAATAGAAATTTTATATAATTTCTTATAAAGACCCAAGAAACAAAAACACCCCTTAGTAATTGTTTGTTTATATATTTAATAATCTTTGCTGGAAATTGACTGTTAATCAGCAAAGACAATGACTTCATATATTTAGCACAAAATGAATTAGATTATAGTTATTTTCCTCTAAACAAAATGTATGTCCCTCTTGTTCAACAACAAACAAACAATACATCCAACAAAAACCAAGCAGATATTTCATGAGATATCATGAAAGCATGATTACAAACTAGCATATAAACCAAGATAAAGCAAGTATGAAATATATCAAATATTCTTTTATTTCATGACAATTTTATATACTGACAATTTTTTTTTTTTTTGTAGTGTGATTTTTAGTAGGAAAAGAGAACACTTTTGGATTAATTAGTATGTTTTAATTTTTATTTATGGTTAGTGAAAATTAAAGGCATGTTAAATTATATTTGGTTTTTTAGGTTTCTAATATATAATAAATTATAAATTACATATCATATTACATATTATATATTATCTTATATTGTGTTCCTGAGCTCAATGCTGTTTTACAGGTATATATATTGCTTACTACAATTTTGTGATATTTTTATACTTTAAAATTAAAATTGAGCAAAATCCTTTAATATGATGGAGCATTTACATAACACATCAATATGATATTCTCCAAATTTCAATTACCTAGCTATTTTAAAGTACGGGCAGCAGGCACCAAGGTGGTTATACTGTAAATCAGTTAGGAAAGTGTGAGATTTAGTATTTTATGAAATCTAAGAAAGTTATTTAGTTTTAAATTGTTTTATGTTTCCAAATTTCTAGCAAAGAACACTGGCATTAAAGCTACCTCATAGTATATAGGGAGATTAATATCAGAGACCAAAATCCAATTTTGTAAATTGTAGCCGTTTGAACAATTGTTATAGTAAAGGATCCATAACTGTTGAAATAAATTAAAAATTGAAAAATTCAAGAAATAATTTTTCAAAATATATTCAGATTTTTGGTTTATGAATATTTTTTAGAATGATTCTTACTAAACTTTGGATAAAACTTTTGTTCAACACTAAAACTCAGTCATGATATCAGACAGCCTTGAACTGTTATTTTTAAATACAACTAAAAACAGACAATTACAAATGTTTTGTTAAACACAAGTTGTTACATATTACGGAGATATGAAAAAAAAATTTGAAACACATGAAAAATTATATTTTTCATACTATTGTACAAACAATTAGCATAAATTTTTTTTATCCATTTAAAGAAATCACTCAACAAACATTCACATAGAGAAACTTGTGAGTAATAAAATGAGCAAAAACAAAATGGACAATATTTTTTTTACATGTAGTTAGTTGCTCTATACACAGTTTATACTCTTGCTTTGCTTTATCTTCCCTCTACCTTGCAATTTGTGTTTATAGGTTTCAAATTTGAAATAAACACTTGAATTTAATAAATAAATTAAATACTTTTAAACAATCGCTAATAATAATCTTTAAGGATTTTAAATAATTGTTGAATTTTTATTACTTTACGTACGGAGTTTTACAATATGCAGTGACAGTGTAAACTACAGTTACATAATAGAAACTGCTCATATCAATATCACAAATAAGGTAGATAAAAAAGAATATTCATAATTAGTATGTACAGACAATAATATCAGTTTTATGTCAAAATATACATTTCGCATAAATATAAATTTGATAAACTTTCTTCTATTTAGCAACAAAACCAAATCAATTTGAATGGTAAATATAATCTTTAAAATGAGTCTGATTATGGAGGGAAATAAAATTCCCGTCATGGGAGTCCTTTCATGTATACCAAATATGATAATTCTTCAGTATGTTTGAGATTAACATAAAATGAGGTAATTATATTTGAAAATAAATATCTGAGTTTTATACGAGGTGTGGCTATTAAATAACGAGACTGACGTTGTAAAAAGTTTTATTCTCATTTTATACATAATTATTTATTATCGCCTTCAATATACACCCCTTCTCTATCCCTGCAACGCTCCATGCGAATTTTCCATTGTTGGAAGCAGTGCTGAAAGTCAACTCTTTTAGTACTCTTGTCGCTTTCTCTTTAACAGCTTCCACGGACTCAAATCTTGTTCCTTTTAATGCAGATTTCACCTTAATCCAGATTTCACATGTTATTACCCTTTCCAATAAATTTGGGTCATTTTTAATGGAATCTAAAATGTCAGTACAAACATTTTTGCGAGTTTCTTTTTGTTCAAACGTGAGAATCTTTGGCACCATTTTGGCGCACACTTTTTGCATGTTCAAATTGTCATGTAAAATTTGCCGTACACATTCTTTATCAATGTTTACAGTTTCAGCTATAGCACGAATACTCAATCGACGATCAGACCGAATCAAATTAGCAACTTTTTCGACATTGTCATCCGTTTTTGACGTTGAAGGGCGACCTGGCCGCGAATCTTCAACGTCTTGTCGGCCATCTTTAAAACGTTTGAACCATTCAAAAACTCGTGCACGGGATAAACATTCACTGCCGTACACTTCTTTCAGTAAATTATAAGTTTCAGTAGCGGTTTTTCCAAGTTTAAAGTGAAATTTAACAACAATTCGTTGCTCTATTATTACACTATTCGGCAAAACAAAATAACAACGTTAACGGAAATGAAGGTTATAACTAAACCGTGTTACTTACGTAGATGAGGCTAAGGGCATTTTGAAGAGAAAGCTCCACACTAAACAGCTGACAGTCAATGGCGGATTACGCATGCGCACTTTTGCTGCCGCAACGTCAGTCTCGTTATTTAATAGCCACACCTCGTATAATTATTTTAGGAGTACAACAATCATTGAAAGATATGATGTTGTGACTAGCAGCATGTTGAGAAATTGGCCTGTCTATGCTCATGGTTCCAACCTCATGTCTGTGCCCATTCATTCTGATGCTCAGACCATCCTTATAAGGCCTATGTACTTTTATACTGGTAAACGAGTACTTTTAATTCTTACAAATACTTTAAATACCAGTGATATGGCTACTAATACAATCTTGTTCACTATAATTTATTTAGGGTTTTTTAACAAAAATATATCATTTTACTTAAGCCGTTTTAAATTAAATTTTCATGATTAAATTAATAGATTAAAAGAGGCATAGGCAATCAATCACCAACAAAGTGTTTATTGTATGAAAGTAAAAATTATTTCTTGAAAAAAACCTATTGTACACAAAATTTAAAAAATAGTCAACAGGTCACAATAGATTACATGCCACCAAGTACTTTGTTATTATTAAATTCCTTCTATTAGCTCACACTCTCCTGATAAATATCTTGTACAAATTTTCAATTGTTAATAAAATACGCATTTATTCTTCCACTCAAGTTCAAATACATTTTTGTCAACCTTTGTATAAAAATTTATGTTAATAAAGTTTTTCAAAATATTTATTCAATAATTAAATTATAAAAATTTGCGGGATCTATTCGGATTCGAACTGAGAATCTTTATGTTCGAAGTCTAGCTCGCTTTGGCGCAGTGCCAGCTTTACAATACTTAAGATTCTGTTCCTCAAAGATGTATAAGAATTAGTTTTGATGCTACAGTTGTGACCCAGAAATAAAGAAATAATCAAGCCAATGAAAGACAACATTGTTGCACCATACAAAACAAAATCTTCAGATCAAACATAATGACAATGTAAAGTGGTAGTAAATTCAGAGTTTGTTCCATCAGGCCAGACCGTTAATGAAGGTTATTTATTTTGAAAGGTCTAAAAATATTGTACAAAATATCTAAAAAATTTTATTCTGGTAAAAGGAAGCCATTTTGGAAGAAAAATGGAGAGTACTTTGAAGAGGACAGCAATGTCAGGTGAAAAAATTGAAATATATAGCTTTTAGAAAATTATTACAGATTTTTTGGGGTCTCACTCATATATATGCTCTGTGTGCGTGGTGTGTGCGTGCGTGTGTGTGTGTGTGTGTGTGTGTGTGTGTGTGTGTGCACACATGTATTTAGGTTTGTGTGATACATATTAAATTACAAAAAAAACCTAAAAACACAACTGTAAAAAAACAACTTGAATATGTCTTAAACCAAATAAATGGATAGGAGATATGAACAAAAAGCAAGTACCATCTTATTCAACTATAATACTAGCTAACCTTATCAACAAGCAAACAAACTTTATCTCTACAATATTTATACAATATAATCAATATCAATGCGTGTTAATGTTACTATTTAACAAACCTATTTTTCCACTTCAAATAAAATTTCTAAAAATTCAACTCAAGACTAATATTGTATGAGTTTGATTTATTAATAGTATTATCAAGCAACTATCACTTACCAGGTTTATATGTAATTAAATTGGCACGGTTCATTGATTTCTTGTAACATAGGAACACATCAGATCCAACCTGGAAATGCAGTAATATAAATATTTACACTATGGATAAAATTCTTAATACTAATTGGCAAGTATTTATACATTATCTGCATGCAACATAACATAAAAAAACTGTACTACTTTCTTAACGATTCAAACATTTTGTAGACTAAAAGAGTGCTTATGATTTTAAATAATTAGTTATACCAATTACCAAAAGTAATGTTTATATATTTGTTATATATCTACCAAACAAAGATCAGTGTACCATATTTCAGTCCAATATACCTGATTTTATCTTGTAACAAAGAGGAATTGCAGTGTCCGTTTACTTTTTATTAAATGTAACTCTTAACATAGAAAAAATGTATAATTTTTTATTCAATATCTAATATGTTTTTCTTTAACCTCAATCTTAATCTTACAGAGTTCATTAGAACAGCTGATCTAAATACAATAGCTGATATATAAGAGCTGTCCACTACTTTTAAACTGCATTCTGTTAAGGATCAGCCAAAAAAAATTTTTGAAATTATTCAAACTTTAAAAATAGTAATTTGTGTGTGTGTGTGTGTGTGTGTGTGTGTGTGTGTGTGTGTGTGTGTGTGTGTGTGTGTGTGAGTGTGTGTGAGTGAATGTGTGTGTGTGTGTGTGTGTGTGTGTGTGTGTGTGTGTGTGTGTGTGTGTGTGTGTGCGCGCGTGCGTGCGTGCGTGTATGTGTGTGTGCGTGTGTTGGTGTGTGAGTGTGTGCATGCGTGTGTCTTGATTCTTTTCCTTTGCATGCCGTATGGCTATAAATATTTTTTGGAACCCTGATTCATCATTCTCTTTCAAAGAGATTAAATAGGCTCAAATTTAACAGAAGCTCAAAAAATCGGGACTCTGAATTCCGAGACTCTACTGTATTAATAATTCTGTATTTAAGATCATGGTAGTCTATTAAAACCTCTCAAAAACCTCCTGGAACACAGATTGAGTGTATTTGACTGAAAAGTAACTCTGTTCAAGATGCTCGACAAGTTGTATTTTCACTTCTTCAACAAACTTTTATCATTCTTCCCACTAATCGCTCGTTGTAACATTTTAACAAAACAAAACTAGAGCCTAAACTTAATTTAGGAGATCAAAATTAACAAAAATAATTAGCAACATAGAATTTAATAAATAGTGGTGAAAATTAAAAGATGTATTCTCATGTGTAAGTAAACGTCTGAACAAAGCAGGTACACCACAAGTAAATAGAGACATTTTTTCTAGAATCAAAATTATCTCATTTTTCTAGATTTATAATTGCTTTTCCTTGCGAGAATCAGTGAACTCTCTCCATGATTTCATCAATCTGCAGAGCTTTGACTAGAATTAAAGCTATTTCATTAGGATTCCGGTTAAATTTATGACTGCTATATATATTTTTTCTAACTGATGTAAAATTACAACTGAACAAATAAAACTTTTTTTGTTTTTCAAAAACTAAAGTAAAAATTCCTTTTTAGTTAGCCATAAAATTCCAATTATAACATCCAAATTTTGAAGGTGTCTGAATTTTAGAAGTCCAGATTTTTTTGAGGTCATGCACTGTTATGGTGTGATTATAACAAAATATTCTAAAAATGACTGGGAGTATACCAATTTACCTTTGAAGTCAATGTAACTTTATTTATAATAAATGTAATAAAGGGTCTAATAATTACCAATCCTTTGTTAAGGTTTTTGTTGATCATACAGAAAGCGTGCGGAGGAGATTCCCCTTTACTCATTATAATAACAACGATGTCAGTCACAACCAAAGCATTGCAAGGCATGTTTAAAGCCGCTCGCCGATATGTCAACAGTGTTTTAGCTGCCGAGTTGTTAACATTGGCTGAACGACCACAAGGAGTTTTTAGAACAACTTCGGAATCAGCAAGAATGCGTTCCTTTCCTTCATACATAACACTGTAAACAAAAACTTTAATATTATACACGTTAATTATTACATTAAACACATATTAATATTAAGATTTCAACTTTCATATTAATCTAGATACATCAATAATGTTCTACTTCTTATATAAATACTATTCTCAATATTAAATACTTCTCTCCTTTTAAAATTTAAATATGTATCTCTTTATAAAATTAAAGTGAATATAAAATTTCTAGGATAAAAACAATAACTTATAATAACCTTAAAAAAATCATTACCCAACATCCACTAAAGGTGGTTTATCTCGACCACGTCTATAACATAAGAAACATTCCGGACTGCGAAGACTGCCATGGTTTAAATCTGCTAGTTGACCTGAAAGAGTAAATAAATATTAAATCAATTAAAAATAAACATGTTATATAAATATAAAAAATATTTTATTTTTTTTATTTATAAACAAAAAAAAATTTATATAGTTCAAACACATATACCCGAATTCATTATGCAAGATTTTGAGTTTAACCACATTCTATCAATAACTATGAAATACTTCAAAATATATACCTTCAATAGTCAATTAAAAACAAGTAATATAAACAAATAAATGTTTAAAACCAATTCCTACTTGAGTCAATAAGAAAAAAAAAAATTATTTTAGTTTCTTTTTATTAAATAATTACAATTGATATAAATAAAGTAATATAACCTATGCATTAAAACAGCTGTTCTACTATACAGCTTGTAACTTAAAATCAGCTGTTTTACTTTACACATAACATAAAATCACCTGTTTTATGAAATCATATGTTAACACTTATTTTAAGCCAAATGTGACGAAATAACTATATTGCATACTTTGACCCGTTTGTGCGAAGTTTTTCTTTCATATAAAACTAAAATTAATTCATTATTAAATTTAATTAATCATTAATACTTGAAAAACTATTAACATCAAGTGTCATCGACTACAAGTTTTAAAAAATGTAATTGAACTTGAGTGGGTGAATAAAACGTATTTTATTATTGATTGAAAATTTGAACTAGAGATATATATAAGGAGTGTGAAAAGAAGGAATTGAATTATATTTTTAAATATGATTTAAATTCAAACAAAAGTTTTGAAAAATTTAATATGCTACAATAAAAATTTATAGTAAATTGTTAGTTATTAGTTGTTAGTTATTAAATTATTTTTTTTTCAAACCTCAAAACTAAAAATTTGACTAAAACATAGACCTGATTATTATACAATCAGGTGAACATAACATTTTTCTATAAAAACCTCACAATAACATCTTATTAAATCTATAGAATACAAATCAAGTTTTAAAAATTTTCCATACTCATATGATGACTAAATCCAATTCAAAATTAAACCTTATAGCAGTGGATCCAGCACAACATCCTCTTATACTCCCTACTATTTCTTATAGATATTTTATAACCATTCATAATGTACATTATATGTCTCTACTTATATTAACTTTTTAATATAGTCAGTTTACTGAAGTCCAATTAATGATTATAACTGTTAATTATATGAATAGTAATACAACACCGACCGAAGCATCTGATCTATCAGAAAAAATTAATCATGAGTGTTATTATTATGCTAAATGACAGGTGAAAGTTATGCCACTGGTGACAAGAGCTGGCAGCTAAGTAATTTATTCCATAAGAACTAGGGATGGTCCATCCAGTGACTTTAACGCATCAGTGATTTTAGTGACGTCAGGTTTGGATCAGTTACTTTTACCAATGACTTTAGTACCAGTGACAACAGATACTGAGACTGCTCTGTATGTACCAATAGCAAGCAGAGATTCCACACCTCGCTTTTTTTTGAAGGCTCATTTTTATTTAAAAATAAGTTCCTACAAAATTAAGAACAAACTACCGAGTGCCAATAAACCTCTACTGTACACAATACTGTCACTATCTCGAAACCTGACAAATCGATCGCTCACACACAACGTAGATGAGTAGACCCAGTGACAACAACAAATCAACCAATGACACCCATGGTAAAATATCAGTAACTATTCAGTCGAAAGTGACATTTTACCCAATCACAACAGAGGCAACTTCCGATTAATCCATTGTCACTGGAACTAGCATTTTCCATATTTTGAAACTGGTACCACCAGGGACAAACAAATATCAATGACAAGTCACCGTGACAGAAAATATCAACCATCCCTAATAAGAACTACAATCTTTTTGTTCAGCGCCATGCACTTCAGACATGATTTAAAAAAGGGGCAGTAACAGCAGCATACAATGTCCTTTCAGTCCTAGGTTAAAAACTATTTAGGATCATTTGAGGCTCAGTAAAAGATATTTCGTTCTTAGCCCTGATGGCAAGGATATCCTTCTCTGAGATTTGGATAGTTGAAGAAGCAAGGTCAGCACCTCAATGGCTGCACATTCTTGCCATCACTTTGACTTTCAATGCCGAGCTAATTGCATTCTTCTGCTTTTGGACAAAAAGTCAATGAATTTGACTTTTCAAAACCACAATGGATTTGACACATAAGACCTCACAAAAAGTGGTTGGAGACCTGGATAAATAAATTCAGGTGTCAATTTTTTCCTAATATCAGAATAATGGAGGACATTGAAATTTTTTCTCCTGTCCCACTTTTATAATTTGGACTACATTGATCACTAAGGTAATAGTTTAAACAGTATCTCATCGATCAGGATATGCTCCATGTGACAACTCTCTTGGAGAAATTATAGAATCTATAGCAACCACAGAAATCCCATCAAGAAAGGATGTTATCTTATGAGAACAGCTTTATGTCTCATTACTAGTAAATAAGAAAGTCCTATAATTTTAATACAAGGTACAGGGCCACCATTTCTGATAATCACCTTAATAATTTCAAAATTAATGTTACAAAAAGCATTATTTTCTTCTCAGAAGTAAATATCAAAAGCTTTGGTTTGTGGAATTCGGGGACTATTGCCAATACCATGCGTTAGTTCTTGGAGGCTCTTGGTAAGTAATTCTAGCAGGTGCTAGAAAGTTCTTTCTATCTAAATGATAAGTTTTTCCAATGAAACCAGATGCGCGTCTTTTTTCAATGAAGTTTGACATTTGGTTCATATTAAAAAGAGTTTGTAAAGATAATCATCATGGTAAGCATTATGGAACGAGTTCACAGCAGAATTTTTCACAGAACGAGCTCACAGCAGAATCCTCGATCAGAAATTGTCAACGTCTAAACCTTTCAGCATTCTTATTAAGCAACAGTTCTAACCAATTTTTAAAAAAAATCTTTCTGCGTATACTGTTGATTCTGAAATGTATCTTGAAACTAAAGGTAAATGAGTATGTTTACTGTGTATAAAAAGAGTGAGACATACTCCTAGTTGCTAGTAAAAAAAATTATTAAGAGGTACTGACATGCTCTTTATATTAAATATGATCTAGAATCAGTGTACACAGATGAAAATAATGCTAGAAACAAGTTTTAGAAACACGATCATATTATTCAATTACAAAATCTCATTTTGTAAACTTTAGTCAAAGATTGTAAAAATAATATAATGTACTGCAAGAAACTTCAAAATATCAAACTATGTCAGTTATTTCCCTTTATAAACTTTACAATGTTATTAAATCTAAGTATAACCAAAAAGGAAAATAAAAAGAACAGAGTGATTTCAATAATTTTAAATTACAACTAGATATATATGCCACCAAAATGGAAGACACGAGTTAAAACAATCGATATTGTAAGTTATAAGACATCAACTGATTAGAATGATTAAGATATTATAAGACCTGAACAGATAACACTTGACCTTGATATATGACATAGATAATTGTAGCAAATTTATGGGTAAGTGACATTTTAAAGAAATAGACAAGCAATTATAAGATGAAGTGTGACCTCCAATTGAGCTTATTGCTGTGTAGTAAATAAATTGCTGGGTGTATGCAATAGCATACAATTGTACACACAATAAAACAATTTATATTTCCTTTTCCTTTTTAAAAAATATAAGAATAAGAAAAGCCAATAGGAATTTTTTAAATCCTGACCCAATTAGAAGTCTTTAATAAAACATTTGGTAGTTGAGGGATTACTCTAGATTTACAAGACCCAAGAGAAGAGTTACAAAGAAAGTTGCTCCCTGCATCGTATAAATGACTCTACTAACAAAATGTGAGATTGATATTATCAGTTAAATACTGGACAAGACTTTATAAGGAAACCATTTTCTACAAACTTTCCTCTTTTCTACTTTAAATGTATTATTAATATATTATTTAATAAAGAAATTTAAGTAAATATTCTCACCCTTATTCTTAATGAATAAAATGGAGAAAAAGTGTGTACAGAATGTAACATTTCTGAATGTTTAATTAGTTTGGCTACACAACTTACAAAAGAACGAGGAATTTTATCTAAACTTCAGGAAAAAAGCTAAAACAATTGATTTTAAAACAATAAAAAATGTTATTTTAAGAAGATATAGTAAATATACCCAACTGATGCTTGGAAAAGATCCCTACATAGCTTTTAAGAAATATTTTATTAAAATTCAGAAACAAAAGGGCTAATTATACGTAATCTTAATGATCTGCTTTTGGAATTCAAAAATTCACATACTGATTTTTATGATAAACTCTAACATAAGATTAAAATCTGCAAACAAAATACAGTAATCCCCTGTTACACCAGTATACTATAGTTCAGTATTTTTAATAATCCAGCATCTCAGAAGCATGGTATAAAAATAAAAGTTAACGATTGTCAGAATTCAAATAGCTCTATACCAGATGTGTTGTTTTCTATTGCATTATAATTATCTTCTGAACTCACTTAAGTCTTAAATTAAGTCTCGAAATTAACATTTATTTGTAAGATTTGTATAAAAAACTATATTTCTTTTAACCCTTTAGGTCTTAGGCAATAGTATATACCCTCAATGGAAAAACATCCGAAAAGTCCTACAATCACAAAACTTATGCTGAATTTCCCTGCCAACATCATATAGTTTAATTGCATTACCCTATAGTATTTTACACCTGAACTAATCACAATATTTTGACCAGATATTTGTAAAAAATACAAATAATAGGCAAGTAATTTTTTATTTTTCTTGAAGTTTAGAAACATTTGACTGGTCATAAATCAAGAAACAAAAATTTGTTGATTGAAAATTCCATTGAATCAATCTAAAGCTCCCTAGTTGGTTGCTTTTTCGGTGCCAACTCTTGAAATAATTTATCAAACTTGAAGAGTTTTCTTTGAAAATAAAAGAATTTGGTTTTAAGAACCTGAAAACCACTCTAGTAAAAATGTCATAAAAATAGGGTTTTTTTAATGCTTTAGAAATTTTTGTTATCGTCAATCTAAAATACTGTAAACACACAAAAAAATGTTTTACAAATGTAATTCCAAATTTTATAAAGAAAGAATAAACGAATAGTCTAAATAATTTATTGGTCATCATAATTTAAGAATGTAGGACAATGTCTTGATTTGCAGATATGTTGAATCCCAAAGATGTCATATTAGTGAGAGATTACTAAAATTTCTAATGCCTAATAAGCCTATAGTGGACACAAAATCATTAACAAAAGTACTGAGCACAACTAGTCAGTGGCGGCTCCTGCCCAATTACATTGGTGGGGCTCATGACAAGGGGTCTCCCCAAATTTACGAGGTGCGGAGACAATTTTGAAATTTGATACCCATTTAACTCGTTTTACATTCTAAGCACCTACAACTTTTATTAAGTTATACTTATTGATTAATATATTAACATTGTTATAACTAATAGATGTATTACGGTGTGATTTACGAAATGTTGCTAGGTTGGGTAGTTAAGTGGTTGCCTATGCTAAAGTGTCGAGTACTCAACGAGTAGTGTGAATCAAGTTTTACTTTTAAAAGTATATTAGGCCACTGTGTATGCGCATCAAAGGATCTATAAATGGAAACATTGTGAGAACATTACAAATAAGCCTACAATGCTGCTTCCTAAATCATATAGAATTGTAGTAGCAGCACTGATTAGTCATTTCTCAGCGCATGCTCATGACTACGGGACTCCATCCCAGGCCACCTGTAACACGCGCGTTGAGTGACGTCACCGCACGGTTTTGGCTGTTTCAGCTTATTCCACGCACACTCAATGCACTAGTCTGGGGCTCTCTGCTGTGAGCCCCGTGCGGAGCTTGCGGCTAATTTCGTGCGTCAACTGCTAAATATTTTATGGTTTTAACATTGCTTAAATAATTCTAAGCTCTTCTTAACCTAATTTAAGATAAATGAATAATAATTAAAAATTAATTTTTGTAATTGGGAGGGCTGTGCCCCAGAGCCCTTTTGGACAAAGCGCCACTGCAACTAGTTCAGTATGATCTCAAAACATTGTACAGACTGAACTTGTGTGAAAAGCATAAATGAGTAATTTCAGTAAGTTGGCACTTCAAGCCAATTTTAAATAACAATATCAAAAAAAAAAATTTCAAGTATATTCCTACTGAGTTCAAGAAAGACAAATTTTATCATTGTTTGCTTATTTCTATTTTGTTTCTTTATTTTATTCTTTTCATTCATTTTTAACCCTAGAGTACTTTTTATTATGATATTGTGGGATAACTGTGGCAACAGTTTAAGGTTGAACAAATATATAATGCAGGTTTTGATGACAACCAGAGGCGGGGGGAGAAATTCATATACATCTTTGACAACTTTTGTTATTGGAAAGTTGACACAATGCCAAAGCATGCTAGACTTCGAACATGAACATTCTCAGTTTAATTCTGGATAGACCCTCAAATTTTATAATTTAATTATTGAATTAATATTTGAAAAAACTTTATTAACATCAATTGTCATCTACTATAGGTTTAAAAAAATGTATTTGAACTTGATTAGATGAATAAAAACGTATATTATTAACAATTGAAAATTTGTACAAGATATATATCAGGAGAGTGGGAACTAATAGAAGGAATTTAAATAATAGTGAGATTATTAAAGGTGAGATTATAATAGTGCAAAAGTATTTGCTGGCTGGTTCTGAATTTAATTCCCTTATTATATACAGACTATTATCATTTTTAATTTTTTTAATTTTAGGATTAAAACCCCTTCCAATAGAAATAATATTTTTTGTAAAATACAAAATATTTTAACTAAGTGGAAAAAAATCCAGTACGATTATATAGCTGAAAATCTGTTAAAAAACAGTTATGATAAGTAAAATGTTTTATTGGATAGATAATGGAGCTATAAATGATGAACTCAGGAAGTTGGTGAACCCTAATAACTGCTTCTTTCAAATCTAATTGAATCTTTTATTGATAGGCCTAAACAAGTGACCCCAGTGGTGACCTGAGCCCAAGTGTAGTAGAATAAGTTATTCAATATGTACCTTGTAAAAGCGATAGTCATAAACATTATTAAGCAATTACAGTTATTTAATGTATTTTTTTAAGAGAGAGAGTTTGTCTTTCAGTAATACATTCATTGCCTTCTCAAGCAAGCATAATGTTTTAAGTAAGCTTAATTCACATAAAATAATTTTTCATTTACCTATTTACTGTACGTTTTCCCAAATGTACAATAACTGTACTAACAACTTATGTAAACAACTTGAATTCCGCAGAATGACATACAATAGATTTTACCAATACATTAACAAAGTACGACTAATAAACAAAACCCATCTCAAAATTTTTAGCTACTAAAACTATAAAAATGTGAAACAAAAAATCAAGATAAAAAACTGACCAAGGTTGAATGGTAAACAGTGTGTGTGTGTGTGTATATATATGTGTGTGTATAAATTATATATAATTTATTATATAAGTTATATATAATTTATTATATAAGTTATATATAATTTTTAAATAATTATATATAGTAATTTACATTATTAAGAAAAAATTATTCCAATTAAACAGACAATTTAAGACAAAATGTTTTTTCCTAATAATGTAAATTACAACTAAGAAAATGAGCATACACAGACATTAAAATCGATACAAAAAAAAATGATGGAGAACAAAAAACAGAATTTATTTGATGTCATTAAAGACAATTTAATGAGAATTTCTGAAACAAAAATAAAATAATGGTAAAAAAAACAAAATAGTCAACTCAAAATCTCATCACACATTATTTTTAAATAAAAAGAAACACAATAGTTCATAGCACAGACTAGTTTCTGCGACTACTTTGAGTTGACTATATTGTTTTTTACTGTTGTGAATAGTTCTCGCTAGCTAAGCTCTAATTAACTAAACAAAAATAACATATTGACCACTTTTTGGCCAAATATTACTTTTTTTTTAATTTGTTATTTATGACTAACAGAATGCAACAAGAGGTTTTATAAAACACCCCAATTAATTTAAAATTTGGTACATACAAATTGGACAGAACAGTTGGCAATTGCTGTAGATTTTCAAATTTATTATAACATTTTCATTAATTTCCTATACAATCTATACTCATTGCACCCAACAAGCTTGAGTCACACCCTATCAGTTTGTGCATAAACCATTATCTCTGTTCAATAATCCATTACCAAACAAAAGCCTTTCAACATACACAATCATTTTCATAGAATTTAAAGACTTAGTTACACTTGAAAGCAGGTATTTAAGTAGCTTCATTCTGATATGCTTTTGTCATACAACATTTATATTGCATACTTCTATCTATGATATTACAATGAATATCATGATTGCAATTATTTATATTCTATGAGGAAACTAGGCTTAACAAGTTTTAATTTATTTTTGCCAGTTAATTTAATAGAACTTTAAAAGTTTAAAGGAATGACAAATTCCAATCTTAATTTTAAAGCTTTTTTATATCACAACATTTTGATAAAAATATTTAAAAAAATTAATATCACAGAAAACTTAATAAACTTTTTAATTTTGAAAGATATTAAAATAATTTGTGGATTTTGATGTGATAAGACTTGATGTGATAAGGCTGTGGAACTTTGACATTTTACTAGTTATATTATGAATGGTCGGTCTTATAATTAAAGTAAATGAATAAAAAATCATTAAGAAGTTTTCTAGCACACTACACGATTTTCACTATTCTCTACGTTGGCTGCTATAAATGGCGCACTATAAGTCCTGCTCTGGCCTTCATGCGAGTGATGGCAAACAGAGGTGAGAGAGGAAGAATCAATGCTTTTTTGCAAACATTAGTTTTCTTGTAATTCTATCCGTTCTAATGGTACTCGCTGTTTGTAGGCTATTCTAGTCATTATGTCATTGCTAATTGACAAGTTCAGTGTGTGTGTGTGAATGTGCGTGTGCGTGTGTGTATGCGTGTAAGTGTGCATGTGTGTGTGTGTGTGTGTATTTAAGTGTCATGTGCGATTATCATGCTTCCTGTAGTGAGTAAAATGAAGCATAAAAAAACTCCTGGGTGATGGTAAATGAACAATATTAATTAAAATTATCTACTTAATTGCAAAAAAAATGTTAAAACCCTTTTAAGCAATGTTAAAACCCATTTTTTGTCAAATAGCACACGAGAAAGAACCACGCAGCATTTTCCTGGTTTTCGTAGTAATTTTATAGAAAAATGTATAGTAAGTATAGAGGGTTAGTAGGAGTTATTCATTCTGTGTAGAAATCACATACATACAGATCGACGCTTAATGAACAGGATTTCAAAACTTACTACAGCTGTACACCTTTTGCTGTCAGGCAGCATAGTCTGAAGACGTGGCAAGGGGGAGGGCGAGAGTCATAGTACCAGATAGGGTAGTAGCAGCTGAGCCAGAGCAGAACTTACAGTGCGTCAGTATTAGTATATGCTCTTTAGGTAGACAGCACCAATTTTTAAGATAGGTGTTTAATAATGTGGTCAAAAACTAATAATGTTGTACTGAGTTTGTTTATTTTTTAAATTTTGTATTCTGGTGCGTTTGGAAATTTTAAATTGCTTTAATAAGTTAAAATCTGGTCTTTTTTGTTGTTATAGAAAATTTCTAAGTCGTGGTTAATGTCTGTGTGTTGGTTATTTCCATTATGGGGTTGATAAAAGATGGTCATTTTTAATTGAGTATGTGTTCTTCGACACTAACTCAGGATGGTTGCTTTGTAAGTGAATTTTCATAAGGTCAATGAAATTTAGTTGTAATTATTCATTTATTTATTATTTATTCCAAAAATGAATAAAATGTCTTACTTAACACTCCTAAACACATATAACTCAGATCTAATACTATATCCAAAAAATATATCAGTTAAATATCCTAAAGGAGTTTCAAAGTGTTTTGCTTGACAGAAATAGTGCTTTGTATTTATTTAATTAGAGCTTCGCTAGTGAGAACTATTTACAACGGTAAAATCTCACCAAAAATTTGTTTTTAATAAACAAACACACTACAGTTCATAACAGACTAGTTTTGGCTACGATGTCGCCTTCCTCAGTGCTTAGCTTACATAAAAAGTAGTAGCCAAGCACTAAAGAAGACGACATTGTGGCCGAAACTAGTCTGTTGTGGACTAGCGTGTTTGTTTATTTAAAACTAATTTTTTGTGAGATTTTGAGTAAACTCTTTTGTGTACCACTGTGAGAAGTAGCCTAACAGACATGCATTATATTTTTATTCTTAGTATGAGTAAATAAAAGTAAAACATTTTCTTAAACATTCTAATGATTTTTTTTTAAATGAGTGAAACATCTGAATTGTCTTTACAACTGTCTTTTAAGTAGTTACAAAAAATGGATATTTCCCATAAAATACATTTACAAACACTCTTAATTTACTTGTTATGAGAATAAAGGTTTATACGATTGATTTTTATTATAGAATGATTTCCAACACACATTTAGAAAAAATTTGTTTTGTTTTACAAAAACTTTTATAGAAATAAAAATTATATGAAAAAGAATTTTCATATATCTCTAAATATTATATTAATATGAGTAATAAAATGAAAATAACAATTCCTACAAACATAGATCTTTCATTGCCTAAAGATTAATAGTGTTTTAATTAAAAATTATCGTTTTTTCAAATACACTGATTCCGAAGTATTGGTGTACTCTTAAAAAATATGTAATAGTGTGTTAGATAATAAAAATAAAAACACAAAGGAGTTCTCTTTAAAGTTCAATGTTTCTGGGTTTTTTTTATAAAGAAGACTGGCATCAGGATTAAAAAACTTACAAAAAAAAAAAATTGGCTGAAACAACTGTGAACAATTTAATTTGTTCATAGAAATGAAATGTTAAATTTATACCTAAAAATACGATAAATACATGTCTTTTTGAAAATCAGACTGCACTTAGGTAGCACTAAAGATTTTAAGAATATTTTCTGCCCCTAGACAAAAGTAAGGTTTAGGTCCATGGTCCATTTACTACCTATAACAGATTAATTGAAAAAGGAACAAATAATTAAAATTTTATGTAAACCAATCCCCAATCAAGTGTTTATTAGTAACTCTTTGATACATTTTGGGATAAATGTTCTTACAAATACAAGCACTATCAAGACTTGCTGTAATTCCTAATTAGCTTTATCACAATATATCTTTGTGAAAGAGGAATTTTAAGCTCAACACTTTGTTCGCCATAAGCAGAATATTCTGCCGATCATAAATATCACTTTGCGATGTTAAGTAAAATATTTCGCTATTGCTTATAAGAAAGCATTATATCAAGTTACGATCACAAAATCATTAATAGAATACTTTGGTGTGATTCTTTAGTGTTAGGGAATCATGTTAATTGTATGACTCATTTTAGCCGTTAGTAGACATGAATAGTTCTTTTGCTTTATTTTCTCAAATGAGCACACATTCAGTGGGAACCTCGTACACAGCAAGCGGATATATTACCTCGCTTAACAGTAAGCAGTTCAAGTTCCTTGTTTACTAACATTGATACTTGTTGCTTTATTTTTGTGTTAGGTTATGTAGTTTATTATTACTATGCTGGAATATTTTATTTTAGTATTCTTTTAGCACCTACATTTTGTTAGTTTTTTTAAATATTTTTCTTCTTTTTTCAACCATGGCTAATCCCGATAATTCTGACATCAACGTGTTTGTGCTTGGAGTAATAGACACTACAATTTCTAGTGTAATTCATGAAATAGTTCTTTCTATTGACTTTAAAGATAATTTACTAAATAAATAATATTAGTGAAGAATAGAGTAGTGAAGACTAAATACTAAATATTCTGGCTAAGTTTGGCCTATAGAATAATGTCTCAAACAATAATCCTGCCCCTTCAAAAACAATTCCTATCTACAATGTAAATCAAGGGCCTAATTTGCCATCCTGTATCAATGTTGAATCCGAACCAAGAGATTATTTGATTCTAGTGAAAATCTCACTAACTATATTTGTACCGAGACAAAATATATACTTGTCTCTAATATTGAGGAATAACTATATTTCTTTACCATCAAACGAAGAGGTCAAACACATTCTTCTCATTCAAGGATGTAGAAATGTTAGGATACCTGTGCATGGCTCTGAAAGTATTTATAAGCACTATTGTAAACATGAGAACTGTGGGATAGCCGAATACTACTCCATAGTATGATTTTTTCCAAAGATGAATTCCTGAACATCTTTTAAAATGCTCATTTTAAACATGACAGCAAACAGGGTGATGCTAAGGGGAATGGCTTTTTGACTAGACCTATTGTGGAGCATTTGACAAATGTTAGTAAATTCTTTTTATAGTTGTTGTAAAAGAAAGATTATCCATTCCTAAACATTACTCGGATCGTAAAGAACCTTTGGCAGTCAGAAATAATAAAGAACCTATTACCGCCAACAACTGTGTTTCCAGTTTACACAAATCGCTGTTACAGAAGTCCTGAATTGCCAAATGAACTTCTTAGCATAAATATACCAGTCTACTTGACTGGTACTGTAATGAAAAGAAAACATGTCTCATAATAATTTTTTTTTAATGAAATAAAAGTGGCATTTTTTCTCAATAGTAATTCCAAGAAATAAGAATGTATTTATTGGTGTTTGTAAAGAGAGATTTAAAGAGTGGTGCACATGATAAATGCCCAGGCAAAAAGAAATCAGAAATGATTGAGGTTCCTAATAAATTGACAAATAAGCCCCACTGACAAACCCAAATGTTATTTTAGATTACACATAGCTTAAGGGGGTAATCCATTACAATAAAATGTTGTACAGGAAGATGTTTATTGGCTACTGGAGGTATGCATGATGAATTCATTCTCTATTAGCAAATTCAAAAGGACAACCAAATGAAAACCACTGACACACTTAGAATTTAGAAAAAGTTAAGTCCTTGGTGGCTGCAAAGGTGGCAGCCTACAACTTCATTTAGACGTGAACAATCATCTCAACATCGAAAGGAGCAGATTTGATAGAAAACTACATTTCACGAAGAAAGGGGAAAAGGATCAGTAAGATGTCTTCGTATAAAATAAAAATTAAGAAAAGGGACTATTTATTTTTGTAAGACCTATAATGACAAAAATGCTCTCAACTCTGACAACTGTTATGAAATATGTTATACTCAGGCTCAATTTTTAGGTATTTATTCGCAACCTACTTATTTATTTTAGGTTATGTATAATTTTTTTAGATTACCTATTTTATGTACATACTATTAATTCAAAAAACTAATTGATTTTTATTATGAATATTCTTGTAAATAACAAACATTACAAGCCTGTTTTGATTATATTTACGATTTTCCAATGTTATGTAAATAGTCTCTAAATTAGTTTTTTCTTTAACTACAAGTGTTTTTGACTAATATCAATTCTATAAACTAAAAAAAAACCTTATCATTTAAAATTCTTCATTAAATTGAGCATTTAAGTGAAATTTGTAATTCCACAGATTATAAATGGTTGATATATTAAATTTTAAAAAAACACAGAAACAAGCTAAGTGTTGAAAATGACTTTTCTCTAAATTTATCAAAAATTGAACCTAACACTAATGAACTTTGAAAAAAATGAATAAGTTCATCTCTTCCATTAATTTTCCAGGTGTCAATTTTGTTGCAAAATCTGATATATGACCTTCGGCCACCCAAAGTTCACCGTCCCAAATTTAAAAAGAGGTGTAAAAAGA
Source organism: Prosapia bicincta (assembly GCA_036971475.1). NCBI lineage: Eukaryota > Metazoa > Arthropoda > Insecta > Hemiptera > Cercopidae > Prosapia > Prosapia bicincta. The sequence continues at coordinate 16,315,609 of JBAIZL010000002.1, read as the reverse complement.
ACCCTTGCCATAGAATGGTAACAATAGCATGATTACATTCCTTTGATTAGCATTCACGTACCAGTACATGAGATTGAGTTAAGGGCAGCGGGAGCATTCCCGTATATGTATGTTCTACCATTTCTCTCAGATTAGCATTGCCATACTGTTTGCTGTATTCTAGGTTAAATATTTGCAACTATCTGGACAATAAATACTACCCAAAATACATAGTCACCATTCTTTAGTGTCCAAAGTCTTTGGGTTTTCCCAAGTATTTACAGATTGTTTCAAAGTTTCTGTGGTATTTTACAATGAATAGGCGATTGAATAATGAAGAAATTCTTTTGTGTCCAAAGTCTTTGGTTTTTCCCACGTATTTACAGATCGTTTCATAGTTTGTGCAGTATTTTACCATGAATAAGTATTTTACAAAAAAAAATTAACAGATAATTTTTAGGAAAGAAATTGTCAGTAAACGTAAGGTAAAGTTAGGTTAACATGAGAAAATAAGTATAAGAAAAAAATATATCAACAAATATTACTATAATTTTAAAAAATAGAGAAAAATTTAATAAAAAATTAGAAAAAATAAAACTGTAAAAATGTTTCCAGAATATTTTGCTCCCAGGGGCCAGATCAGGGCAGGCAAATGTTGCTAATCAAAGGGTTAATAAAAATATATTTCTAACAATGATTAAGTAATGTAATGAAACAAAATTTTTAGGAAGGTGATCACTAATACACTATTATTGGCACTGACAAACAGTCAATTTGTTATCATAGGCTACCTATCCCTCAAGTTTAATCATTAAACAAATAAAGGTGCCAGAATGATAACAATGGCTGCATCATGAACTAGCACTACTTAAGAAAGCTAATCATTATTTACCTAATACTTTAACATTACTAGCAACAACTTATATACTTTATGGGTGTGTGTTATTTAATTTTAACAAAATATGTATTTATTCTACTTAATTCATCTCAGCTTATTTTCTCTAAGATATTAAAGTTATCTCAAACATACTTTTTCCAATAAAAATAACTTTTCCAGCATTTATAATTAAAATTCTAATTTTAAAATAAAATAAAGAGGAAAAGCTCAACTTTTCAAATAGAGTATTATTACACTGATTAATATTGGCCGAGTATTATAGTCCTAATACAGTAAAACCTTGATAAGTCGGACTCCGTTTAGTCTGATCTCCAGACAACCCAGAATGATTCTGAATTAGAAAAAAATCAAATAAATACAGTACGCGCATAAAGTTCCAACAGAATGTTAAAAATGTCTAAGACCTACAAATAAACAAAATAATGAAAGTAATGTTTGTCCATCTTATGCTTAAAAGACTACGGTATCGCACAGCACAAAATCTGCTCACAAAATTAAACACCAAAACTTGACAAATTTGTTTTCTGAGAAATAAATTGCAATGGAGTTTAACTGTATATAAAATATGTATGTTCACATACTGTCAATAATACTCTTTGTTTTTGGTAAATATAAAGGAGTTTTTCTGTAAGTACAATATCTTCTTTTAATTTTTCCTTCGGTTAACCTGGATTTTGGATAACCCGGTTAGGCCACAGTCCCAGTTAGTCCAAATTATCGAGCTTCTACTGTAATTTATAAAAGTTTAAAATAAAGAAGCCAACATTTATAATATTTGTTTGTGTGTTAGAAAACGTATATGAACTACACGAGACGGAAATTGAAAAAGTCATCACTATTTTTTCTGTAACTTATTTCTAAAAATTTTTTAAACCATAAAATATTAAAAACAAATTTGTGTTGAAATAGGACTTTTTGCTGTAAAAAGAAAAAAGTCACATTTATTATGTATTAGTAAACCCTTTCAGTAGATATTTGGTGTTTTGAGGCAAATGTTATCATTTTTTGAAAACAAGGGATGTAAGAGGGATAAAGTGAATTATACGAAGATTGAGGTTAAGAATAAATAACCCTTGGTGATGAACATGAGAAACCATAGTTTATATGAATGAAGTTGCTTTTATAAGTAAACCTGCCCCTTACTGTGAAACAAGGCCTTAGATGCCTTTATCAACAATTATATAATACTGTAAAAAATTTTGAACAAAAAAGGTTAAATTACAGGTCAACAGCCAAATAAACTTCAAGACAGAATAAAATATAGGAAGGAGGTAGGGAGAGTTGACAAATCAGCTAACCATAAATTATTAAAATTTTATATGTTGTTAAAAAACAGTAATTGTATAGATTTTAAACCTATCTGGTTATAAAGCTATATGGTTAATCCTATCATGTTTAATCATATATGTTATAAACAATTTTATGTAGATAACAGTTGCTAAAAAAATGGAAATTTAAACTTAACATTTTGCAAGTTCAGTAAGAGAGAGAAAATGTGGTGTGGTGTAAGATGTTTGCGTGCGTGTGTCAGAGTAGCATGTGATCCTTCATGTATAACCATATTATTGTATCATTTACAATTACAACTAAATGTAAATGAATTGTTCTTAGTGTTTCTAATAAAATTAAATAGACCAATTAAAGAATGGCGTTAGCCAGTAACACTTAGCTTCTAATTATAAAGTTGGAAATGCAATAAAATGAGATTTAGTAACAAAATCACAAGTATCAATTCTGAAGCAAAAGATCATTTTGGAATTGTTTCTTAAAATTTAGCCCTTATTTATCTATTATATACTAAATTGTATAACGTATGTAAAGTATTAAGGTGTGTGGTCCAACCATTAGCAGTAAAAATACATATATTGCAGAAGTTATACTCCTCTTCAAAAGTTATTTGTTTCTGAAGTGTGCTTTCTTTTGGGGGGGGGGGGTTGAAACTTACCCTCCTGATAAAAAATTTAAAACTATAAATACTTTATAAGACTGAAATTATGTTTAAATATGTAAAATAAACATTTTAACATCTTATATGAAATATATATATATATATATATATATATAAATCCCGCCCCAGGTTTTCAGTATGCATGATACCAAACGTAATTTCCGTTGTGAACCGGTTTCCATTGAATACAGGTTATAGGTTAAACAATACAGTAGAAGGTACAAAGGAGAATATATAGGCTTGGTTAATAGGTACTGTAACTTATACATATTTATAGTCTAGGCAGTAATTGTTAATGTAGAAGTAGGATAAATGTTTGCATAAGCAATCTGTCCTAATCCTTGATAATTCCTTTGCTATATTGTAAAATGTTTCTCTATGTCTAGTTCAACAAGAAAACATCATAAAATGTTGATTTACTCGTCTTAATTTGCTAAGAAGAACCCAATGATCAATGATGTAAAACTAAAGGTTCAATTTATAGCATTTATCAGTAGAAATTTCATCCTAGATGCCTCAAAATTAGAAGTTTTCAAAGGTCAAGACGGATTACTCAGAAAGTCAAGCGGTAATAGCTGTGTTTATCAATAACAGATTGAGTCCACATACCTGCATAAAAGACTACCTGTATATAATCTCTCAAACTTTTTATTACATTATAGTGAACAAGATACATTTTATACACATACTGTTCCTGTAATCGTTAATTAAAGCAATGAACAGTAAGTACTATACTATCTTAAATAAATGTTCATAACAACACAAAGATTTAATTTCAATTATAAGAAGTAGGATAATATTTATTAAAAGGACAAAGATATCCAAGTCCTCCTTCAAGTGCATAACAGCATTGCAATAAGTTTTAATACAAAATTCATCTGGAGCTGTTTCTTCTGCAACAATTCCTTCAGCTAGCAAGTGGTTTTCAATAATTTGATTCAAATTAGGTAAATCAGGCTCAATTGTAACATTTTTACTAATGTTTTACAATCTGCTTTAATGTTACTGAAATTGGGTTGATTTAGGGCAACCTGTAAGAAGTTGTTTTCTGTATTGTTGGAAGAGGCCTGAGTATCAATACGATAGACCTGAGTGTCATTTACGATCATTCCTGCCTTTCTAAAACAAGACTATATTTTTTTGTAACAATTTCATAACTAAAATTCTCAATACAGCACCCATTACTGAAATGGATCTTGCTAGTTTAGAGACCGCAGAAACTGAATTCATGTTTGCAATAATTCAATGTTCAATAATTTATCACAATTCATTTTCAACTTCTTATTCTTCCTTGATCCAGGACTCACTTATTGTAATAGATAAAACCATACAATTTTTATATTGTACAGTTTGATGTGAGGGTGACATGTTACATTGTCTATAAACAAAAGAATATGCCTGTTCTGATTCTTCATTTATTCATTAATTCCTTGTGGTCATTCTTTTATTACTATGTAGCAATTAATTACCCACTCTTTTTTTCTTTGGTCACAGAAAGATTATTTCACAGGAATACAGCTAACAATTTGTTAAAAGTTTCCATCCAGAGTATTTTTCATCTTTCAGGCAATGCCTGCAAAAATAATCCTGTTTAGTCATAATGTCTTTGGGCTAGTAACTCTTTTCAACGAATTTAATTTTTCACTCTGATAAAATATCTCTTAAACATCTGTTCCTTCTTCACACACTATTAAAAACAACTGAATGTCTCTTGAGGAAATTTTTAAGCCACCCATTATACGCCTTAATATTTTTTCCTAACTTCCCTGCTTTCTGTTGAATTATTGTCCTGGACACACATCAATCATCTTTGCGCTAACACTCACAAACCATTATAACACAATTTGATTTACGTTTTTGCTTTCAATTTATATCAATTTTCTTTTAACAAAAACATTTCCAATTAACCATTCATTTTTTATTTCTATTAAACCTGAAATCGAAGATTCAGTATATACTGCAGCTACAATATACTGTAAAGGCTTAAATCTTTAGAGAAAATAACACCTGCTTATTATAACAGTGACAAAAAGCTCCGCTACAGAAAAAATATGGGCTCAGGGCAATTGATAGGTCTATATAGATAACGCCAAGAGTATTGTTAATGGGACACAAATACACAGACATTTACCATAACCTAGAAATCTTATACATCAAAAAAAAGGACCACATCTCAACACACTAGAACAATATGAAATTTACAAACACACAAAAAACAAATATATTAAACAAACAAACCCAATACAAATCACACATAGTCTGTGTCAGAAAATTTCGACACTGATGAAGATCGCCACGGAGCGATCAAAAACGTTGTCTCTGTAAGTTTTAAAAATTTAATTTTAAAAAAAATTTAATTGTAATTGTAATTTTAAAAATTTAATGTTCGGATAGTCATAAACTAATGTAAAAGTGATTAATTAAGTTTTACCGAACGTAATGGACTACAAAATTCAAAAGTATTGTGTTTTAGATACCTACACAATTAAAAATTAAAACTTGGCATTTATATTATCCATAGAGGTATGTAACACAATGTTCATTCGAATATAGGCACAAATTGTAAATTTTCGTTACTAAGAATGAGCAACGTTCTTATGCCGAAAGGAACAATCGAATGTTAATTATTATTGTAACAGACTTCAAAGCAGAAGTTAAAAGCTATTTTGAATTATGGGTGTTTTGGTTAGCTTCAAAGACCAGTATAATAGGAAATAGGAAGCATTTGATGTCCCCTTGAAAGAGAAGGTTCTCCAGCATCAATGAAAAGGCTGGAGATTTGGCTTAATCTAAAAGTATTAGTAGAAAGTGTAAGTCCAGAATGATGTACTAAATTGAGAAGTTTCAGAGCTGTAGGTCGACCGGACTAATAGCCTATACAACTGTTATCTATGCACAATCTTACAACGGAAAGATAAGACACACAGGTTCTGTCTGCTCCACCAATTAGTACAATAAGAACTCTCAACATTTCCAATAGTTTCTTTCATTGAATCCTCAAATCATACACATGTAGGATCCATGAGTCTTTTATCAAACAAAAGACTCAAAAATCTAAAATTATCCATCGTTCAAAGTCCCATACCATCATGATAATTAATAGGTTCTTGGTGTTACCTACAATGACTAAATGCTATATATAAGTAAGCAAGGGATGCAAAAGTTATTGCTCTGTCCGGTTCTACTGCGCAGACCCAACTGACCCACCACACTCAACGCCTATGTGATGTAAGTTGCTACGGACGCACTAAGTGCGCTTAAATGGCACGGTTAAAAATGAACAAAAAAGACACAGAAAATGTAGCCCCAAATTTATCATATGATTTTGGAGCTTTACATTTTCACGTAAAATATCTGAAATCAGTTTGAGTAAAAGTGTATTCCACTAAGCACACATACTTTATCTCAAATGAGAGTTCAGTGAACATTTCATTAATATAATAGTATATATTAATATTATACTATATATATATATATATATATATATATATATATATATATATATATTTATAGGTTAGTTTTGGTTGGTAAAGATTATTTAGATTTTTTGGACTAGGAGACTGACAGACTTACCTTGGTAAGAGTCCACACTGTAGTCTTGAAATAGAAACACATAAAAGCACTTAAACAATGATATATTTCAACCACACAGTGGTCTTTGTCAATCGAAGAGAAAACACAAAAAGAAATATGAGAGAATGAAATAAATACAAGTTGTAATCACAGATTGTGTAGAGTAGAAATCAGATGTCACAGATGCACCGATTAAAGATATATATATATATATATATATATATATATATATAATTGTTTCCATGAGCATATGAGTGATTATAGTTTATATAAGTCTGTCAGGGGAAAAAAATAAGGCTATTAGGAGAAGAAAAAAAAAAAAAAAAAAAAAATTAATGGGTTTATCTGATGTTGAGGTTAGGGGATTCTCTGGATTTGGTATACCACTGGTATGATAGTTCCCACCTTCTCAGTTCTGAGGGATTGCAATCAGGGGGAAGTGATTTAATTATTTTTGTGGTATAGCAGTCATCAAAAGTTGTGATGTTGTGACTCGCAGCATGTTGAGCTGTTGGTCTATCCATATTCATAATTTTAACATCATGTCTGTGGCCATTCATTCTGATATTCAAACCATCCGTGGTCAGGCCTATGTACTGTGCTGAGCAAAGTTTACATTGTAGCTGGTATATGACATTTTTCGATGTACAATTATGATGACCCTGTATTTTGAAGACCATTTTTGTTGTTTGGCTGTTGAAACTATTTGCTGAGGGGTGTATTGGGCATGTCTTGCATCTAGGTCTATTGCATGGGAAGGAGCCATGAGGAAGTTTGTGTGGTTTCTCTGCATCAGGGTCTGGTAGTTTAGGATGTACTAGGATGTTTTTCAAGTTGGGAGGTTGCTTGTACCAAATTTGCGGTGGATCGGTGAAAAGATTTTTGGTGTGGACGGAAGCTTGAAGAATTTTGAAGCCATCTTTCAATATCTTGTTGAGTTTATGTAGACCAGGATGGTAGTCTGTTATTAAAGACAGTTTATTTTGTTCTGTTTGTGGTTTACGGTGAACTGAGGACAGGCGCTGAATGAATTTGGTTTTCAATGAGTTTTTTGGGTATCCTCTTCTCTGGAAGGCTGTTGATATCTTTCTATTAAAATCTTCCAATTCCCTATCATTCGAACAGATTCTCTTACCCCTGATTGCTTGACTGTATGGAATGGATCGTTTTATGTTTATTGGGTGGTTGCTGTCGAAATGGAGATATTGTAGGTGGTTTGTCGGTTTGATGTGAATTCCTGTGTTGATATTTCCATTCTGGAGTGTTACCTCTACATCCAAAAAGGTGATGGCTGTTGTAGATATCTCCCAGGTAAATTGAAGTGTGGAGAATTGTGTCAGGCTATCTAAAAATGCCTCAAGTGTTGAAGCACCCTGTGTCCAAATTAGGAAGATGTCATCTATATATCTATACCAACATAATGGCTGGTGTGTTTGTGTCTTTAGAAAACTTTCTTCCAACAATCCCATGTACAGATTAGCGTACGATGGTGCCATTCTGGTGCCCATTGCTGTTCCCTTTATTTGAAGGTAGTTCCTTCCCTCAAACTGAAAGTTGTTCTTCTCGAGGATGAACCTGGTCAGGTTCACAAGAAAAGGTGTAGTGGGAGAAGGCTTGCCTGTGCGTTTGTTTAGAAAATTCTCTATTGCAGATAGGCCGTGTGCATGAGGGATGTTGGTATAGAGAGAGGTGACATCTATGGTGACCAAAATAGTTACCGGGGGTAGAGGTACAGATATTTGTGAGAGTCGATCTATGAAATGATTGGTGTCCTGGGTATGTGATGGAAGGTTCTTTACTAAGGGTTGAAGGTGTGAGTCGAGGAAAGCTGAAATTCTTTCCGTTACTGAATTGCAGCCAGCAATTATTGGTCTACCAGGTGGAGGGATTATGTTTTTGTGGATCTTTGGTAATATATAGAATTGAGGAGTAGAGGGGTTTTCATTATATAATAATTTTAGAGATGTTTCCGAAATATTTTGTTCAGGAGCTGTATATTTGAGTAGGTCCGAGAGTAAATTGTTGAATTCTGTAGTGGGGTTATCTGTAAGTATTTTGTATGTTGTGATGTCTGACAGTTGCTTATTTGCTTCTTTGATGTAGTCTTCTTTGTTCATAATGACAGTGGTTGAACCTTTATCTGCTGGAAGAATCATAATATCTTTATTGTTTTTCAACGAAAATATTGCCGCTTTTTCTAATTTGGTAAGGTTAGGTTTAGTCTTCAGATTTTTAGTGAAATTTATATCGGTGATGCTTTGCATGATAAAGTTAATGTAAAGTTCAATGGGGTGATCAGGTGGTAGTGGTGGTGGATCCCAGTTGGAGAGTGGTTTGAATTTTGCAAGACATACGTCTATGTTTGTATCCGTTTTGAAAGTTGGTGTCTGAGCTATATAATTTTTTATCCTAAGTTTTCTGGCAAAGCTGAAAACATCTTTTCCTAACTTGAATTGGTCTATTTCCTTAGCTGGTGTGAATGACAGGCCTTTAGAAATTACTTGTAGTTCATGTTCCGAGAGTGTGTGGTTGGAAATATTGTGCACGGCAACTGTTTTTGGTGAAGGGTTATTTCTTATATCAGGACTGTTTTTATTATTATTTTTGTTATTTAGCAATAATGATTGGGTTGGCAGTTTAGGGAGTTGTCCACAGGGTACTGGTATCTTGAAGAGAGAACTTAGGCTAGGTTTGTCACAAACAAGAGGTGGTTTGTCTGCAGGTAAAACTGGATTATCATATTTTTTGATTTGGCCAAAAAGATTTATTTCTTGAATGCAGAGTTTTGAAAGTTTATGTATTTTATTCTTTGCAAGATTGTCTTGCAGTATGTATGCTTTATTGAGAGTATCTTCCATTTGTTGTATTAGATATGGAAAATTGGAGGTAATTAATTTGGCTGTTGAGGTTAGTAATTCAGATAATTTGACTTGTTCTTGTTTGTGACACTGTAAGACCAAACTTGTAATTTGGAAAGAGTTGTTTTTGTAAATTGGAGAAATAACATTTTTGATATACTGGGGCATACCTGACAGTGGTGATTTCATATTTAAACCCTTTGGTGTAATGCCTAGATTTAGACATGCTTCTAAAAACAGTATATGCATGTTTATTTTTGAGATTTTAAAAGCCAGGTTTTTAAGCTGTTTCAAATACAGCTTAGGAAGATTCCGTATGTGATCTTTCCTCCTTTCCTATCTTATATATAATGAATCTTCCTAAGCTGTATTTGAAACAGTACCCTGTGGACAACTCCCTAAACTGCCAACCCAATCATTATTGCTAAATAACAAAAATAATAATAAAAACAGTCCTGATATAAGAAATAACCCTTCACCAAAAACAGTTGCCGTGCACAATATTTCCAACCACACACTCTCGGAACATGAACTACAAGTAATTTCTAAAGTCCTGTCATTCACACCAGCTAAGGAAATAGACCAATTCAAGTTAGGAAAAGATGTTTTCAGCTTTGCCAGAAAACTTAGGATAAAAAATTATATAGCTCAGACACCAACTTTCAAAACGGATACAAACATAGACGTATGTCTTGCAAAATTCAAACCACCCTCCAAATGGGATCCACCACCACTACCACCTGATCACCCCATTGAACTTTACATCAACTTTATCATGCAAAGCATCACCGATATAAATTTCACTAAAAATCTGAAGACTAAACCTAACCTTACCAAATTAGAAAAAGCGGCAATATTTTCGTTGAAAAACAATAAAGATATTATGATTCTTCCAGCAGATAAAGGTTCAACCACTGTCATTATGAACAAAGAAGACTACATCAAAGAAGCAAATAAGCAACTGTCAGACATCACAACATACAAAATACTTACAGATAACCCCACTACAGAATTCAACAATTTACTCTCGGACCTACTCAAATATACAGCTCCTGAACAAAATATTTCGGAAACATCTCTAAAATTATTATATAATGAAAACCCCTCTACTCCTCAATTCTATATATTACCAAAGATCCACAAAAACATAATCCCTCCACCTGGTAGACCAATAATTGCTGGCTGCAATTCAGTAACGGAAAGAATTTCAGCTTTCCTCGACTCACACCTTCAACCCTTAGTAAAGAACCTTCCATCACATACCCAGGACACCAATCATTTCATAGATCGACTCTCACAAATATCTGTACCTCTACCCCCGGTAACTATTTTGGTCACCATAGATGTCACCTCTCTCTATACCAACATCCCTCATGCACACGGCCTATCTGCAATAGAGAATTTTCTAAACAAACGCACAGGCAAGCCTTCTCCCACTACACCTTTTCTTGTGAACCTGACCAGGTTCATCCTCGAGAAGAACAACTTTCAGTTTGAGGGAAGGAACTACCTTCAAATAAAGGGAACAGCAATGGGCACCAGAATGGCACCATCGTACGCTAATCTGTACATGGGATTGTTGGAAGAAAGTTTTCTAAAGACACAAACACACCAGCCATTATGTTGGTATAGATATATAGATGACATCTTCCTAATTTGGACACAGGGAGCTTCAACACTTGAGGCATTTTTAGACAGCCTGACACAATTCTCCACACTTCAATTTACCTGGGAGAAATCTACAACAGCCATCACCTTTTTGGATGTAGAGGTAACACTCCAGAATGGAAATATCAACACAGGAATTCACATCAAACCGACAAACCACCTACAATATCTCCATTTCGACAGCAACCACCCAATAAACATAAAACGATCCATTCCATACAGTCAAGCAATCAGGGGTAAGAGAATCTGTTCGAATGATAGGGAATTGGAAAATTTTAATAGAAAGATATCAACAGCCTTCCAGAGAAGAGGATACCCAAAAAACTCATTGAAAACCAAATTCATTCAGCACAATCCTCGGTTCACCATAAACCACAAACAGAACAAAATAAACTGTCTTTAATAACAGACTACCATCCTGGTCTACATAAACTCAACAAGATATTGAAAGATGGCTTCAAAATTCTTCAAGCTTCCGTCCACACCAAAAATCTTTTCACCGATCCACCGCAAATTTGGTACAAGCAACCTCCCAACTTGAAAAACATCCTAGTACATCCTAAACTACCAGACCCTGATGCAGAGAAACCACACAAACTTCCTCATGGCTCCTTCCCATGCAATAGACCTAGATGCAAGACATGCCCAATACACCAATCAGCAAATAGTTTCAACAGCCAAACAACAAAAATGGTCTTCAAAATACAGGGTCATCATAATTGTACATCGAAAAATGTCATATACCAGCTACAATGTAAACTTTGCTCAGCACAGTACATAGGCCTGACCACGGATGGTTTGAATATCAGAATGAATGGCCACAGACATGATGTTAAAATTATGAATATGGATAGACCAACAGCTCAACATGCTGCGAGTCACAACATCACAACTTTTGATGACTGCTATACCACAAAAATAATTAAATCACTCACCCCTGATTGCAATCCCTCAGAACTGAGAAGGCGGGAACTATCATACCAGTGGTATACCAAATCCAGAGAATCCCCTAACCTCAACATCAGATAAACCCATTCATTTTTTTTTTTTTTTTTTTTTTTTTTTCTTTTCCTAATAGCCTTATTTTTTTCCCCTGACAGACTTATATAAACTATAATCACTCATATGCTCATGGAAACAATATATATATATATATATATATATATATATATATATATATATATATATATATATATCTTTAATCGGTGCATCTGTGACATCTGATTTCTACTCTACACAATCTGTGATTACAACTTGTATTTATTTCATTCTCTCATATTTCTTTTTGTGTTTTCTCTTCGATTGACAAAGACCACTGTGTGGTTGAAATATATCATTGTTTAAGTGCTTTTATGTGTTTCTATTTCAAGACTACAGTATGGACTCTTACCAAGGTAAGTCTTTCAGTCTCCTAGTCCAAAAAATCTATATATATATATATATATAGACACACGAGGTCTGTTCAAAAAATACGTGGACTGAGGTCATAAAAAAAATGTACTTTATTTGGAAGTTACACGTCTGGGTCTCCTTCAAAGTACGCTTCCTAGTAAGTCCTAGTACGCTTCTTTTGTGATGGCTTTCAGCTCCTTCGTCGCATTTGCCTTAATCTCCGAAATCGTTTCAAATCTTCTTCCTTTGAGGGGTTTTTTGAGTTTTGGGAATAAGAAAAAGTCACAAGGAGCAAGGTCAGGTGAGTAGAGGGGGTGGGAAAGAACAGTAATCGAGTGTTTGGCAAAAAACTCATGAGTTCTGAGTGCTGAATGAGCTGAAGCGTTGTCGTGATGAAAAAACCAGTTATCACTTCTCCACAGTTCTGGCCTTTTCGAACAGCGTCCCTCAGACGTTTCAGTACTTCAATGTAGGTAATCTGGTTGACTGTAGAGCCTTCAGGGAGGTACTCATAGTGAACAATACCCTTAGCATAAAAAAAACTGTCAGCATCACCTTCACATTCGATCGAACTTGGCGAGCATTTTTGGGTCTTGGGGACGTTTGACTCACCCATTGGGATGATTGGACCTTCGTTTCAATGTCGTAACCATACACCCATGATTCATCACCGGTTATAATTCTTGACAAAAAGTTCTTGTCTTCATTTGAACGATCAAACAGTTCCCGACAAACCCAGACGCAATTGGCTTTTTGGTCGTCGGTCATCAGGCGTGGAACAAATTTCGCAGCGACGCGGTGCATCTTCGATTTTTCGGTCAAAATCTCGTAACAAGATCCAACTGATATCCCCCACTCTTCGGAAAGCTCCCTAATGGTCAGACATCGATTTTCGCGCACCAGGGTGTTGATTTTGTCAATGTGTGGGCCGTCAGTTGACGTTGAAGGACATCCGGACGCTCATCGTCATCAATCGACTGTCGGCCACCCTTGAAACATTCATGCCACTTTAAACATGCAGTATGCTGCATGGCAACATCGTCGTAGGCCGTGTTAAGCATAGCAAATGTTTCTGTTGCAGATTTCCCTAGTTTTACACAAAATTTCACAGCAATTCGTTGCTCCTTCAGGCTGTCCATTTTACAATCCGACAAACGAAAAAAACCCTCTTTACTAAACTGCGTGTAACTCATCAACAAATGAAGATATCTGCGACTGAAATACCGCGTTTTAATCAGCTGATTTATACGAACCTAGCGACACCAAGCGGATTCTCCTGAAACTAACTTGAGCCGCGAAATTCAAACAGACTGCGCATTTTTTGAACAGACCTCGCGTATATATATATATATATATATTTGTAGATTATGCAACACTGTTCATATATATATATATATATATATATATATATATATATATATATATATATTAAATATGGTGATATGTTTTCTTCTAATATAGTTAATAAATTTAAAATATTTCAAAAACAAGAATATTTTAGTACATATATTACTCAAAGATTTTCGCTGATAAAACAGTACCAGCATCTTCAGGAAAAATATTTATCTAACAAAATATTTGTACAAAAATTAAATCATATGTACTACAAACAACCATATGTTTATAAGTACTGCACTTTATGTAATTTTTTCTATAACATCAATGACCTTATAAATAGTTTGGTGTATTGATCTCACTTAAATTTGTTCATCAATTAATCTGTCTTTAACTTTATGTTTATAAATTTCCAATGTTTCACATATATTCATCTTTAATCCTTTGTTTAATTCTTTTATTAATTTCATATTTTCTATTTCAGGAAATTCGTGTCCATTATTAATACAATGAGTAGCTAAATTTGATTTGTATATGTTTGGTATATAAGCGTTTAAATGTTCTTTGTATCTTTCTTTTAATTTCTTTTTTGTTTGTCCTACATATAATTTATTACAATCTTGACATTTTATATTATATACACCATTTCTTTCCTGCATATTATTTTGATTATTGTTATTGTTTATTAAATTTTTAATTTTATTATCAGTTTTGTAAGTAATTTGTAAATTTGTTTCTTTAAATAATCTTGTAATTTTTTTATTTCATTACCAGTGAATGTTAAAGTTGTTCCAAATTTTTCTCTCGTATTATGTACAAAGTTATTGTCATTTTCTGTTTTCTTATTATGTTATTATTTAATTTATCTATAGTTTTTCTTTTATATCCATTTTCTAAACCAATTTGGTATATTATATTTTTCTCTTTCATTTGATCATTCAAGTTCATTGGTATTTTGTGCATTCTATATAATAAATTATACAGCGCTGCTATTTTTTGGTTATATGGATGATTTGAATAATTTGGTATTATTTGATTTGTCTGCGTTAGTTTTCTATATATATTATATTCAAATTGTTCATTGTTTCTAGTAATTGTAATATCTAAATAATTTAGTTTATTTTTTTATTCGAATTTATGAGTAAATTTTGTATTTTTGTGTAAATTATTTATACATTTTAATATTTCGTCAATATTTAAACCATTATTGTTTGATATGTATAATCCATCATCTACATATCTAAACGAGTGTCCATTTTGATCGTATGTTTTAATAATCTTATCTACTTCAATGTCTATATTTTGTAAAAATATTTCGGATAATATGCTGTACATTGGATATTTTTTTTTATAAACAAAAAGATGGATTAACAATGGGCTATATTAAAGTAATTTTAATATAATACTACTTAAAATTAGCAAAAAATGAGACATAACCTCAATGTAATAAGTAAATATTCATATGATATTACTACAATATACACCTTCATATAATATATGTACCAAATATCCATTTATGAAAGGAATGGTTATGTTTATGGATAATAACAGATGTAACAGTGCTAACTTGACCCAGTGACCTTTTATAAACTGAATGTCTATTCAAATATGTCTGGCAATGAAACCCAAGATTTATACTACCCATGATATTTTCAAATGCTACTTTTTATACTCAAAATATTTACCTTTTAGTTTCTTTATTACCAAATTTATCCTAACCAAATACTTCGTATAATTATTTGAATTCAGGTATGTAGAATAATGTAGTCTTATATATAAAAATGTATATGTAACAGGATTCTTTCAACATAACTTACAATACTTTCAAGAGGTATTTATATTTTGCAATGCTGGAAATGACCTGTTTCTTCTTCAAAACATAGACTTTGGGTAACATATAAGAAAAAGAAATGAATCTAATTTGAGTCAAATTTGGTAAAATACTCATTAATATATTTAATTAACAACAGATGATTTTAAAACTACAAACCAATGTAAATATTTTAGTGAATGAAATAAGATACTTGACAATAAATACACTTGATAAGACTTTACAAAATCTGAGTAAACTCCATGTATTTGCTATTTTACTTTAACATCAATTCTAAACAACCAAAAAGGTATTTTATATGCTGAAATGATAACTGTCAAAAAAAATTGTTACAATATAAACATAACCCTCATTTACTCACTCATATAATTGAAAAAATGGAAGTTTTTAATAAAATATAGCACTGTATCACACTATTATTCATCAATATAAATTTCATCATCATAAATATTTAAAATACCATGGCTCGAAGCTTTTCGTCAATTTAATATTATTGAAATTATCAGCGGCTTTTCATTCAACAGGTAAAGAGACACATAAAGGTATTTAACTTTCACTTTACCCTATTTATAGTCTGCAACACTTTGAAAACATTTTTATTGTATAAAATGTTTTCCTTAGTAATATATAAAAAAAAAAAATTTAATACTAGTTGCAGCATTTGTAAGGTTAGTATATTTGGTTTCCAATCATCATTTACGTGTAAAATAGAGGTAAATACCAACATTCTTCAAAACCTTTCCTCACTCTTCACTGATAAAATAATTCCCTGTTGTTAAATATCAACATTTTTAATATTTATAAACTTTTATTTTAAATTTTTCAACTATTAGAAAACACTTTTTGGAAATTTATTTAGTATTTACTAATTCTAGTAAATACTTTTAAAATTAAAATTAGTTACATATACTGAAAAATTTAAATTTACAGCATTAATTCTATTTTAAACTTTCTTAAAACGGTAAAAATATAGTCTTAATGACGTTGGTTTTTTAAATTTTATTTGTTTTTAAATTACTCGTTTTAATGAGTAGAACACGAATATCAACTTTTTTCTGCAGAAAATACGGAAAGTTACTTTTTTTCTCATTTTAAATGTTAGATTGTAATGACATGTACAGCGTAAACGAATCTTATTGGTATTGTTTAAAAATTATTTTCAATTGCTCATTTCAATGTGTAGAACACTAATATTAACCTTTTTTAGTACCTAAAGATCAAGTTAGAAAGACAGACACATATTTAAAACAATAATATGACAAATTTTCCTGTCAACTGCCACAAAGAATGCTATCAAATTCTCACACTAAAAGGTTTAAGGAAAAGGAAGAGCCACAAAAAAAAAACTTCTAACATAGAACCCCTTCTAGAATAAACATTTATAACCTATCCTAGCCATCAATAACTGTGTCATGACACAAATATTGTTTACAAATTTCTTACAAATTAACTAATTATTTCTAAAAGTAATGACATCTCAACAAAACTAGACACAGTGTAAATACCTTGCTAATTCTATTGAAAGTATGAAATCTGCAACTTCACAGTTGTAACAACTAAATTACATTTAACATCTACAAGTAAAAACTCTGTAAACACACTAACACTAAAAATTTATATTATTTTTTTCTAAACTCCTGTATACAGTATGTTTTCTATAAAAAAAAAGTATGTTTTCTTACATGTAACACCTACCTGTAGGAGTTGATTCTATAACTTCATATCCCGTTGGTGCAGTTTCTCCTAGAGAAGGAAATATCACTGTTATATCTGTAATTGGAGCTTGGTTATAGCTTGGTT
Organism: Prosapia bicincta; assembly: GCA_036971475.1. Taxonomy (NCBI): domain Eukaryota; kingdom Metazoa; phylum Arthropoda; class Insecta; order Hemiptera; family Cercopidae; genus Prosapia; species Prosapia bicincta. The sequence goes on along the minus strand of JBAIZL010000002.1, from coordinate 16,298,327 downwards.
TAAGATATGTTCCATCTTTAGAAAACTCATCAACAGGTTCTAGTTTATCTGGCAAGCCAGCAACGACAAAATAATCTGCTACTCTGCGGTCATCCATGCCCAATAATATGTAATAAATATATTATTTCACAATTTTGTTTCACAAACCTTAGAGTGTTATATCATTACGAGAATAGTTAGGTTAGGCTTTACTTCACAAACAAAAATAGCTCAGTTTCAAGGCCTAGGCCTACAAACTTGTCAATATGCACAAACGTAACATTCGTTACACAATTTTTAACCAACTCCGTAAAACCTATTACTTAAAAAAATGCCTAACTGAAAAAATAATATCTAACATCCTAAGTAAACTTGTTTCCACTTAATAACAATTAACAAAAATAGTACAATTACATTCCAAACTTTAGGTATATCGCCATTTTGAATAACTCACTCATAAATGCTTATGCTTTCTCTTCAATGCCAACTTTATCACATGAATTGTTTTAAACACAAACTATTTAATATCAGAGTAGTATATAGTATTTGATTTCATTTTCACTAGGGTTACTAGTTTTTTACAGTTGCCTATAGTATACTTTTACGTTTTTTAATATTAAAGACAACTGTTTTGGAAGATGTGTCCCATTGTCAACTCAAATTTCTACATTCTGATTTGATATTGGTATACATCTTCTGGATCTGTCTTATTTAACAATCAAAAAGGTAGGTGCTGCTAAAGGCAAGTATAACATACCAATATATGTTCAAGTTCATTAGAGTAGTAATCTGGAGGAAGTTATTCCTTTATATTTTTTTTAAATTCAACTTTCACAAATTTTTATTTAATTTCAAATACTTAAGCGCATTTATCAACTCGAGTGATTCGATAACGATCAAGTGACCAAAAGGTGCCTCATCACTCAAGGTAAAATTATTGCACTTAATGGTGGATAAAATTACTTACAATAGTAATATATTAACTTCATATATATATATATATATATATATATATATATATATATATATATATATAACATATTCTTGTGAAACCTAGTTAACCACTTTTAACATAGTTTATGACTATCCGAACTTTAAATTTTGTAAAACTTACTGAGACAAAACGTTTTCGATCGCTCGTGGCGATCTTAATCAGTGGCTTCTGCTTGGAGTTGTTAGGTTAAGCGGTGACGGTTTTAAAAGCAGGTTTTCGATAGTATCAAAGAGTATGTGTGATTTGTATTGGGTTTGCTCGTTTAGTGCGTTTGTATTTTGTGTGTTTATAACTTGCTTATTGTTCTAGTGTGTTGCCCTCAACAAAGGCCTACATTATAAATCAAATAACATAACAAATAGAAACATTATACTACAAACTGAAACACCCATACATATATCGGACACCAAAGACCAAGACTCACTTCGACATGACACGAAAAACTTAACCAAGAAGACACTGATGAAGATCACCACGGAGCGATCGAAAGAGTTCTGTCTCATTAAGTTTTTACAAATTTAAAGTTTGGATAGTCATAACCTAATGTAAAAGTGATTAAATAAAAAGGGTGTTTTTATAATAAGCAATAGCCTACGATGAGACGTTGTATAGCTACCCAAGGGGACTACTTTGAAGGAGATGGCAGAGTTTTAGAATAATTTTTAAATATACGGTTTTTATGGAGTCTCATTACTTGTCACACCTCGTATATATACTCTTTTTTTCTTTTTTTTTTAACTTGGGAGCGGGTTTGAATTGCCCGAAGCACTGCTACCTTAAGGTATATTGTACTTACCTCCCTGATCTAGTCAAATAGCGCCTTCCCTCTTACCAGGTTTAGGAGTTTCCTGACTAGAGTTTTACCTTCAGCATCCACCAAAGCCGTTCCATCACCAAAGAGGTTGAAGCGCCTCTCAGCAAGTACTTCACATCTGTAAATAATGTGTGTGGCAGTCTCCAGTTCCTGCCCGCATAATCTGCACACTGGTTCATCTTTGTAGATACCCATTTTATGCAAATGTTTCCTTAGTCCACAGTGTCCCGTGAGTAGACCTGTGGCTATCCTCAATTCCTGCCTAGACAGATAGATGAGACTCTTCTGCAGCCCCAAGGAAGGTTTCCTAAGGGTTAGCTTACTGTTTCTCATCCCTTCGGCCCTGATCCAGTGCTCACAGTGTCTTTCAGCCATCCACCTTCGCACTGCCATCTTGACCATGGATTTGGAAATACCTACCGCAGGCTCCGGTCCAATCAGGGGAGTCGAAGACCCCTCCCTGGCCACTGCATCTGCGGCTTCATTTCCAAGTATTCCCCTATGCCCTGGCACCCAACCTATCATGATTTGATTGTGCCTTGCCAGAGCTTGTAGGTTAATTAGGCACTCCCTGACTATGGCCGAGGTGACCACGTATCCGTTTAGTGCCTTAATTACTGCCTGACTGTCGGAGAAAATAGCAATCCAGGTCCCGTGTGTTTCCCTTCTCGCTATCTCTCCCAGACAGGCATTTATAGCATATACTTCGGCCTGAAAGACAGAGGTATGCCTCCCCAAGGAAAAAACTAGTTCTACCCTTGGGTTTTTACAATACACCCCCGCTCCAGTGCCGAAGTTCATCCTGGAGCCATCTGTGTACCAGATCTGAGCTCCCGATGTTAGTGTCCCTGACCATTTCATCATAGTTTGGTGGACCTGGTCAGGTGCAAACATTCGAGTAATGTGGTCGCTGCCCATTTCCAAGACGGGTTCTTTGACCATGCACTCGATACTCATATGTCCCGAGACATCTGGGAGGTTAGCCCAGTTGCTCGAGTTGCGCAATCTCCATGCCGCCAGCCTCGCCTCTCCCCTAAGGACAAGCTCAAGGGGAGGGAGGTTAAGCATTACTTCCATTGCTGCACCTGGTGTAGTTGACATCGCTCCCAGTGTGCACAGACAGGCCAATCTCTGGATTGAGCTCAGTTTAGCTCTTGTCTGTGCCTGGTTGGCCTTTGTCCACCACACCAGAGCTCCATAGGTAATCATAGGTCTTATCACCCTAGATACATCCAGTGCATCATTGATGCCTTCAGTCCCCATTTCTTACCCACCATTCTTCTCACAGTCATCAGTGCAATTTTGGCCTTGTTAACTGTCCTCTCAAGATGTGGGTTCCAGGTGAGTTTCCTGTCCAGAGTAACTCCCAGGTACTTCACCTCCCCCACAAACTCAAGGTATTCACCAAACAAGCGGGGCATCCTGGTCGTCAGATCTTTTCGCTGTCTGGTGAAGTTAATGAGAGCAGTCTTTTTTGGATTTACCCTAAGGTTCTCCTTTTTACACCACTCTTCAATCAGTAGTAGAGGATTTCTGATTACCTCAAGGACTGTATCAGGGAATCTGCCCAGGATCAAAACAACTATGTCGTCCGCATATCCTAGACAGAAGTACCCCTGTTCATTCAGGAGTTCAATAAGGTTGTCAACCACAAGGCACCACAACAGAGGAGAGAGAACCCCCCCCCCCCCCTGTGCACAGCCCAGACTTGTCTCCGCCCTTCTGACCTCCCCTGCCACCTCTACAGAAATGCTTCTGTTTGTTAACATGGAACTTATCCAACCACAGTTGATACGCATACTGGTTCCAATGCAGTGGTTTTATGGCCAAAGCACCCCCCCCTAATATGCCTATCAACCAGTTTTTCAAGTCCCTTAAGAACAAAGGACATGAGTGTAACAGGTCTGTATCCTTTCCCTTCCGATTGGTTACCGGTGGGCTTAGGTATAAAGACCACCTTACTAGCTTTCGAGGCTGCCGGCACATGCCCTAAAGCAATGCTTAGCCTGTATAATTTAGTAAGTACCAGTATCAGCAACTCCATTCCCTGCTGCAGCAGCACAGGATAGATCCCATCTGGACCTGGAGATTTGTAGGGTTTAAATGTGCCAATAGCCCATCTTACCCTTTGTGGAGTTACTATCCTCCTTGCCACTTCCCAGTCCTCCCTCTTACCACGTCTTGTGGAGAGTTTGGCAACTGGTTCAGTGTCTGCTCCCCCAAGTTTCCTCAGGGTACTGGAAGGGAAATGTGTTCTGATTAATTCTTCCACAGTTTCCCCTGCAGTTTTTGTTATATTTCCCAGTGGGGTTCTTAGCATCCCCACCGGGTTAACTGGGTCCTTAGATAGCACTTTATGCAGTCGTGCCCCTTCCCGAGTTTTGTCAATCTCTTGACAAAACTCCTTCCAGGACTTCCTGCGTGCTTCTCTAATTGCCCTGTTGTATTCGGTTAGTGTTTTCCTATACTGGTCCCACTCCCCGTTCTTTTTTGCTCTATTAAAGAGTCTCCTGGTGGTCTTCCGAAGTTTGGCTAGCTTCTTGCTCCACCATGACGGATCCCCTACTTTTTTCCCCTCACTAAGAGGGCAGTTATCAGTAAAGGATTCTAATATAGCCTCGCCAACCAATGCGGCAGAGTCTTCTAGCTCTCTCCTCCCACCATACTCCAATCCAGCCTCCTCAATTCCAACTCCCAGGTCCCTCCTGTAGGAGTCCCAGTCTGTTATTCTTGGATCCCTGGTTGGCCGAATGGCTGGATTTAGAGAGATATCATACCTAATATGTCTGTGGTCAGAAGAAGATGGTTCATCCGACACATGCCAGTTTAGTACATACCTAGCCGTCTGGTTCGATGCCACCGTAATGTCCAGGACCTCCTGTCTGGCCCTAGTGACAACCGTCGGCTCTTCCCCCTGATTTAAGACTAGTAAATTCTTAGAGCTAAGATAAGCTAAAAGTTCCTCACCTCTAGTGTTGGTACCTGTACTTCCCCACGAAGTGTGATGGGAGTTAGCATCCATCCCCACCAGCAGCTCCTCATCCACAGCCCCGCAGTGCTCGACCAGCCTCCTCAGCTCTTGTGTTGGTAGAGTCCCCGCGTAGTCAAAGGGGAGATATGCCGTGGCATGGTTCAGCCTCTTCATCCTCCCCTCCGCCCGCAGCTCCACCGTCACTGCTATTAAGTCCCTGCAGCAGAAGTCCGTTAGTACAAAAGCACTCAACCCCCTCCTAACCAGGATACACGTTCTGGGAACACCGGAGTCCTTATCGTACAGCAACTTACCTCCAGATGTCGCCAGCCCGCATATTCGTCCTCCAGAAATCCATGGCTATTGGATGAGAACCAAGTCCACCTCTCCCCTGTCCAGCATCCTACACACGACAGCACTCGCCGCCCTGCTATGCTGTAGGTTCACTTGGAGGATCTTGATCATTGTTCTGCTTAATTTGCAGTCGCCTGGGTCCGCAGAGCAGCCCCAGGAATAGACAGCGTGCTCAACTCTACAGCCACTTCACCGGTTTCTGCAGTCGGCAGCTTGACAGCCGCCCCCGCACCCCCAGTGATGGTTGCCGTTGACACATCTGCTACAGACTCACGGTTTGCCATCTCATTGGCTCCCACTGTCTGTGCAGTCTCGAAATCAATTCTTTTACTTACTTGGTCCATTAAACCCCCACGAGTATGGGGGAAATAACGGTCGACCAGAGCAGAGCCCCCACTGCCCTGGCAAGACAACATACAATGAGGTTTTGTCTGGTTCCTCAAGGGGATCGTGTGCGACTGCATTTTATACCCTGCAGCCATTCATCCTTCGGCACGATGCCTTCCACCTTGGATTGGGTATTCAGTCACTGACCTTGAAGCACACCCCAAGTTCAGGACATTATTAACTGTTGCTCATGAAGCGAACAGCCTGCTTTACTCTCTTTTTTACAACTGTGTCGTTAGGGTAGTTTCCCGCCCATACTTCACTGTCGCATTGCCCTTGGTTCACCCGGGAGGTGAGAGTAGCATTGTGAGGACTTAATTCCCAACTACCCCAGTCAGAGCAGTTATTTCTACCGCCCCCAACCGGTAGACTGACGAGGAGGGATAATTCCTCACCTTTGAACCATAGCCTTGGTCCAGGCCTGCATATTCAGAAACCTTCCGAAATCCTTATTCACAGGTAACCTACATTTCTGTAGGCCGTCCCACTATCCGCCACCTGTGGACCCGCCCGGTTGCTCAGGCCAGCTTGCCGGGATATACTGTGCGCTAACACTCACAAACCATTATAACACAATTTGATTTACGTTTTTGCTTTCAATTTATATCAATTTTCTTTTAACAAAAACATTTCCAATTAACCATTCATTTTTTATTTCTATTAAACCTGAAATCGAAGATTCAGTATATACTGCAGCTACAATATACTGTAAAGGCTTAAATCTTTAGAGAAAATAACACCTGCTTATTATAACAGTGACAAAAAGCTCCGCTATAGAAAAAATATGGGTCAGGGCAATTGATAGGTCTATATAGATAACGTCAAGAGTATTGTTAATGGGACACAAATACACAGACATTTACCATAACCTAGAAATCTTATACATCAAAAAAAAGGACCACATCTCAACACACTAGAACAATATGAAATTTACAAACACACAAAAAACAAATATATTAAACAAACAAACCCAATACAAATCACACATAGTCTGTGTCAGAAAATTTCGACACTGATGAAGATCGCCACGGAGCGATCAAAAACGTTGTCTCTGTAAGTTTTACAAATTTAATTTTTAAAAAAATGTAATTGTAATTGTAATTTTAAAAATTTAATGTTCGGATAGTCATAAACTAATGTAAAAGTGATTAATTAAGTTTTACCAAACGTAATGGACTACAAAATTCAAAAGTATTGTGTTTTAGATACCTACACAATTAAAAATTAAAACTTGGCATTTATATTATCCATAGAGGTATGTAACACAATGTTCATTCGAATATAGGCACAAATTGTAAATTTTCGTTACTAAGAATGAGCAACGTTCTTATGCCGAAAGGAACAATCGAATGTTAATTATTATTGTAACAGACTTCAAAGCAGAAGTTGAAAGCTATTTTGAATGATGGGTGTTTTGGTTAGCTTCAAAGACCAGTATAATAGGAAATAGGAAGCATTTGATGTCCCCTTGAAAGAGAAGGTTCTCCAGCATCAATGAAAAGGCTGGAGATTTGGCTTAATCTAAAAGTATTAGTAGAAAGTGTAAGTCCAGAATGATGTACTAAATTGAGAAGTTTCAGAGCTGTAGGTCGACCGGACTAATAGCCTATACAACCGTTATCTATGCACAATCTTACAACGGAAAGATAACAAGACACACAGGTTCTGTCTGCTCCACCAATTAGTACAATAAGAACTCTCAACATTTCCAATAGTTTCTTTCATTGAATCCTCAAATCATACACATGTAGGATCCATGAGTCTTTTATCAAACAAAAGACTCAAAAATCTAAAATTATCCATCGTTCAAAGTCCCATACCATCATGATAATTAATAGGTTCTTGGTGTTACCTACAATGACTAAATGCTATACATAAGTAAGCAAGGGATGCAAAAGTTATTGCTCTGTCCGGTTCTACTGCACAGACCCAACTGACCCACCACACTCAACGCCTATGTGATGTAAGTTGCTACGGACGCACTAAGTGCGCTTAAATGGCACGGTTAAAAATGAACAAAAAAGACACAGAAAATGTAGCCCCAAATTTATCATATGATTTTGGAGCTTTACATTTTCACGTAAAATATCTGAAATCAGTTTGAGTAAAAGTGTATTCCACTAAGCACACATACTTTATCTCAAATGAGAGTTCAGTGAACATTTCATTAATATAATAGTATATATTAATATTATACTATATATATGTATGTATATATATATATATATATATATATATATATATAGACACACACAAGGTCTGTTCAAAAAATACGTGGACTGAGGTCATAAAAAAAAAGTACTTTATTTGGAAGTTACACGTCTGGGTCTCCTTCAAAGTACGCTTCTTTTGTGATGGCTTTCAGCTCCTTCGTTGCATTTGCCTTAATCTCCGAAATCGTTTCAAATCTTCTTCCTTTGAGGGGTTTTTTGAGTTTTGGGAATAAGAAAAAGTCACAAGGAGCAAGGTCAGGTGAGTAGAGGGGGGTGGGAAAGAACAGTAAACAAGTGTTTGGCAAAAAACTCATGAGTTCTGAGTGCTGAATGAGCTGAGCGTTGTCGTGATGGAAAAACCAGTTATCACTTCTCCACAGTTCTGGCCTTTTCCATCGAACAGCGTCCCTCAGACGTTTCAGTACTTCAATGTAGGTAATCTGGTTGACTGTAGAGCCTTCAGGGAGGTACTCGTAGTGAACAATACCCTTAGCATAAAAAAAAACTGTCAGCATCACCTTCACATTCGATCGAACTTGGCGAGCATTTTTGGGTCTTGGGGACGTTTGACTCACCCATTGGGATGATTGGACCTTCGTTTCAATGTCGTAACCATACACCCATGATTCATCACCGGTTATAATTCTTGACAAAAAGTTCTTGTCTTCATTTGAACGATCAAACAGTTCCCGACAAACCCGGACGCAATTGGCTTTTTGGTCGTCGGTCATCAGGCGTGGAACAAATTTCGCAGCGACGCGGTGCATCTTCGATTTTTCGGTCAAAATCTCGTAACAAGATCCAACTGATATCCCCCACTCTTCGGAAAGCTCCCTAATGGTCAGACATCGATTTTCGCGCACCAGGGTGTTGATTTTGTCAATGTGTGGGCCGTCAGTTGACGTTGAAGGACATCCAGGACGCTCATCGTCATCAATCGACTGTCGGCCACCCTTGAAACATTCATGCCACTTTAAACATGCAGTATGCTGCATGGCAACATCGTCGTAGGCCGTGTTAAGCATGGCAAATGTTTCTGTTGCAGATTTCCCTAGTTTTACACAAAATTTCACAGCAATTCGTTGCTCCTTCAGGCTGTCCATTTTACAATCCGACAAACGAAAAAAACACTCTTTACTAAACTGCGTGTAACTCATCAACAAATGAAGATATCTGCGACTGAAATACCGCGTTTTAATCAGCTGATTTATACGAACCTAGCGACACCAAGCGGATTCTCCTGAAACTAACTTGAGCCGCGACAAAATATACAGTTTTTATGGAGTCTCATTACTTGTCACACCTCGTATATATACTCTTACTTTTATAAATCAACTCTAATACAGAGCTGAATCTTGATGAAGACTCCACTATTTTGCTCCCCTGACACACTCTCTAATGCTATATGCTTTACTTTTGTAAATCAACTCTATTACAATACTGAATCTTGAGGCAAAATCCACTGTTTTGCTTCTCTGACACATTTTCCAATGCTATAATATACTCTTACTTTTGTAAATCAGATCTAATATATTAGAGAATCCTGATACAAAACACACTATTTGATTTCCCTGTACTACCTTATGCAATAATCTTAAGTTATAAATGTAGTCTAATATTACAGTAGTGAATCCTGATGCAGAAACCGACATTTTGTTTCCTGAAACTACCTAATGCAATCAGCTTATTTTTGTATGTATACTTTAACATTGTATTTGTAAATCCTTATGTAGACCCCACTATTTTGCTTCCCTGACACAAACTAATGCTATAGTCTTAATTTTGTTTTTATACTCTTAACATTATAGTAGTTAAATCCTGATTTAGAAACCACTATTTTATTCCCTGACACTACCTAATGTTACCTCGAGAATGCTATTACAAAATCCACTGGAATATGGTATATATTTGCATGTTCATTATTGAACATGTAACTAGATGGTAATTAAATTCTTCTAACTTCGAAAGATAAGATCAAACATGTTTTGGGCAAAGATCTATCTACCTGTAGATAATTATGTATCATAACAAACAGCATGCCCCCTTTCAAGAATCTGGCATACACCACAATGAAGGTGAACCACAAGTAACAGATGTCTTTACTAGCATTTGTGTCACATTCTTTAATATCATCATATCCAAGTAGACAATGATTCCACTGCCATCTTGACAGTACATAACAGAGATTTGGCTTACACAATTAGAAAATTCACAATCAGTATTAGATTTACATTACATTAAAATAAATATTGCCTTTGCAGAGGAATAAATTTTGTATTAAATAATAATTTTATTAAAAGTTAAATATTATTTTACAAAAACTAAAAATCAACAACTTCTGACAACTATTACAGATTTGCATCTATAATCTAAAAAGTTCTGCTGATGAAATTTCTTAAACCTAAAATCAAATTGCATACATGAAAAGATTATTACTATAATCACAAACCAGTTTATTGGCCTGCTACAGATTTTAAAATAATCACTTTTTGCATTTAATAAAAAAATAAAATGGCAGATAATAAAAATGAAAACAAGAAAGAAAGGATTCAACAAGGATGGAAAAAAAGCATTTAATTTAATATAAAAGCATTTTATTAAAACTGAAATTTAAGTTTTATTTCAATAAACCAATAAAACTTTATTTTACAACAAACATCACTCAAAGCTTTCCATAATGTTGAAAAATTATAGCTGAATTATTCGTACAGCCGTGCTGACAACCTGAAAAAAAAATTGACTTCAAGTGAAAATAACGTTCAAATTAGATACGAGACGAGATTTTGGTAACTGATTACTGGAAGATGTGGATTCAATGTAGCAAGGAACAAAAAATAATAACTGTAAGTTACTTCAGTGCATCATTAAAATAAAGGAAATGAGGCAATAATATGTGGCAAAATTGTCAGAGAATAGACATCATAACTAAGACAATTTCTTGATCATAGGTTCTCTTAATGCAGCAACAAAAATATTCCAGATCAACAAAAAGGTTACGGATCTGTAGGGAAAAAGCTATCTGCAACAAAAATCCCAAAATAATACTGTAAAATACGGAACACTATTACAATACTCTGAAAGAGTCTATTTCAGAGCTGTGATTCTCTGATGAATTTTACTGTAGTTAAGAGTGTTATAATGGTAGTTGTGTAAACTTCCTGCATTTTATTTGCGTTGTTTTTGTGGTTTAGGAAATTTGACTAAATTTAATTTTAAAGGGTTTGAAAAATGAAAGAAACAGATTTTGGAAATATTGAGGGAATTGAAGACAGGGGCATGAGATATGGATATAATGCTAGATTGATGTAACAACATATATTAATATAAGAAAATTTTAAATGTTTAATGCCACAACATAAAAATATATGAAACACAATCAGCTAATATTTAACCTCTGAACCAACATTAGGATTTTTGGAAACAACTAAACCAGTAATGGCCTTTCATTCAACTCTATTGAACAAAATACTGAACACGATGTTACAATATATTCAAGAGAACCAACAAAGTTAGCATGTGAATAAATAAACTGATTAATAGATACTTTTCAAAACTATTCTAACAACATATTGACAATTCTATGAAAAGTAGAGGTAAATTACATTCGCCCTGTTTATAATATTCTATAATTTATTGGCCACATTTGAAAATTAAACTAACCTTGTTTCTGGCAAAAGATATATAATTTTTTTTAAATGCTAATGAGAAAAAATTTACCTGATAATTATAAAAAAACCGCAGTCTCCAATTGATGGTGCTGTTAGTGATGGTACTAGTTTCTGATGCAGGTAGTTTTACAGATGGCAGTGGTCTTGATGATGAGGAAATAATTACCTAAAAACGGGGATTTAAATATTTTGTAAAATAAATACATATGTATTCATGCTTGCATACCTATGTGTGTGTGTGTGAAAGAGAAATACTTTTTAGAATGGGTAAAGAGAATAATTTTGGCTATCCCCAGCCTATTTCCATTAATAAACCCCCTGGATGCATGCATACACACATACACACTACTGTAAAATTTAATCTAACAGAATTTTGTGACAATTTTTATGATATTGGTACATTACTAATTCTCCCATTCTGTAAGTTCTTTTCTTCCTGTGGAATTTTCATGTCATAAACAGTAGTTTGTAAAACCGATTAATATAAGATTTAATGATACTCAAACATTTGAAGTCCTTTGTTCATTAGTTTAACACTATATAGAATTGAGGGTTTTTACAAGATTACTACATTCCATACTTTCCAGAGAATTAATAAATTTCTAAAACAAAATAGTATTGAAGTTTTGTCAGAGCCAGGTAATTCCCAACATTTAAGCCCAATCAAAAGTCTTTGGGTAGTAGTACAAAACTGATTATCGAAAATTGATTTTAATGTAAAGCACAACCTTATTGTAGCACTGAACATCATTATGGTTTTGTGACAATCAAATTAATAAAAACTGTGTAGTATATTCATTGACTACTTTTAGTATCACTTGGCAAAAAAAAACCCACTACTTAATGATATTTTTCACTCTTGAATTTTGTAGTCCAATACGTTCGGTGAAACTTAATTAATCGATTGTGTGAGTGTTTTGTTGTTTAGAATGTAAGGGAGATGGTTTTTGTGGTGTTTGTATATCTCGTGTTTGTACATAAAGTTACGTTTTATTAAATAACAAATAACTTGCATGCTTTTGTCTTTTTGATGAAATGTGTTAATTTTCAGTGTGTGTTCCTGGTAGAGAAATAGTCTCCCAGAATAAAGGTAAATTGAGTTATCTGGTGTTGATAGGGAAGAGGTCTTTGATTTTCTACTTTTAAAAATATGGACTTTGTAAAAAATATGTTTTTTTTCTAACTTACAATAAATCCAAAATATATGTAATGCTTTTGTGAATTTCTATTCCTGTATTAATTTCATGAAAACAGTTGTATGTACAGTTATGCATAAGCATTGTTATAACAATGAAAGAGAATGTTGCATATATATATATATATATATATATATATATATATATATATTCTTGATATTTAACGCTATCCATTGTTTTTCCGTTGCACTGACTTTATGAAGTTAATATATTACTATGTAAGTAATTTTATCCACCATCGACAATGGTCAATTGACCGAAAGGTGCCTCATCACTCAAGGTAAAATTATTGCACTAATGGTGGATAAAATTACTTACATAGTAATATATTAACTTCATATATATATATATATATATATATATATATATATATATATATATATATATATATACAATACACAGGCACACAAAATCATTTACTGGCACAGATATGTCGATGTTATCATAACACTATACAGAGGCAACTCCCGATAATGCGAAAAACTCCTCACCTGTTGGAAATACAACCAACCCGGCAAGCTGGCCTGAGCAACCGGGCGAGTCCACAGGTGGCGGATAGTGGGACTGCCTACAGAAATGTAGGTTACCTGTGAATAAGGATTCCGGAAGGTTTCTGAATATGCAGGCCTGGACCAAGGCTATGGTTCAAAGGTGAGGAATTATCCCTCCTCGTCAGTCAACCGGTTGGGTGTGGTAGAAATAACTGCTCTGACCGGGGAGACTGGGGTAGTTGGGAATTAAGTCCTCACAATGCTACTCTCACCTCCCAGGTGAACCAAGGGCAATGCGACAGTGAAGTACGGGCTGGAAACTACCCTAACGACACAGTTGTAAAATAGAGAGTAAAGCAGGTTGTTCGCTCCATGAGGAACAGTTAATAATGTCCTGAACTTGGGGTGTGCTTCAAGGTCAGTGACTGAATACCCAATCCAAGGTGGAAGGCATCGTGCCGAAGGATGAATGGCTGCAGGGTATAAAATGCAGTCGCACACGATCCCCTTGAGGAACCAGACAAAACCTTATTGTATGTTGTCTTGCCAGGGCAGTGGGGGCTCTGCTCTGGTCGACCGTTATTTCCCCCATACTCGTGGGACGTTTATGGACCAGATTAACACAAAAATTGATTTTGAGACAGCACAGACAGCGGGAGCCAATGAGATGGCAAACCGTGGGTCTGTAGAAGAGGTGCCAACGGCAGCCATCACTAGGGGGGGGCGGGGGCGGCTGTCAAGCTGCCGACTGCAGAAACCGGTGAAGTGGCTGTAGAGTTGAGCACGCTCTCTTTACGGAGAAATAGAGGATTCAGGACAGCATACTTAGAGAGGGGGGCTCTAAATGTCGTATGCTCCTCATGGGAGAGCCTAGAGTGGGTCCTTCGGGTCCTGCCAAGCTTCACCCTGAGTGAGGGGGTAAAGTTGAGGGCACGGCCACCCAGGGAGATCTTTTGCATTGCAAAGGTTTCAATGTGGGTGCCCAAACCCTACAATGACAAGGAGCCGGAAGAGATCCTGAAGGTGATCAAAACACAGAACCCTGGGGTAGTTCAGGATACTTGGAAGGTGATTGCTAGGAAAAGGGAGGATGCAGGTCTTACCCTGATCTTGTATATAGGAGAGGGCTCCCTCAGGGCACTGCGGAACAACAACCCGAGGGTGAACGTGGGGCTGAGACAGGCCACGTTCAAGGTGCTCTCTACTCCTGGGGCTGCTCTGCGAACCCAGGCAACTGCGAAGTAAGCAGGAAAATGATCAAGATCCTACAAGTGAACCTACAGCATAGCAGGGCGGCTAGTGCTGTCGTGTGTAGGATGCTGGACAGGGGAGAGGTGGACTTGGTTCTCATCCAGGAACCATGGATTTCTGGAGGACGAATATGCGGGCTGGCGACATCTGGAGGTAAGTTGTTGTATGATAAGGACTCCGGTTCTCAGGACGTGTATCCTGGTTAGGAGGGGGTTGAGTGCTTTTGTACTAACGAACTTCAGCTGCAGGGACTTGATAGCAGTGATGGTGGAGCTGCGGGCGGAGGGGAGGATGAAGAGGCTGAACCTGGCCATGGCATATCTTCCCTTTGACTACGCGGGGGCTCTACCAACACAAGAGCTGAGGAGGCTGGTCGAGCACTGCGGGGCTGTGGATGAGGAGCTGCTGGTGGGGATGGATGCTAACTCCCATCACACTTCGTGGGGAAGTACAGGTACCAACACTAGAGGTGAGGAACTTTTAGCTTATCTTAGCTCTAAGAATTTACTAGTCTTAAATCAGGGGGAAGAGCCGACGTTTGTCACTAGGGCCAGACAGGAGGTCCTGGACATTACGGTGGCATCGAACCAGATGGCTAGGTATGTACTAAATTGGTATGTGTCGGATGAACCATCTTCTTCTGACCACAGACATATTAGGTATGATATCTCCCTAAATCCAGTCATGCTTCGGCCAACCAGAGATCCAAGAAGACCAGACTGGGACTCCTACAGGAGGGACCTGGTGTTCGGATTGAGGAGGCTGGATTGGAGTATGGTGGGAGGAGAGAGCTAGAAGACTGCCACATTGGTTGGCGAGGCTATAGTAGAATCCTTTACTGATAACTGCCCTCTCAGTGAGGGGAGAAAAGTAGAGGATCCGTCATGGTGGAACAAGAAGCTAGCCAAACTTCGGAAGACCACCAGGAGACTCTTTAATAGAGCAAAAAAGAACGGGGAGTGGGACCTGTATAGGAAAACACTAACCGAATACAACAGGGCAATTAGAGAAGCACGCAGAAAGTCCTGGAAGGAGTTTTGTCATGAGATTGACAAAACTCGGGAAGGGGCACGACTGTATAAAGTGCTCTCTAAGGACCCAGTTAACCCGGTGGGGATGCTAAGAACCCCACTGGGAAATATAACAAAAACTGCAGGGGAAACTGTGGAAGAATTAATCAGAACACATTTCCCTTCCAGTACTCTGAGGAAACTTGGGGGGACCAGACACTGAACCAGTTGCCAAACTCTCCACAAGACGTGGTAAGAGGGAGGACTGGGAAGTGGCAAGGAGGATAGTAACTCCACAAAGGGTAAGATGGGCTATTGGCACATTTAAACCCTACAAATCTCCAGGTCCAGATGGGATCTATCCTGTGCTGCTGCAGCAGGGAATGGATATGCTGGTGCTGGTACTTACTAAATTATACAGGCTAAGCATTGCTCTAGGGCAGCGGTTCTCAACCTGGGGGGCGCGCCCCCCTGGGGAGGCGTGGAATAATTCCAGGGGAGGCGTCAACAAATTTTTAAAAAAATTGAATTTGATGTTGGACACAAACACACAATCATTGAAATTTCTTTATAGCTTAATAGAACTATAAAGCTCTATTTCTTTACTCAATAAAATGTAAGTGAGCGTCTGTCCAGGCGTAAGAAACAAGCTGTGACTCAGCATAGCAGGGCTTTTGTTTATTAATAGCGCGGCGGGGCGTAGTTGCCTTAAGAGAATGATTCCAGTGGAAGTTTTCGAATGGAAATTGAAAAGGCCGTTGAAGCTGCTTACAAAATTGCCTTGTTGTAGCTAAAGACAAGAAACCCCACACAATCGGTGAGTCACTCATAAAACCTTGTTTGCTTACTGCTTATAGTACTGTGCTCGGTGAAGACAGCTACAATAAAGTTGCCAAAATTTCTTTATCTAACGATACAGTCAAACGTAGAATTGATGACATGGCTATTGATTTGAAAAATAAACTGGTGCAAAAGCTAAAAAACTCCCCATTCTTTGCATTGCAGTGCGATGAAACAACAAACATTTCAAAACAAGTGCAGTTATTGTTTTACTGTAGATATATAGATGAAAAGAAATTCTTTGAAGAAATACTGTTTTCAAAAAATCTTTAAACAACAACTAAAGCAGTCGATATACTTTCTGCTCTTCAAACATTTTTAGAAGCTAATGAACTTGCCTGGGAGAGTTATTGGAATATGTACTGATGGAGCTCAAGCTTTGACAGGTTGCCGATCAGGATTTATTGAATTAAGAAAAAAACCCTAAAATAATTGGATCCCATTGTATCATCCACAGACAACCTTTGGCTTACCAGACTCTCCCTGAATCACTTAACACTGCTTTGAACTTAGCAGTTAAAGTAGTGAATCATGTCAAATCCAGTGCTTTGAACACAAGACTTTTTTGAGTGTTGTGTCAAGAACTGAACAGTGATCAAGAAACACTTCTCTTTCACACCGAAGTTCGTTGGTTGTCCAAAGGTAATATGCTTGCAAGATTGTTCAACTTGAAATCAGAAGTTGAAATATTTTTGATGAGTTCAAGTGAAGAACTGTACAAGAAATTTACAGATTACAAATTTATCTTTTACCTGGTATATTTTTCAGACTTTTTCGAAACAATAAATCTTCTGAACCCAAAGCTACAAGGTCAGAAAAGTACTTTGAAGAACTATGATTCAATTAAGAGTTTTTCTGAGAAGATGGGTCTTTGGCAACGCCGTCTGCACATTTCGCAGCCGAACATTTCTTCCTTTCCAAAATTAAACAACCTCCTCGATGGTACCCAAAGTCTTCCAAAAGACCTAGTAAATGAAATGAAGGACCTAATATCTGAGCATTTGTTGTCTTTGAAGAACAAAATCGAAGCCTATTTCCCAGATATAAGCTCGGAAAACTGGGAATTCAAGTTAACAAGAGACTCCTTTCAAATCAACATTGATATACTTCCTGATCACATTCAAGAACAAACAATTGACTTGCAATGTGATTCCAAAGCTAAATTGGATTTCCCATACATGGATCTCGAAGATTTCTGGCTACTATATCTTCCTGTTTACCCAGAAGTAGCAATGGAGGCATTCAAGTTGCTTGTACAATTTTCATCAACTTATCTATGCGAGACTGGATTTCCAGCCCTGGCTAATATAAAATCTAAATATCAAGCCAGACTAGATGTGGAAAGTGACCTGCGGTGTTCTTTGTAAAAATTTCATCCAAACATACAAAAAATAGTTCACGAGAAACAGTGCCAGCCCTCACACTAGCACTACAAAAGTAGCGAACATTTTTCTGGTTACATTATTGGTATTTTGTTGTGATTTTTTCGATGATTTGTGTAAATAAAATTTGTATTTGAGCAAATATGATTTTATATTCCTTACCCTTACTAGAGTATGTCTAGCCTAAGTTCAAAGTCATTTTACTCAAACATAATATAAGTAAATTTATCATATATATAAGTCTAAATTAACTTAATCCGTAAAGGGAGGCATGACCTCACACCAAAGTGTGAAGGGGGGCTCAGAGCCTAAAAGGTTGAGAACCCCTGCTCTAGGGCATGTGCCAGGAGCCTGGAAATCTAGTAAGGTGGTCTTTATACCTAAGCCCACCGGTAACCATGGTCTTTATACCTAAGCCCACCGGTAACCAATCAGAAGGGAAAGGATACAGACCTATTACACTCATGTCCTTTGTTCTTAAGAGACTTGAAAAACTGGTTGAAAGGCATATTGGGGGGGGGGTGCTTTGGCTATAAAACCTCTGCATTGGAACCAGTATGCTTATCAACCGGGGAAATCCTGCGAGGGAGCTCTCCTTCGAGTGGTTGGTAGGATTGAGCAAATAATCGCTAAGAAAGGTTGTGCCATAGGTGCCTTCCTCGACATTGAAGGGGCTTTCAATAACCCCTCAGTGGAGACGATGGTAAGTGGTGCAAGACGTCATGGAGTGGATGCGACCACTTGTGGTTGGATAAGTTCCATGTTAACAAACAGAAGCATTTCTGTAGAGGTGGCAGGGGAGGTCAGAGGGGCGGAGACAAGTCTGGGCTGCGCACAGAGGGGGGTTCTCTCTCCTCTGTTGTGGTGCCTAGTGGTTGACAACCTTATTGAACTCCTGAATGAACAGGGGTACTTCTGTCTAGGATATGCGGACGACATAGTTGTTCTGATCCTGGGCAGATTCCCTGATACAGTCCTTGAGGTAATCAGAAATCCTCTACGACTGATTGAAGAGTGGTGTAAAACGGAGAACCTTAGGGTAAATCCAAAAAAGACTGCACTCATTAACTTCACCAGACAGCGAAAAGATCTGACGACCAGGATGCCCCGCTTGTTTGGTGAATACCTTGAATTTGTGGGGGAGGTGAAGTACCTAGGAGTTACCCTGGACAGGAAACTCACCTGGAACTCACATCTTGAGAGGACAGTTAACAGGGCCAAAAGGGCACTGATGACTGTGAGAAGAATGGTGGGTAAGAAATGGGGACTGAAGCCATCAATGATGCACTGGATGTATCTGAGGGTGATAAGACCTATGATTACCTATGGAGCTCTGGTGTGGTGGACAAAGGCCAACCAGGCACAGACAAGAGCTAAACTGAGCTCTATCCAGAGATTGGCCTGTCTGTGCATACTGGGAGCGATGTCAACTACACCAGGTGCAGCAATGGAAGTAATGCTTAACCTCCCTCCCCTTGAGCTTGTCCTTAGGGGAGAGGCGAGGCTGGCGGCATGGAGATTGCGCAACTCGAGCAACTGGGCTAACCTCCCAGATGTTTCGGGACATATGAGTATCGAGTGTGGTCAAAGAACCCGTCTTGGAAATGGGCAGCGACCACATTACTCGAACGTTTGCACCTGACCAGGCCCACCAAACTGTGATGGAATGGTCAGGGACATTAACATCGGGAGCTCAGATCTGGTACACAGATGGCTCCAAGATGGACTTCGGCACTGGAGCAGGGGTGTATTGTAAAAATCCAAGGATAAAACTAGTTTTTTCCTTGGGGAGGCATACCTCTGTCTTTCAGGCCGAAGTATATGCTATAAATGCCTGTCTGGGAGAGATAGCTAGAAGGGAAACACACGGGACCCGGATTGCTATTTTCTCCGACAGTCAGGCAGCAATTAAGGCACTAAACGGACACGTGGTCACCTCGGCCATAGTCAGGGAGTGCCTAAATAACCTACAAGCCACAATCAAATCAAGGCAAGACACAATCAAATCAAGATAGGTTGGGTGCCAGGGCATAGGGGAATACTTGGAAATGAAGCTGCAGATGCGCTGGCCAGGGAGGGGTCTTCGACTCCCATGATTGGACCGGAGCCTGCGGTAGGTATTTCCAAATCCATGGTCAAGATGACAGTGCAAAGGTGGATGGCTGAAAGACACTGTGAGCACTGGATCAGGGCTGAAGGGATGAGACACAGTAAGCTAACCCTTAGGAAACCTTCCTTGGGGCTGCAGAAGAGTCTCATCTATCTGTCTAGGCAGGAATTGAGGATAGCCGCAGGTCTACTCACGGGACACTGTGGACTAAGGAAACATTTGCATAAAATGGGTATCTACAAAGATGAACCAGTGTGCAGATTATGCGGGTAGGAACTGGAGACTGCCACACACATTATTTACAGATGTGAAGTACTTGCTGAGAGGCGCTTCAACCTTTTTGGTGATGGAACGGCTCTGGTGGACGCTGAAGGTAAAACACTAGTCAGGAAACTCCTAAACCTGGTAAGAGGGAAGGGGTTATTTGACTAGATCAGGGAGGTAAGTACAATATACCTTAAGGTAGCAGTGCTTCGAGCAATTCAAACCCGCTCCCAAGAAAAAAAAATAAATAAAATTAAAAAAATACAACCAAACCTCCACTTCACTTCAGAAATTGAAACCAACCTATCCCTAAACTTCCTCGACCTAACCATAACAACAAGCCACACACAAAAACACAACTTCAACATTTACAGGAAACCCATAACGACAGACACACTCATCCACAACACCTCAAACCACCCTATCCAACACAAACACGCTGCCTTCACATCCATGCTCCATGACTTAGAAGTCTCAATGACCACAGAAAACATAAACAAAGAACTAGACACAATTAAATATTTAGCATACACAAATGGATACAACACAACAATAATAGACAAACCATGGTACAAAATACAAAAAAAAAAACACTAAAATTTACACTACAGACAGGGAAAACAAATACATCACATTACCATACATAAACAAAACAACAAACAAAATAGCCTGCAAATTTCAAAAAATAAGATACAAAATAGCATGCATAACTAATAACAAGTTACATTACAAAATACAACACAACACCAACAACAACGATAAACTACATGATTGCTGGGCAATTGAAATGTACATAAGGTTTAAAATAAAAGTTATTTGTGGTTTTAGGTGTTAGGTATTTGTGGTGTAGAGGTTTTATTTATTTAAAAATAAACACTACGCCACAGTTGCTTCATACAGTTATATATAAACTAAACTGCAACAAATGTAACAAATTCTACATTGGACAAACAGGTCGCACCTTTAAACAAAGAGTCGAGGAACACAAATAGAATACCAACTCAACATCTTACAATCACATAAAAGAAACAGGACACAAATACACAGACATTTACCATAACCTAGAAATCCTACACATCAACAAAAAAGGACCCCATCTTAACACACTAGAACAATATGAAATTTACAGACACACAAAAACACAAAGTACAAACATATTAAACGAACAAACACAATACTAATCACACATACTTTGATACTATCGAAAACCTGCCTTTAAAACGGTCACCACTTGACCCGACATCTCCAAGCAGAAGACACTGATCAGCCACATAGCGATCAAAAATGTTCTGTCTCAGTAAGTTTTAACAAATTTACAAAATTTAAAGTTCGGACAGACATAAACTATTGTTTAAGTGATTTATACATAATGTATAATATTAATATACATGTGTATAATATATGTATATTATATAATGTATCTTATGTGTATATATATATCATGTATAATATTGTAATGTTTTTATATAAAAACACTAAAACAATAAATAACAATAATTCGGAATATAATAGAAGTGAATTAAAAATGGATAAAAAGAAGGAAAATGTAAACAATTGAGCCATAACCTAAAAAAAGGGTTATACAATATTAAAACCAAGATATTATAAATACGTTCTGGGGAACAGCTGATGTTTTTCAAATGTATAAATGTACAAAACCTAACATTGCATAGAGGATCAAAACTTAACTGTCCAGGAAGGAAGATGAAAATCAAATAATCAGTGGGTTAAGTAACAGATGTTTCAACAATGGAAAAAAAATTATTCTTTTCTCTAGAATTTCATTAGAAGAATTCATTGTTAGAAAAGGTTGCATTGGAACTGGAAGCAAAAACTTAGTTGGCCAAAATTTTATTAAAGGAAGAAATAAATTTAAAAGGCTAGAATTTTGGACAAAAACATTAAACCTCAGATAAGTAATTAATTTAAGAAAAGATTGTAAATTATTATTATATTGTAAATTCAAAATTAAAAACTTCAGGCCCTTTTCTTTTATAAAATGTATTACAACATTAATTGCATAAACCAAATTTTAATTTGTCATAATTAATACCCACCGAATAACCTGGAAGAAAAGTCTTGTGCTGGTTAACTAAATTAAGGAAATAGAAAAAGTGTATTAAAAAAATATTGTTAATAGAATAATTAAAAAACTAAATTAAACAAAGATTAAATCGAATTATAAGAAAGTGTTTTTATTTATTACTATAAATGGTAAGTAATAAAAAATAAAAGTAATAGGAATCTAAATTTTACTTTTAGGGTTACAATCATTTTGTAATTCTAACTGCGCCCAGCAACTTATTTTTTCTAAGGATTATTACATATAAATTTTGTTTTATTATAAAGAAATTATTTAAATTATTCAAAATTATATATTATAAAAATATTACAATATATAACATATATATTTTAGTTTAGTTCTAGTAGAGCTTAAAGCCTATTAAGAAATTTTGGACTAGGTAGGAGACTGACAGACTTACTTAGTGGCAATAGTCCAAAACTGTAATCTCTTGAAAATATACACACATGAAAACACATTGAACTATTGAAATATTTCGATCATACAATGATCTTCATCAATCAAAAATGAGAAAAAGAAAAGACTGAAGAGAACCACAGATGTGTATAAATATCCAAATGTCACAGATGCGAAGATTTATAGTTTATGATATAGTACTATGTTATTTGTATAATTATTGATATTGATTAATTGAAACCAGATATTAATATTAATAGTCTGTCAGAAGGAAGGTAAATGGAGTTATTTTTTAAATGGTAGAAGTTAGGGGAAGGTAAAAGGAGTTTTATCTGATGTTGAGGTTATGAGGTTCTCTGTTTGGTGTACCACTGGTATGACAACTCCCATCTTCTTAATTCTGAAGGGTTGCAATCAGCAGGGAAAGCCTTAATTATTTTGGTGGTATAACAATCATTGAAAGATATGATGTTTTGTAACTAATAGCACATTAAACAGTTGGCCTGTCTATGTTCATGGTTCCAACGTCATGGCTGTGGCCATTATATATATATATATATATATATATATATATATATATATATATATATATATATATATCACATCACTTTCATATTCATACTTCAAATACTTACTATAGTAGACATAACTACAGAAAGTTGTAGTACCTCTTCGTTACTAGTAAAAATTTACCTTTGGAATGAATTTTAAAAATTTCAATAGAAACTCCTTTATTTATTTTTTATATTGTTTTACTAATCAATTTAATTTAGAAATAGTTGTGGCTAAAGTTTGTAATATTTTACAAAATAAACTGCTTTAGTGACCAATTATCCAGAATAACTTTTTGTTCACTATACGCTTTCATTTTCTTTTTTAAATTTCCGTCCAATTACAAGTCTTGTAAGAAGAGCCATGGTCAAATTAATTTGAACCCACTGCATAGAAAATAGTGTTAGATGTTAAAATAAAAAACAATTGCACAACATGTCCCATATGGCAAATATCAATTAATCTCTATTTGAAAAAATGCAGTGAAGCAAAATTTAAAAAATGTTTTAGAGTATTTCTTGGCATCTGTGTATGTTTGTCTATATCACAAAACAAACAGAAATACTATCAAGGTTTTCTGTGACATTTTAATGAAAAAATTTAAGCTTTTCCAGAACTAACCTTAAAGTAACAAGTCCAGCAATAATCAATCTTACATTAACTAATGAAATATTAAGGCACTTTACTTGCAACAAACAGCTGTTAACAGCAGTCCATGGGAAGTATTCCAATACTCTACAAAGCTATGAGTGTATACAGTCACTTCACAGTCTCTATATCTTTGTTGGCTTGATTGACAGACCTTTAAAGTTCTGTGACTGAAAAAAACGGGTTTTATTGAGAAAAATATAAAATTATGACATGTATTAATAATTTTTTTAAAACAAAATAGCAATTATATACAGATTTTACCTTTTATTAAATTTAAAAATTTTAAATCGTCATGGTCGAGAAAGCCCACAATTTAGTTTATGAAATATACATTAGTTACTAAATATTAACCAAGAAATGAATTATCTACTAAAATTGTTTAAACTGATGAGAGCTGAATTTTAGGTATTTTTTTCTCAGCACAGTGATAGAATAAATACTCACATTTCTTTTGTAAAGTTGTAGCACTATAATTATTAGAAGTTATGACAAATATAGATTAAATGATTCTATGAATTGTTGACTATGCATATAAAATAACTGCATGTATATAACATTTATTAGACAGAAGCTGATAAGGTTTATTCCGATATCATGAAGGTGTAGCTGCCAAATGTGTCACATCCTTCCTCCCTTACTAATTTGTTTATAAATCATGCCAGGCTAGTGAAATCGGAGAATTATTTGACAAAATTAAGTTTTTGTTCTGAGCTAAACAGATTTCAATATAGGTGAGTATTTAACTGTACACTTATTTTATTTGGCCTATCATTTTCGAGACGGATAAAAATATATTTCTTTATTATTATAATATTAAGAGACAAAAACCATCGTCAACTCATAAGAAATACCTGAAACATGGAAACAATAACACATTAACAAGAATCAATCAGATTAAACATTCAATGACTGACTATCAACGACACATATATTTCAACATTATACCATCTGCAACAAAAAATCGATGACTTAAGGCACCAATCTAAGGTAATTATTAAGATTACCGACTACTGCTCCGATCGGCGCAATTTTATTTCCTGATCAATTTGACCTTGCTGAACACGAATCTGAACTTTTTTTTTACTGCAAACACATTTTTTTTAAAATAACCTAACCTAACCTGACCTGACCTGGTTTTTTTAGGTTAATATGTGTTTGCTGTTAAAAATAACTTTATTATAATTGTGTTCAACAAGGTCAAATCTATCAGGAAAAAAATATCACTGATTGGAGGGTTAGTAAATACCAAAGTCAGGTCAGGTAAGGTTATTTATTTTTTAATGTGTTTGCAGTATAAAAAAACTACTACAATTGGTTAAAACAGCAAAAAGTAAAAACTCTCAACCATTTGAATTCAGAGTTTAAGGTATTACTATTAGTAACTTGTTTTAAATGTTGAACTGTGTCTGTACCCCTTGCCCATGTGATGAACTGCATGGCAATGTTTTCTATTCACAGCAATGGCTGCACTCTGCAAGATACAATATTCATCACAAACAGAAAACATTAAAAATTTTGAAAAAAAAACACAATCCCCAACACACCTACTGCCTTACAAATTCAACGTAGTAACTCAAAATCACCTTTACTGTCATTTTTACAAAGCACACAAAATTTTATAAACTCAAGAAATGTTTCATCTTAATTTTTGTAGTAATTCAGAAAAAGGAAGAACCGACACTACTCCAAGATCATAACGCACAAAATAGAAATAATAAAATACAGGAATAAACGCTAAGCTGTATACTTGTTGAAAGCGAAGAGCAGATTAAACAACTTCAAAATGATCCTGCAATTAAAATCTTAACTTATTCTATAATTAAAAGATACTAAGTTAAGTTGCTTAAGATACTTGCTAGCAAGTAAGCCATTGAGTATTCACTTGGTTAAGTATCTTTCAATTATAGTTTAATCAGTGAATTCAAATTGATTGCAAGAAGCAACTTTCTTTCCTTGTTTTGCATTCAGGAGCATAACTATACATCTTATTACAACTATACTGATAATGAGATTGCAAATAAGAGCAGTACAATAAAATACAGTTATATAAGAATATAGCTATAAAGTATTTGGTTAGAATAATAATTTGATATATTTTTAACAAAATTAAAAATAAACACCCTAATATTAAAACAAAATCTCTTAGATTACATTATTTAGTTAAAAAATTCAAATTTCATCCATGGAGAAAGGTTACCTCCAAAATACTTGCAAATCTACGACGACTCCTTAAAGAAATTATCGCCTAGAATATTTATGGAAACTAATTCAAATTTTAAGAACACTTCCAAACGTACGCCATTTTGTCTTCATAATGAAAGGGAAGAAGTTTACAAGAAGCGGGAACAATAGAGATTAATGGAAGGGGTAAAGTGTGCTGTGGGGACAAAGCAAGCAAATAAATAAATAAATAAATAAATATATATATATATATATATATATATATATATATATATATATATATATATATATTAAATATGGTGATATGTTTTCTTGTATATATAGTTAATAAATTTAAAATATTTCAAACACAAGAATACTTTTAATGAATATATTTATTCAAAGCTTTTCGCCAATAAAAAAGTATCAGCATCTTCAGGAAAAATAATTATCTAATAAAATACTTTTACAAAAAGTATTTTACAATTTTGTAAAAGTATTTTATTAGATAATTATTTTTCCTGAAGATGCTGATACTTTTTTATTGGCGAAAAGCTTTGAATAAATATATTCATTAAAAGTATTCTTGTGTTTGAAATATTTTAAATTTATTAAATATATATATATATATATATATATATATATATATATATATGTTTAATCCGCAGATTAAAAAGGTTAGAATTAAAACCACGAGGTGCGGTAAACCCTATTGTTAACAAGGTTACTCTGGATTGCGTAATTTACGTTAATATTTAACATAGCAAGTTTAAGCACAGTTCTGAGCAAAACCGAGTCATTTAACAATAAAAAACGCAACGACACTGAATTTAATACAAATAAATTATAAATTGTTCATATTCCTTAACTACGCACTTACCCTAGGTAAGAAGTGATGCAACGTTGGAATCGAGGTGAAGTCTCCACAGTACTGTGGTCGTCTTAGGCAGCGTAGAATTCTTGAAGGCGATCACGCAACTAAAAAACTCAATTGAAATTATGAGTAAACGTAAAGTTAAGCTTACAAAGCACTTGGCTTATTGCCGCGAGTACTCGCACTAAGATTGCGCAACCGGCGAAATCGGGCGACACTTTTACTAACACGGCGAAAATATACAGTTAAAATGTTCATTAAAATGTTCATTAACGCGGTCCGCACCTGAAGCACAATTAACGAACGAAAGCGGTACTTTAAATTGTCTGAAACAAAACCCATGCGGAAATAAGCGGCGCGGTTTAACGTAGGACTGCACTAGTCGAGGGACAGAACGCTTCTCCATTGTGTGCTGAAGCGGAAAAAGTACCTAGACTAAAAAGGGAGTGGGGGTGCGTAGTATTCATCAAAGAAAATCAATACTTTTTCAATATCGATTAGCGTGTCAGAGATCACGTGACCAATACGTCACGGCACAGCTGTTAGGTAGATCAAAGCAAATTCAAACTTCGAGCGCTGACTCGAACATACCGCCCACCAAAACGAATGTTTTTAATCCGCCAGGTGGGTGGGGGGCGAAGAACCATAAAGCACCGGGACCCGAGGGTGCCGAAGAAGAAAGTGACAGGGAAAACGAAGAATACCAAAAGAATCAACAGGGCAAGAGCGCCGAAGAAAGAGGCTGTAGAAAAGCGGTGAAAATCTAAGGATGAAGCGGAAAGCCGACGAGCTTATTGACTGGTCGTCTCAGCTGTCCGTGAGCGGTCTGGATCGTAGCTACTCTAGAGACGTGGTCTTTTCCAGGATGCAGACTGATGATCCTTCCCATAGGCCAATGAAGGGGGCTTGAGTGTTCTCCAGTTATGAAGACGAGTTGATTTTCCTTGAGTGGCGTCGATTCCTTATTCCACTTGTGTCGTTGGATCTGAGTGTGTAGATACTGAGTGGACCAAAATTTCCAGAAGCGGTTGGACATCTGTTGGAGCATAGACCATCGAGATTTAAGCGGAGGCTCAGTATAACATTCTTCGGGAAGTGACAGTAGTGGAAAATGCCCAGGAGTGAGAAAGGACGCTCCTTCACTGGGGTCTGGCGAAACTTCGAAAATAGGACGACTGTTCAAAATGGCTTCTATCCTGATGAACAGAGTAGATAGCTCTTCAGCGGTGAGAGTGGTGTTGCCTACAGTGCGTCGCAATAACAACTTAGCGGATTTGACAGCGGCTTCCCAAAGTCCGCCAAAATGAGGGGCAGCCGGAGGATTGAAATGCCAACTGATGCGTTGGTCAGCTAGTTTGCGTTCAATAAGTGAGCTAGAGCGGTCCAGAAACTTGTAGACATCGTTAAGTCGGTTAGCAGCGCCAGTAAAATTCGTGCCGTTATCGGAATAAATTTCTGAAGGTAAACCTCGTCTAGCGGTGAAGCGGTGTAATGCGGCGAGGAAGGCATCAGTAGATAAGTCGGTCACCAATTCCAAATGAACTGCTCTAGTGGTCATACATACAAATAAACAGAGGTAAGCTTTCAATAGCTTGGAGGTGCGCAAATGGTTGGCCTTTGTGTCAAAAGGTCCAGCGAAATCTACCCCGACTCTATAGAAAGGTGGAGACGGCGTAACTCTCGATGAGGGCAAGGGTGCCATCATGGGCTGGCGTGGTTTAGTTTGCATGCGGAAACATCGAATGCACGCATGGATGCGTTGGCGAAGTAATGATCGCAGAGCTATGACCCAAAATTCACTGTTGATCAAGGCTTGAGTGGTACGCGGTCCAGCATGCAAGGCCAGCTTGTGATAATGGTCACAGATGAGGTCAACGTAATGATGGCGCTTTGGTAACAGAAGCGGGTGTTTAGAATCGTAACTAAGAGCCGAATGATCAAGTCTACCGCCCACCCTGAGTAGACCATGGGCGTCGATAAATGGTGTTAGGCTACGTAAATGGTCGTTGACGCGTTTACCAGTTTGAAGCTTTTGCAGAGCTTCACTGAAGACAGAGGTTTGTACCAGCTTAACGCATACAGCTTTTGCGTTATCCAACTCCTGTACTGACAGCGGTCGTAGCGTAGGTTTAACTGAGGCTGCTTTGGCCTTATAGCGTGTGTTGTGATGATGGCCGATCGCCAGGCTCTTGTTGCGACAGTGATCGATGAATCGCAATACATACGCGAAAACATGATGAAGAGTAGTTAAGCTCGAATGTTTCTCAATGATTTCCATAAGACGGTTGGGCTCTGGCACAGCTAAGAATTAACCTTAGCCTCAACCTTTGTTTCCGTCTGATCCGGGTTAGTGCCTTTAGGCCTAGACAGATTCCAAGTGGTAGGACAATGTAATAACCAAGGAGGTCCATGCCACCAGAGCGGGTGTGTAGCAAGTTGATCAGGCAAACAACCGCGAGACGCGACGTCTGCGGGGTTATCAAGAGTCGAGACATGAAACCAATGATCCATGGGGGTGATTGACACAATCCCAGTGATGCGGTTAGCTACAAAAGTTTTCAATTGATGAGGCGGGGTCTGAATCCAATGAAGTACTATCTCAGAATCAGTAAGGAAGATAGTGTTAGCGATTGGAATGAAATCAAGAGCTGGTTGAATTGATTTGTATAACTTAGCCAGCAGTACTGCGCCGCAAAGTTCCAAACGAGGTATGGTAAGTAATTTAACAGGGGCTACCTTACTTTTAGCTTTCAACAGGCTGACGTTGACAAACCCGTTAAGCTCAGATCTCAAATAGATAGAAGCAGCATAGCCTGCTTCGGAACCATCACAAAACCCAACGATGCGATGACTAGCTGATCGCGTGCCTACATGGCGAGGAATTTGAATATCGGACAAACAAGCGAAACGGACAATGAAGCTGTCCCATTGATCGAGTAGAGGGGTTGGCAGAGGCTGGTCCCAGTCCAGTTTCTCCAACCACAAGCGTTTAAGAAAAGACTTAATCCAAAAGGTAATAGGCGTTAAGAAGCCAAGCGGGTCAAAGGTGCGAGCGACGTAGGATAAGATGGTGCGTTTTGTGGGCACCAGCGTAAAAGTTTGAGTTTGATACGAGAACGAGTCTGACGAGGGGTTCCATTGCAAGCCCAATATTTTAATGGCAGCGGATTCGTCCTGAAACAACAGCGGATTTTCCAAGTGAGAGGAAGGTAGCGTTGCGAGTAACGAGGGTTCATTCGACGACCATTTTCTGAGTTCCAGGCCGGCGCGAGCGAAAATGTCAATAAGTTCTTGTATTAGCGTCTTAGCGGCCTCGGGCGTGTCGGCTCCAGCGACGACGTCATCTACGTAGGTCTGATGAAGGATTGCTTCGGAGGCTGTAGGATAGCGGGTTCCCTCATCCTTTACTAGTTGTTCCAGCGTTCGCAGAGCTAAGTAAGCGGAAGGAGTTAGGCCATAGGTGACCGTAGCTAGCTCATACTCGATTAACGGTGATTGAGGTGAAGACCGATAAAGTATGTGCTGGTACGAACGATCCTCAGGTCGGACCAAAATTTGACGGTACATCATCTTGATGTCGGTGCAAACAGCGTAAGTATATAAACGGAAAGAGATGATTAAATTAGCCAAGTCCTTTTGCAGTTTAGGACCGGATAACATTTGCTGATTCAGAGTGTTTGCGTGGCAATCGGGTGATGACGCGTTAAATACCACTCTAAGCTTAGTAGTAGAGCTGGTGGTCTTAAATACGCAATGGTGCGGAATAAGATAGTCGGAAGCCTGGAGGGCAGGGTACATGTGCCCTAGAGCGATATACTCGGCCATAAACTGGTGATATTGTATGGCTACCTCAGGCTGGCGGTTTAAACGCTTTTCTAACGCATGATAACTCGCAAGAACAGTGTTACGGTTAGACTTGAGCGAGATAGCTTCCGGCTTGAATGGGAGTGCTACGATGTATCTTCCCGTTGCGTCACGATCAGTGGTGGTTGCGAACAGTTCTTCACACAGTTGATCTTCAGGGCTGAGGTGATTTGCTGGTGCGACTTCCTCAACTTCCCAAAAGCGTCTAATGTTGTCATCGATTGACTTCAGAGTAGTGATGAATACACGTGGCTGCTGAGGCATGCTATAAGGTATGGAACCCATGATGACCCAACCTAACCTGGTGTTGAGTGCCGAGGGTTGTCCGTGGATAATATTGCAAGGTCCGTTCACAAGTATCTGTGTGAAAATGTCAGCACCTAGAATGATGTCAACACCGGAAGGGGTGTCGAACTGAGGGTCAGCCAGCGGTAAGTGCTGATATTGAGTGCGTATGCAAGGCGCCAAAGCGGTAGATGGAAGCGGGTCAGTAATGCGGGGAAGCACAGCGGCTTCTGCGGTCAGCATGACACCGGGGTCATGTCTCGAGAAAATAAGCAAAGTGACGTACTCATGAATGCGGGTTGTCTTGGCTGCGACACCAATCAAAGAAAGATTTGATTTCCGAGCGGGTAAATTCAACAGAGTGCTCGCATGCTTAGTTATGACAGAGATTTGACTGCCTGGATCTATAAGTGCTCTAAATGGAAGCGGTCGGCCAAATTGGTCCTGAATGATGACCTGCGCGGTGCCTAACAGGGCGAGAGAAGCTTCAATATTACAAGAAAGAGCATGCGGTAGCGATCGAGTAGCGAGGTCGGGTCTGGCTGTTGAACGAGGGTGTCGCGGTAAAACTAGTCATTGTTGTGCAGGAGAGTTGTCGTGTAACAATGTGTGGTGTGACTCTCCACACTGTTTACACTGTTTCATAGATTTACATTTGGACTGAAAGTGTGATCCAAGACAGTTAAAACAACGTCGTAATTTTCCAATGGCATTTTTACGTTCGGACACAGTTAATTCCAGAAACGACTGGCAATTAAAAACATTATGGTTTGAGCCGCAATAATAACACATCCCAGTATGAGTGGTTGATATGTTGGCTTGAGCCATGTGAAGCGGTGGCAACCGATGTCGGAAAACTGAAAGCCTAGGCGCGTTCATAATTGGCGGCACATTTCCTTGTCTCCCTCCTGCAGACGGCCGTATGGGGCTCTGCATCACAGGTCTGGGCGCATAAGTGCGTGGTAGCATTTGAGACGTAGCCGCATTAACATAAGACGTCGACGGCTGGACCGTTGGACTATGTTCAGCTTCGAGGTTAGCTTCGACAGGTTCAATATTTAAATTAGGGGCACCGCTGTTATTTGAGTCATTCAACGCAGAGACCATCACTCGAGGTTGCTGACCTAATCTTGAGTTAACTGCAGTCGCGGCAGAGGGTTGATTGAGCAACTCCATTGCTCTAGCCTGCTCAGTGACGAAATCATTTAAAAGTCTGTACGTGGGCATTTGATTTGTTCCCAATCTGGTTTCAAAGTCAAGTCGAGTCTGTGCGTCTAAGTTACCAACAGACATTTGAAAAAGCAAGAAGTCCGCTAAGTCGTCTAACTGGACAGCCTTTATTGCGCACACAGCATTTGAATGTGCGGTTAAAAATCGATTAAGTTCACTCTGAGACGCGTTCTTAATAGGCTTAAAGTCTTTAATGATTTGAAAATAATGATCAGCTAAACGGCGAGGGTTAGCATAACGATTGCGTAAGGCTTGATATGCGATATCATAATTATGCTCAGATATTGTAAGTCCCGTAACAATGGCTAACGCGTCTCCTTTAAGCGCTGACTTTAAATACTGAAATTTCTGTATTGCATTAATATTGCTATTGCAATGTACCATTGAGTCAAACATTGTTATAAAATCAATCCATTCATTACTATTGCCTGAAAAGCTAGGCATTGTAAGGTTAGGTAAGTGAGGCGAACTTGTGCCGGGGTTGACCTGCGAGGTTAACTTCACCTCGGTCTTAATAATGCTCGGATATTTAGCCAACATTGGCAAATACATATCTTGAAATTGCTTTTTAATTTTAAATGCGTTTTCAGCAAGATCGGCAACTTGACTGGCGAACGTTTTCTCCAATATATCATAAGTTTCAATAAAATTGGATTGAATTCGACGAATTTCCCGTGCGAGGCCTTCTGGTATTTCTTTATCGTTAAGCACATTTTTCACTTGTTCCAGCTCGCCTACAATATCTCTCAATTTAGACAAATAATACTCCGTATTAATTTCCATTTTAATAATAAATTTCAAAAACCGCAAACAATTAAAATTTAAAAACTCATTATAAGTTCAAACGCGATAATAAAGTGGACTGTATAGAATTTGTAAGTCGTAGCAAGCATAAACACTTCCTTGTTCGTACTCGTGTATCGATCGATGCAACTATGAGCCACGTGGCTTATTGCGCAATGTGGCACCGGTATTTATCGTTACCGTTTTCCTGTATCGATGTGACGCACATTTCTCCACGTCGCGGTAAGTACATGGTTACGTTAGTCACAGCTTTAAAAATTTTAAATTTGCAAATTTTTATCGCTGAAATAACTCAACAAATGTTTAATTTGGTTACAAAGGAACCACGTGGTCACTAATACAATTATCGTGAAATTTAAAGAACAACCCTAGGTCACTGAAATAATTCAAATAATCCGGCCCAGTGGGGACCAATGTTTAATCCGCAGATTAAAAAGGTTAGAATTAAAACCACGAGGTGCGGTAAACCCTATTGTTAACAAGGTTACTCTGGATTGCGTAATTTACGTTAATATTTAACATAGCAAGTTTAAGCACAGTTCTGAGCAAAACCGAGTCATTTAACAATAAAAAACGCAACGACACTGAATTTAATACAAATAAATTATAAATTGTTCATATTCCTTAACTACGCACTTACCCTAGGTAAGAAGTGATGCAACGTTGGAATCGAGGTGAAGTCTCCACAGTACTGTGGTCGTCTTAGGCAGCGTAGAATTCTTGAAGGCGATCACGCAACTAAAAAACTCAATTGAAATTATGAGTAAACGTAAAGTTAAGCTTACAAAGCACTTGGCTTATTGCCGCGAGTACTCGCACTAAGATTGCGCAACCGGCGAAATCGGGCGACACTTTTACTAACACGGCGAAAATATACAGTTAAAATGTTCATTAAAATGTTCATTAACGCGGTCCGCACCTGAAGCACAATTAACGAACGAAAGCGGTACTTTAAATTGTCTGAAACAAAACCCATGCGGAAATAAGCGGCGCGGTTTAACGTAGGACTGCACTAGTCGAGGGACAGAACGCTTCTCCTTTGTGTGCTGAAGCGGAAAAAGTACCTAGACTAAAAAGGGAGTGGGGGTGCGTAGTATTCATCAAAGAAAATCAATACTTTTTCAATATCGATTAGCGTGTCAGAGATCACGTGACCAATACGTCACGGCACAGCTGTTAGGTAGATCAAAGCAAATTCAAACTTCGAGCGCTGACTCGAACAATATATATATATATATATATATATATATATATATATATATATATATATATATATATATATATATATATATATAACGAGTTTGAAACATGCATGTTATAACTTATATTAAAAATACTATTTATTATATCAATGACTCAATTTGTGAACACAGTGTTTCACTACATTCGATAAGTTTTGAAAAATATTAGTTTTTGTAGTTAATCAAAACGAATTAGCACTAATATAATTAATAACGATACTG
This sequence comes from Prosapia bicincta, assembly GCA_036971475.1. NCBI lineage: Eukaryota > Metazoa > Arthropoda > Insecta > Hemiptera > Cercopidae > Prosapia > Prosapia bicincta. Next base: position 16,264,041 of record JBAIZL010000002.1, on the reverse strand, counting down.
CAGTAAAGAAATACAATTAAGTTTAATATGTATTTGTCTGTACTATACTTTCATTTTAATCACAATTACATTTACAAAGAAAAAAAATATACACACAAAATAAAATAAATATTTTATTTGTTTGATTCCATCTTCACTTGAGCTACTGGTTTTACACAAAAACACGAACATTCTTGAATTTTGTAGTCTATTACGTTCGGTGAATCTTATTAATCACTTAAACAATAGTTAATGACTATTATAACTGTATGAAGCACCTGTGGCGTAATGTTTATTTTCAAATAAATAAAACCTTTAAACCACAAATAACATTTATTTAAACCTTATGTACATTTCGATTGCCCAGCAATCATCTTCAGAGGTATTTAAAAAATACAACTAAGTTTAAAAATTAATGACTATTGTTTAAGTGATTAATATATTACATATTAGTTATGTTACACTTCCTTACGTAGCACTTACTTTTTTGACTGTGCCTATGCCCATGTCCGCATTGGCAGTGAATGTACTTTTTTGGCCGCGCCGATTCGTGTCTTTTGTAAAAATCTTTTTCAAGTACGTCTATGGTATAACAAGGGCTGTGGTCAGTTACAGACGAAAGTTGACAATTGACGTTATGTCAATTGTTTATGTTGTACTTAACCTAAATCAGAATTTAAAATGGTTTTCACTTAGTAATATTATATCGTATGGACAATGCTATTTCGACATATGCAATGTATTTGCCTTTAGATAAGTAATAAATTATGCTTTGGTTAGCAATAATTTTTAAGTTCAAAGATCAAATTGTATCACTAAAAGTGTCAGCTCCCTTCACTATACCCATTTTCGTAAAATTATGAAGAGGCAATACACTGATATTATAAACGACTTAAATGTTAATCTTGAAGTTTATATTACAGAGAGCGGCCTTAAATCAAGGTATGTTTGATATAATACAAAAGAATCGTTTTTCTTAAATATTTTTTTAAGGCATGAAATCTGAACAATTTCCTGTTTCAAGATAGAATAACATTCAAATATTGTAGAGAAATTTAAAAATATGTTTTAAACCAATTTTATGCTTTGTGGAGTTCTAATGTCCTTGCTAAGTTAAAAAGGATCTGCTATTTACTCCTGCACCTTATGACCAAGATTTAGTTCGTGTAAGTTTTGCTTTTTTTAAGATCTAACTTTATATTATCCACCAAGAATAGAAAAAAATTCTCTTGTTACAGAAACCATGACAGTTTTTGTGTAGACTATACAAACTATAATTTTTAATAACAGTGTTGACAAAGACTGGATTAATCCTGTTTTTTTCATTTTTACTTACATTAAATAATCTACATATATACATAAATATACAGATATAAATAACAAAACTATTATTTTAATTGTTGCAAACCAAAAATCGTGATTTAAACTTTAAATTAATAATCAGTATCATACAAACATAACCTAACTGTGCAAATACACTCCTTTTTAAAGTAATTATTGCACTAATTGGAATAATAAGTAATTTTTTTATTATCAGATATTACTGTGCTATATACCTTATTACTAAACAACTTACTTGAAATATAGTTACAAAGTATCTGTTTAAGACGGATTTGGTTATTTACAAAAATAAATATCCTAATATTGAGGAAGTGAAAGAATGGCCTCCATATATTCATCAACTTAAATTGGGTTCTAAGAAAGTAAGTCATGTAAATTTTCTTTTTTTCAATTTACTGTCGTTACTCTGTAATTATTTTTTTGCTTATTTATATTGCAAATAGCAACAAAGTATCCAGTTATGATAACCTTAGTTATGAAGAAAGAATTTATATGTTAAATGTTTACTGAATTGAATGTTAAAATTAGTAAAATATATTTATTATATTTTTATAATAAAACCAATCATAACCTGATATTTTATTCCAATGTTATAGAACAGCTATGTAGTAGTAGTAATTTAATGTAGAATAAAATAGTGCTCTATGTTATTTTTAAAAAACCTTCAGTTTATTCAATTTTATAGAATTGTAAACTGAGGTTTTATTTATTTTTGAATTCAGTGGGAAAATAAAACCACTACTATCTGATACTTCACAGGAGATGTGATTTGTTCTTGGTCAGTCCATTCTTCAATCTTATCCATAACTCACAACATTAAATAATGTGTTGACAATTATAAAATTATATAAAAAGTTATAAATATCCATAAGTTTTTTATTAATATGTACTTAATGATACTACGGCTTAACATGTACAACCCAAAAAATGCAAGTTATCAGTTTTACAAAATTGTCATAACATTTTTCTATATTTGTTGATTCCATCTTCACGTGAGTTACTAGTTTTCACTAAACACGTGTAAATAGGCAAGTTTGTAATTATTTACAAACTTTTTTCTATTAAACAGTGAAAAATATTGCATTCAAGTTTTAAGTTACAATGAAAATGTCCATGCTGTTTTAAATCAGTTAAAGCTTCTTTAATTATTTTTTCACTTGTTGAGCCTTACCATTTTTATTTAATCACTTTTACATAAGTTTATCTATGATGTTCCCAGAATGTTAATTATTTTTTTTTATTTGCATAAAAACCTTTGTTTATAGGTATATACACAGTCTATTCCATTGATGTAGTATTTGGAACAATTTTGCAAGTTCTTGACAAGTTAAATCCATTATCTTATTCTTCATAGAAAAAACTAACTTTTCTTACTTTTTCACAGGAGTAAGGCAGGACCAGGGATATGGTTGAGTTTACTTCTACCTATTGCAGTTGTCCTTGGATTCTGGAAATATCCTGATTGCAGCTTATTGTACAAATCTTCTGTTTGTGTTAGTTGTGGGCTGTTTTTAAGTTCTGTAACTTTTATATGCTTTATTAATTGCACTACTAAACTTCGCACCCTATGTTGTGCATTTAACTCTATTATTACCACATTGCTGCTGTTATACTTTTCTGGTAGTGGTAAGTAGTCTTTTTGTATTAAGGCAAGAAATCATAACGAATTCTATATTTTATATTATTTTTTTCTGGCTAGAGTCACATCTAAATAATAAATACAACTATTCTTTGAGCTTAGCTTGTGAGGTTATGTTAAAACAAATAAAAAACATACACGAATCTCACAAATTAATCATTTATTGACTTATAAGTGTCATCATCATCAGTGAGTGTTACTACTACAAACTCTAACAAAACTCTTGTTGTTCTAACAACAAAGCTCAAGTTGTAATTACAATTGTTTGTATTATTGCAAGATTCAAGTTGTAAGTTAGAATTTGTAGTAGTAACACTCAATGATGATGACTTTGTCATTGAAACACTTATGAGTCAATAAATCATTAATTTGTGAGTTTTGTGTATGTTTTTTTTTTGTTTCTTTCAACTAATAAAAGTTTATTTCTAAACACATGGACATATATTAATATGTAACTCTTGCTTATATGAGCACTTACTTTAGTTAGTTTAATGATGACAACCGTTTGGTAGATGTATCACATTGTCAACTCAGTTCTTAAATCAGTAAGTGACTTTACTGCAGCAAATATTTTGAAGGTACATGTAATAATGTTTAATTTCTGTTCCTTTAATAATGAACATGTTTTATATTTTATCTTAGCTTTATCATTATATTTAGTCCAATATAAACTCTGTATTATCCTAGTTTTTCTGTTTTGCAATTACCTCAGACAATCTCATGAATACAACTACTTTTTTTGTAAATTTTATTAGAGTAGTGGCACTTTTCAACATCAGCTAGAATTTTTAATGTGTTTGCTAATTCTTATAGCTCAGTTTAAAACCTTCAAACAGACATTTTTGTTTTAGAAACTCCTTAATATTCCCAGTTGCTGTGATAATTTCTTCTCTTTTTTCTAGGCATTATTCTTAGTTTAGGCTTCGGTGTGTTAAGTAGTTTTGGGTATAGTCGTCTGCTCTTGTTGACATTACAATCATGTCCAGAAAGTTTCACATTCGGAGAGGCAGCGACTATTGTCCAGAGTGCAGTTCTTTTCGCTGCTTCTTCATTGGGTAATATCACTTCCATCTCATCTGTACCAGAAGATTGTTTGTCTATTGCAACCCTTATATTGCAAGTAAGTCGACCTTGGGTTAGTTTACAACTTTTTGAAAATCAAATTGTGTTTTTTAAACATCTATCTATTCTTTCATGTATTAAATACTGTATCAGTTAGTTATATGAAAAGACTTTTCAATTATGTTGTGAAGCACATGAAGTATTCTTATAGAACTATTGAAATATAGGATTGGATATATCTTATGCTAACAATCCAAGTTTCTAGAGTTTAAGTTTGCATACATTGGTAAAATTTATAATTTTACGATATAATACAAACTGAGAAATTTATAGTTCTTGAACTTTGTAGTCCATTACGTTCGGTGAAACTTAATTAATCACTTTTACATTAGTTTATGACTATCCCAACTTTAAATTTTGTAAATTTATAGTGTAAATTTATGTAAGTTTTATAAATTTACAAAATTTAAAGTTCGGATAGTCATAAACTATTATAATGTAAAAGTGATTAATTTATAGTTGCTATGAAATGTATAAAATAGAGTTATTTATAGGTTATACGTGCTGTTGAAATTTCAATTATGTAAACTAAACTTATAACTATTTTTTACTTTCCCCATGTTTGTGTTAACATACCAGTCAAAGAAACAATAAACATAATCAAACAAATGTTAATAAAAAACAACACACCAGACAACACAACCAAAGAAATAATAACACTAACAGAAACAATCACTTCCTAGACCTAACGATAACAAAACAAAACAACAAACACACATTCAAAATATCCAGGAAACCCACCACCACAGACAGAGTTATGCACAACAAGTCCAATCACCCCACACAACACAAACATGCTGCCTTCCACTCCATGATTCACAGATTAATCAACATACCCATGAGCAACAGAGACAAAATAAACGAACTAAACACAATAAAACATACAGCCCATAAAAAAAGAATACAAACACACCTTGACAGACAACATAATGCACAAAAAACAACGTACACATAACACAACAAAAAACAATAACACACAAAGACAAAAATATATAACACTTTCATATCACGACAACACATCATAAAAATAGCTTCCATGTTTCACAAACCTAAATACAAAGTAGCATTCACAACAGCCAACACAATTAAAAAACACCTACACAGTTCAAAAACACATCAGGATAAACACGACAAGGCAGGCGTATGCAAGATTACATGCAATAACTGCTCCAGGTTTTACATAGCACAAACAGGGAGAACATTTACCACAAGATATGACGAGCACGAAAAACAGATAAAAAAGACACAACCCACATCAAATTTTGCCATACACATACAAAACACACTACACTTACAGACTGACATAGACACCAATCTAAAAATCCTACATTACATCAATAAAAGCAAAAAACATAACACAGTAGAAAACTATCAGATATATAAACACCATAAATACTATCCACAACACATTCTAAATGACAAAACACACTCCCAATCAAACATTATATTTGAGCACATAATTAACAACTACTCTATGAACAATAACACACCACAGACTCACACCAACACAACACACCTGAGCTTGTCAGTAATTCACATCATTGAAATAGCACTGACCTAGCGCAAAAGCGTCTACTGAATAAATCAGTAAGTAGTGTTTTTTTTGGTAAAGATAATACAAACAAGTGTAATTTCTATAAAAAACCTCAAGATGTACAACACAAAAACTGCAAGTTTAAAAAAAATTGCCCTTTAAAGCATTGTTTTTGTGGGATAATGCAACAAGCTATCCTATTGACAACGAAGATATAATTGAAGGTTAAAATCTTCAAAGCAACAAAGGTTGGAAACATAGAGATAATGTTTTTATCAAAAAACAACAACTTGATCCAGCTGATCGACTGAAATGTGATAAAAACAATAAACATGCACTATAAAAACTCTTGGTAATATTAATTGTGAGTAACACAACAAACAATATTTCAGAAGTTGAAAAAAAATTAATATCAAAGATACTATCAACTCAGCATATGTTTGGGATCAAGTTATGAAATCAAATATCGTTAGAATAAAATTTGTGAGATACGCATCCTTTAGTTGAAACAAAAATTTATTATGGAACAGACTATGGACAAAAACTACCTGGCTACTCTGTTTACTGTAAGTTCATTTATCGATATCAAAATAAAAACAAATGAGGGCATAGCGTTAGAAGACCTAATGAAGTGCTGATGGAAGCCGATTTAAATATCGATTTCAATGATGATGAGATATTAAAAAGATTACAACAATACAGAACCTAGGTCGTTGTCTAAGTGACAGCTAAGCTCTGCTTCATTTACAGTCAGCTGTGATGATGCTTTGTCTGCTGCTGCTACACTTGTAATCTTCTGTGAAGAGCATATTGTTGTCATGGAGACAATTATAAATCTAAAGAATCTTCAAGAAAATGTGTTATCAGGATCTTTAATGAAGAAGCAAAAAATATTTTTAATTTTTAAAGGCATATAGTAAACCATTGTACAATAATTTTAAAGGAGTAAAGTAAACTGCAATAAATAATATACTTGTTACACTATACTGTATACAGTTTTCAAATTTCGTACTTAGTGTAGGTTATTGTGCAATCTTTAAATGACATCCTTGATAATCCAACTGTGTGTTCTTCCCATATCTGTTGAACTATCAAGATTGGACTGTACCTAAATTAAAAAAATATGTACATCTAACCTTTTCAAATTTTGTTTTTAAAAATTTTCTTGCAGTCCGTATCCTCTAGGGTGACACACTACCCACACAACTCTGGTGTTGGAATAAATTTGTAGAACAATTTTATGTCTATATCATTATTAATTTTTATGAGAAAAATATTTATCTTGAACCTTCCTCCATAATTATCCAATATGCTTAAAAACTCTATACAAAGTTTGGAAATCTTCACGTCATCAAAGTATTTTTATTATTATTTTGTTTAAATAGAGTTTTATCAATATGACTTTATAGGAGAAATAAAGTAAATTGACTGTATTACCATGGTAGAGCAATGATGCTCCTTTGTTACCATTAGATAGTGTTAAAGACTCATATGGGATCATACTGAAGCAGATATGTCTGTACTGGAATAACAGATGTGACCCACCAAGTGAAACCAACTGAAGTGGTAGGTATTTGTGCAGTTTACAAATAAATTAAAGAGTCGGTTTCTGAGTATTATTTAGTTTGTCACCTATTTAATTAATTTGTGATTGTTTCCAGATAGGCCTGATTGGAATCTCAGTAATCTGTATCTCTGTATATACCTATCCACAACTACAAAGCCCTGCCAACTTCTATACAATATCAGCCATAGTGTTATCATTAGCTGTACTACTTCTGCATTATATCTTGCAACAAAGTCCTGTTCTGTGGTTATGCTTCTTGTTAACACAGGATATTGTTACAGTATGTCCACTATTTTATTATACTAATTTATTACAGTTAAACTGTGTAAAACAGACCACTTGTAAAATAGAAACCTGACTAAGGGGCCATCCCTAAATTACGTAATGGCACAAGGGGAGGGGGTTACATCTATTGTTACGGAAGTAGGAGGGATATGCAGAAACATTACGTAGCTTGAAATTTCAGTTTTGACTACATTAAAATCTCTTTTTATTCAATAAATAAACCTGAGCTATTTTAATTTTTGAGTAAGAAAAATATACTTAACATTAATAATGAACCCTAATAAAATCTATTTACAAAAAAAAATTGTATTTAAAGTACTTTTGTTTAGCATTCTATTTATGAGCTTTATTGGAGAACCTTTATACCTCTACCGCGGTATAGCCACAGTAGATAGTACGAGGTTTAGGCGGCCTGTACAGACATGTATCGCGTCCTCCGGTAAAAGCGCCAGTTGTTACTCATCAGTAACAATTTTTTAACAAAACATTATTTTTTAAATTTGATACCAACATCTTTTTAGGCCGAACCAGTGAACTCAAAAGTACACCGAAATTTGGTCATGACTCATCATGAGAGGTACAAAATTTGTATTGCTCCATATTATGCATGACCGAGTTTGATGGACTTCTGAGTTCCCTGGGCCGAACACAACATAAAACTAAGTTGTTTATAAATTTTTTAAATTTGTAGTGTTTTGTAACAATGTATGGAGTTTGATCTATTTTAAAATTAGGCTTATTATATATACATATCTTTTTCTGAAAATTGCAGCACCAGTGTTGTCTGTCGTGGCATACATGATACTCCGTAAGGAGAGGAATAGACTTTAGACAATGTTAAAATTGGGTTACTCATTCTGTGTTTAAATTCATTTCAGTCACATTTTTTTAAAACAATATTTTCAGTTTATGTTAAATTAATATTGTCTTGACTTTATACATCACTTTAAGTTTATTTTGATTTTATAACTTCTGCTTGTTTTCCAGTATACGTGAGGTCACATATTAAAAAAAATTGTTTCTTATTCCTGTTTTATTTATTTAACAAAATTCTTTTTATTTTTAATTATTTCCATAATATTTATTAACACATTTGATGTACTTCTTTATTGGCCTACAAATTCAGCATTGCATTGTTCAGCACTGCTAGCATATTGGCACACTCTGGGTTCACCGAGAGTGTGCCGGTGAGCGCACCGACATGCTCACTCCCAGTCTAATTGAAACTTCTCTAGTGTCGATAAATGTTTGTATAAAGGTTTGATTTTTACGTCAGTGCTTCAAAAGAGTTTAGAGAACATTGTGCCTGAGTCGTTTTTAAATCCGACCATCCCAAATTAACTTTTGATGCTTCATCTGAAACAATGCTCCAAGGAGTTTTATTAACAGATTTAATTTGGTTTAACTTTTATATTTTAATGTTTTTTTTTTTAGTTTTAACCACTTAACGCGGCAAAATATCAAGTGAAAACAACAATCATAAAAATAAACTAAGCTTTCTGAACTAACGCAAGATTAAATGTTAACTGGCCTATTAGAGTGAATGAAGCTACTCGAGGTGGAAACAGACTACTGTAAATATGAGTTATTGACAAAATGCTTGCGGACGCCCAAAAACCTAATGTGTCATCAAAAGATTGTAGTAGACAAATGTCAGCTAATCTCAGCTATAAATAGTCTCGGACATGACATATGCATTATCTATGTCTGCGTTTACATTATTGATCTTTTTCGCTTTGTGAAACACATGACATAAACAGAAACAAACATTCCGAGTTAAAAGTTGAGTGGTTAATTTTAGTATGTAGTATATTTTAGTAGTAGGTACTTTAGATTTTTATGTAATTTTTTTTTTTATTGAGTTTTATTAATTGTCATACAGTATTTTATCATTTGTATTTTTTTTTAATGGTGACCCGATAAATAAAACAATATTTTAATGTTTAAAACAGACAGTAGTTTGATGAGATCTCCATATCGCTGCCGTGCTGAATGTGTTAAAACAATTAAACTAACTCTAAAAAAAACGAGGACAAGACTACGTTATGTAATTATGTGCAGGGGGGAGTTGGTATTACGGTTACCGGTTCGTTACGGAAGGGGGAGGGGAGGTTAAAAATTATCCATTTAAGCATTACATAATTTAGTGATGGCCCCTATACAGAAAAATATCTGAGAACGGTCTAATTTCCTATATTAATTAAACTCTATAAAACGGAAACCTGTTTAACGCAGAAACAGATGTTTTCATTCCTAGGATATAGCTTTTAGAGGGACAATTTTTCTTTATTTGATAAGTGGCAGATAAAAGTTACTGTAGTATGGAAAAAAACAAAAATACAGTATTTAGCAATAACAATAGCGGTTATCAGTACAGTACATTTATTGCCTGACGTGACTCAAACAATAACTTTGTTTTGTTTTGAAACAGTATGCCCAATACGTAGAAAGGTCGTTTTTGTTAAAAATTATTTTCATTACATAAACAAGTATAGATAAACTGTACAATGAATATCTCTGAATTCTCTTCTTACACCATGAAATCAAATATTGTTTACTGTATCCTTTCAGTTTGAATATGAGCTTTGCAACATTTTGTACTGTATTGAAAAATAATGTTAGTGTGAGTGAATGTTGTTATAGACAGCATTGAGTAAGTTTAGTGCCGGTACAGTTTTAGTTTAAATTTCAGTGTTTAAGACTATATTGTGATTTCTTCTTTATCGCCCTTATTCTTACAAGCAGTGTTGTACTTACAAGTACATACATAATGTTAAACGGTAAGCATAAAACATTATTTTTTTGGAAAAAGTTAAGATTATTGAAAAACATGAGAAGGATAAATGATCAACTACAGAATCGCTTGTAAAATCTAAAGTTCGGAAAACTCTGATACATGATACATTAAAAAAAGGAAGACAAAATTTTGAATGAACGTTTAAATGGGGCTCAGATCAGATAAAATGTCTGGGTAAATTATCTTCAATCGATGATGTAAATAGATGGAATGGTTTGTGTGCTTGACCTATTTCAGCCACTCTAGTTCAAGCAGAAGCTATAGATGTTGCTAAGAAATTGGTTAAGACTGATTTTAAACCATCTAATGGTTGGTTAGAAAGCTTTAGGTTATGTTACAATATTGTTTTCAACAAGGTTTGTAGTGAAAGAAGCTAATGATGTAGTCAAACCATAAACGAATGGAAGGAGAAGATAATAAACATTATTAACAGATGTGAAACAAAAAATATTTTCAATTGAGATAAAACAGGACATTTTTAGAATTTTGCAAAAGAAATCATTGATTGAGAAAGCTGGCAAGTGTTGGAGGTAAACTGTCGACAGAAAAACTTACTGTGTGTCAATGAGCCAATCATCTGTTTGAAGGGGACACTATCATTCGCTTTGAGATGGTGTTCTGTTTCTAAAGATATCGAAAAACCAACAGATGATGAAGACGAGTAAGAAGGAGAAAATGATATGAATGAATTTGAAGTGGAAGGGAGAGAAATGATTCATATTGGAAAGGATTAACCGGAAAGGCATTCTGGATCCTCCAGAATTTTCAGCATTTAAAAATTGTCCTGCACTAGTGAAACTGATGGAGGAAGCAAAAAAATGATTTAAAATCTCACCGTCAATGACAATAATAGATGTTTTCCAGTAAACCTTCATATGCTTATAAATATTTGAAAGAACTTGTAAACAGTGAAATCTTATATTCAGGAAAGTTGAATTAAAAGTTAAAATTACAGTGAATTGTTTAAAATAAAGTTTTTTGCAATTTAAAGTTTAAAGTTTCAAATTAAAGAGTACAGTACAGTATTTTTCAGTACTTCCTCTTGAATGTGTCCAAATTAGCTGTATGGAAAGGATTGTAGATCCCCTTCCTAAAACAGAAAACTGTTAACGCAATTAAACATATGGAATCTAGATGATTCTGTTTTAAACAGGTTTTACTGCAATATAGCTAAGAATTCTTTCTTGGTTGGAGGAGGTTGGTATTCATGTTATCCAACCAAGGAAAATTTATGAAAATTAAATACCATTTTACACTGTTCTAATTCTTAAAATTAGCCAAATTGAAAAAGTGAGTGAATTAAGTTTGTTTCTAAATCAAATATATTCTGAATTTTAAATAGTACTAAATGAGCATTTAATCTAACACGTTGGTATATATTTACAAATTAAATTTAGGGTTTGCAAGTAATAATGTGTTCGAAAGAAACTAAAGTTTTATTTTCAAAAACTAAAATTGAACAAAGAAATATTGAATGTATAGACTTCGTTAAAATTTGATTAAAAACTTCTGCCTATTTTCTAATAATTTTCTCATGGATATAAAAGTAATGGATATATCTAGTCCATTTAGATGCTCTTGGATATTGGTCAAAGTATAGCGGTTCTAAAAAAATTAACTATTTCATTAAACACAAAAAATGTGAACACAAACAAGTCTGATAAGACTTCCTTCATATGTTTTCCACTGCCAGTGTGGCATTCAGCTCTTAAGTTTGACAGAGAAATAAAGAATAATAGTTCCGGAGGACCATATAGATAAATTTAAAAACGGCAAATGTGTGAGTTGCTTTATAGTTAGGTAACAAAGAGGTCAAGAACAAAATTTGAATAAAATTTCTAAAACATTAACTTTACGTTGAATAAGATGTTCCGCACAGGTGTTGTTGAAGTCGTCTGGTGTGCACACTACTTTTCACTGTAACTGCTCGCTAAAACTATTACTTGAGTTAGTTTAAATGTTCACACAAAAAAAAGGTATAAAATTGTTTCAGTTTTACCATGTGCTAACACTCTTGTGGTTGAAGAGGTTTATTGAGAAAATCAAAAGATAACTGAAGTTACTAATTAGTTAAATATCATAAATACACCACTTTTTGTTTTGAGATCTATCTTAACACTTATTTGTGAAGGATTTGTAAGATTTAAAAGGATGAAAAACGTATAAGAAATGAGTCCAAAATGGCGAAGAAAAGGAATGCGGAGATGCAACGCGACTAATGTTTTCAGGAGTTGAGTATAGACTGCTAGGAAAATGGCGAGAGTAATGCGTGTTGAGCGTGTGCTGTAGATCACACACAGAACGAGCGTGCACAGTGGTTTGACAGAAAGCCAAGCCATATGAATTTCGAGAACCGCACCAAACAGCCAGGAAAATGTTACAACCGATACCACTTAAGATCCAACTGATGACAAATTAAGTTCTTGTTGTTTTAAATGGGTATATTGAATATAAATGTATTATGTGTGGATGTGTGTTTCCTAATGTTTATTGTTATTATTATTATTATTATTAGTGATCCATGATATTTTATAAACATAGTGATCAGTATATAGGTTTGAACTGGATATATGTTTGAGGTTTGTAAGAGTAGTCATCAAAACACATAAAACCTTTTATGTTGATGTAAAGTAAGATTATTGAGCATGCAAAATTATGTGTTTCATCTCTTTGTACCGTATGATCTATATTCTCCATTTTTCCCTCCTTTCCCTCTTTTATATTTGATTCTTTGTGTATGTGTGTATGCAAAAATAATGTTTCTTCAGGTATATAAACACAACTTGTAATGTTTGTTACAGATAAAACTGATATTTTGCTGGCTTATTTTTAGTGCACTTGCTGTGATTGCGATATTAGTCCAAGTTAAAAGTAAGAGCAGAGCTTCTACAGTGTCTCGCAAATATTTTCATGTCTTTGCTCTGGCCGTGTACATTCCAGGATTAATTCTGAACCAATGTCTACTCTACACTGCCAGCGGTATGGTTCTGGCATTATTTGTAACATTAGAGGTGTGTATGCTCAACGATGTATTATTTAAAACTACAAGTGTGTTTTTTTTTAATGCAACTGGATAAATATGAATGATATTGGATAAAATACATAATTTTAAAATGATAAGAAATTCAAGAGGCCTTGTAGAGGATAAGAGGGATCTATTTATTACTTTAATTTAAGTAAAATTTATTACTTACAAACTGTTGTAAGTTGTAAGTTAGAGTTTGTAGTAGCAACACTCACTGATGATGCTTTGTCATTGAAACTCGTATGAGTCAATAAATGATTAATTTGTGAGTTTTGTGTAGGTTTTTATTTGTTTTAACATAAATTCACAAGCTAAGCTCAAAGAATAGTTGCAAAAACAATTACAATTTTTCTTTTTTTATTAAATGTCTTTTAATACTAAATACCTCTAAGTACGACTTTTGGTTGATGTGTCATTTTAAACTCTTGGTTCAGCTAGATCTGCCCCATGAGCTGTAGTTTAGCAGACCCTGATCTTAACATATGAAATTAAAGTATAGAATTTTAAAACATAAATGTACTTCCTTTGGGCTTAATTAAACTGATTTTCCCTGCAATGCAGTGCCTGGAAAAATCGGTAGGACAATAGGCTAATTTTTACCTTCATTATGTAATATTCTGACTTAGTTGCAATCAAGCACTTTAAATTACCCTCCATCAATCACCAGTTTATTGGCAAAAACAACTTTCCAATGCAAATTTGTAGATAATTTTAAATTCAGAACTATGAACCTTTTTTCTTATTAATAGGCGAGAAAATAAAGCACAAAAATAGGCCAAACCTACGATAATTGGTGCAGTAAGTCGGATCGAAATGCGACTTTTTGCATTCGATTCAGGAAGCCACCAGGAAAGTTTGTGAACATAGCCACTTTATAAGAAATTAAAATTGCATCAGTGCATATGAAAAATGCATTTTTTAAAAGTGCATTCACTGGCTCGATTTTAAAAAAATGTATAACTCGGTGAATAATTACAGAAATGAGCCGAAATTTAGTACTGGGGGGGGGGTTTGGGGTTGCTGAACACGAATATGATATCCGTAATGACCCCCGGAGTACCTGGAGCCCAGGGCGGATGACATCAACCTTATCTCCTGGAATTTTCCATAAGTACAATACAAAATTGATCGAAACTTGCTACTCGGGAATTTTTAGGGTAGCTGAACACGAATACAGGGTAATACGAAATGGAATTTTCCATAAATTCGGCTTGAAATTGATCGAAGCTCCTTACTCGGGAGTTTTTGGGGTTGCTGAACACGAATATAATATCGGCGATAATCCTTGCAGTACCTAGGACTCACGAGACACACACACACACACAATTAGTAATTTGTAATTTTGCTATGAGAACAAGAAATTCATGACGTAAAAAATATTTATAAAGTTCTATTATAATAATAATATTGAATGATAGTAATAATATTCTATTATTTAAATGATAATAATACAATATAGCTCATGAGTAACGAGCTGAATTTATGAACAATTTCAGGAGATGCCGTAGGTATTACCCGCCCTGGGCCCCAGGTACTCCGAGGATCATCGCCGATATTGTATTCGTGTTCAGCTACCCTAAAAATTCCCGAGTAACAAGTTTCGATCGATTTTGTATTGTACTTACGGAAAGTTCCAGGAGATGAGGTTGATGTCATCCGTCCTGGGACCCAGGTACTTCAGATGTTATATTCATGTTCAGCGACCCCAAAAACCCCTGATTACTAAAATTCGGCCCATTTCTGTGATTATTCACCGAGTTATAAATTTTTTTTAAAATCAAGCCATTGAATGCACTTTTAAAAAATGCATTTTTCTTATGCACCAATGCAATTTTGATTTCTTATAAAGTGGCTATGTTCACAAACTTTTGTGGTGGCTTCCTGAATCGAATGCAAAA
This sequence comes from Prosapia bicincta, assembly GCA_036971475.1. Taxonomy (NCBI): domain Eukaryota; kingdom Metazoa; phylum Arthropoda; class Insecta; order Hemiptera; family Cercopidae; genus Prosapia; species Prosapia bicincta. The sequence continues at coordinate 16,248,854 of JBAIZL010000002.1, read as the reverse complement.
AACCGCATTTCGATCCGACTTACTGCACTAATTATCATAGGTTTAGTGCTTTATTTCCTCGCCTATAAGGATATGGTTTAAATGTGTGACAAACAGTCAAATATGCATATAATTTTCATTGCTCCATTATATTATTGATTTGCAAATTATTATTTGCTGCAATACAAGTAATTTGTCATTTTCTTGTCAGAAAAAAAATAATAACTTTTTATATAAAAAATTAATTTCAAGCATAAATCATCTATTGAAAGAAATTTGTTTTATACAAAATTAAATGTTTGAAACTAAAATCATTTCTGTTTATGCAAAAACCATTTATTTATAAACAAAATAAGATTGAAACAAATTACCTGTTTTATTTCAGACATTAAGGCTTCTAAAACTCCCTCCTCTTGGATCAGGTTTGGATTCAGGTTTCCAAGCATTTGTTGATGAGAAAGACAAAGTAATTGCCCTCACTCCTATATACCTCCTGGTTGGATGCTCCATACCTCTGTGGTTGCATCCAAAACCTTCACCAAATGTGTTACTTCCACTGATAGCTGGACTGCTTGCGATTGGAGTTGGCGATACAGCTGCAAGTGTTTGCGGTACCTGGTTTGGACAGCGGAAATGGCCAGGTAATTATTGAAGCAATTTAATTTCTAGATTAAAACAGAATTATTGGTTTTTTAAAGTTGCTAACTAATTAAAAAACCAGTCAAAATCAACAAATTTTCATTGTTTTAGTCGTTTTAGTCGCCTTGGGGGTTCCTTAATATTGAAATCCTGTCAAATATAGTATAAATATTATGTGGAATGTATTTTAAAGGAAATGAAATGAATATTATATTTCTGAAGTACTAGTTTCAGAAATTTTTTTCGATAGATCTTGTTAAGTTTTTTATTAAGAACACGCAAGTTTAAAAAGAGGTGATCTAGGTACCTGATGGTTCAAGAAATCATTCTGTCTATATCTTCAGGTTTTTTTGTAGGATTTTTATAATCTCACTTAACCTATTGTACTCTACAAACAATACTTATTCGTCTTTTCACATTAGTGGCACAGAGCATAAAGGCATTAGTTTCCCGTTATGGTTCTTCAAGTTTCACTTTATAAGTGAGAATATTTTACATAACTAATTACAACTCAATTGATGCAAAAAATTAATTTGTGCCTGTTGGATCGGACGGATTGTGAATAATTTAATCTGTAATGGATTAAGAGGATTCAAGAGTATAACTTTATAAATATTTGATAAAAGCTATCAATCTGGTTTTTTGTAAGGTTGTATAGTTATACGCATGTTTTGAGGTAAATACAAACAAAAACTTTTATAACTAATATAAGGTTAATGAAGATGAGATTTTTACAAAATCCTTAAATTATCATTTCATTAAATGATTAAATTTAATTAATCCATATTACATATAATTAAATTACTTGTATTCATTTATATTTAACTTAAATTTATTTAGATTAAATTGAAACATTTAACGTGGATCAGAGTTTTTGGAATATCTGAATTACTATTTAAAAAAATTTTTTTTTTAGTACTAACATATTATACAGAAGCCACTATTGTAGTGTGCTGTGGTGGTTGCCAAGGTCAGGCCGTTAACCTGAGAGCGTGAATACGTCAGTGTCAGTGCTGTACATTTGGTTATTTTTTGTTTCATCATGAGTGATTGTCTACGGCTTTAGGATTTACCTTGGACTGAAGAGGACAGTGTAAATTTCCTTCGAGAAAAGATTTTTTATTGCCTTCAACAAAATTGCGTGTGAATAATCACAAGATGAAACTGTACTTTGGAAAAGAGTATCTGTTCTGACAGTGTAATTTGTGATCATGTCATAAAAAGGTATGTCTTAGAGTAGGTACTTGGTTTGAAAATAGTAAACTTCCCTACACCACAATCGCACATTTTATTTATTTTTGGACTGAGGAACTAACATCAGTTAAATGGTGTCAGAAATAGCTGACACTTTTATATAGTTCTGTATAGATATGTAGTCATTTTTGGAGCCCAAGAAATATCTCTACAATAAATAGTGGCCTCTGTATAATATATAAGTGTTTTTTTTTTTATTTGAAAGTTTGAATGGACTTAGGTTGTATTTTGCTGGCCTAGTTGTTTCATGTTTTTTATCAATACGTTGCCACATTTGAATCACGATTACGACTTCTACACTTAGGTTTTTTCAAGGTTTATTCTTGAGAAGCTGTAGACACATATCCACTTCGCTGAGCAGAAAACAAAGTTTTGATGCTACATACTGTTTTCGAATCACAGCCGTTTCAAAATGTCCAAGATAACAAAATTCTTTGCAAAAACTGTTAAAGCTGCTCATTTTTAGGTGATGTTGCTTGGCTTATCACAAGATGTTACTAAACACCCACACTGCAGAACAAACTAAGAGAGCAACAAATGTACCCAATTCCATCCAGTTATTTATGGGACCCCCTTATAATTTTACAGATGTTTTTTCTCCCATTTTCTGTGTGTTCCTAATGAAAATAAAACTACTAGTGAATTTCCAAAGTTCTTGAGTTACCTTGGGATATGCTTGTATATTTAAAAAAATTCAAAACCAAAATTTAAAGTATAAAAATACCAGTGGTACCATATATATATATATATATTCTTGATATTTAACATTATCCATTGTTTTTCCGTTGCACTGACTTTATGAAGTTAATATATTACTATGTGAGTAATGGTGGATAAAATTACTCACATAGTAATATATTAACTTCATATATATATATATATATATATATATATATATATATATAATCTTTACCAACCAAAACTAACCTATATATATATATATATATAGGTTAGTTTTGGTTGGTAAAGATTATTTAGATTTTTTGGACTAGGAGACTGACAGACTTACCTTGGTAAGAGTCCACTCTGTAGTCTTGAAATAGAAACACATAGAAATACTCCTAGTCAAAAAAAAAAAAAAAAAAAAAAAAATATATATATATATATATATATATATATATATATATATATATATATAATAATAATAATAAACTAAAAATATTTCAAAACCAAGAATACTTTTATTACATATATTATTCAAAGCTTTTTGCCGATAAAATAGTACCAGCATCTTCAAGAAAATAATTATCTAACAAAAGAAACAAAAAAATTTATCAGCGAAAAGCTTTGAATAATATATGCAATAAAAGTATTCTTACAATAAAAATATTGAAAAGAACCCCAATACCACAAAAATAATCAAAAATAACAAATAAGACAAGTTACTTAAGATTAAACCCTTATGTACATTTCGATGACCATGTCATCATCATCAGAGGGTCTTGTTACAAAACACAATCTAGCACACAAGAAGTTACAAACTAGAATGATACCAATCGTTCTCCGTGGTCGCTATATATAGGCGTGAGGTAAGCTCCGCCCCCTCTCCGCCCTCGACCGACAAATAACGATCGGCCATCATGAACCAAATAGGTTATGTCAAAAATTACATTATAATAATACATATGTAATAAAAACTACAGCAATAACAATTAATAACCTAAAAGTAATTAGATTAAAACATCGTAATTTGAAGAAAGCTATTTAAGTAAAGTATATAATGGTGAGTAAGGAAGGGTAGAACCAGATTTAAAGAACATCTTGCCCATATTAAATATGAAAGACCTGAAAAATCAAGTGTAGCAGAACATGTCCTTAGTAATCAGCATGATTTAGATAAAAATGTTATTTTAGCTAAATGTATAAACTCAAAAAAGTTACTTAATAGTTATGAAAGTGTTTTTATAGTCAAATCAAATTGTAAATTAATGAATGCAGATAAAGGACCTATTCCTTACTCACCATTATATACTTTACTTAAATAGCTTTCTTCAAATTACGATGTTTTAATCTAATTACTTTTAGTTTATTAATTGTTATTGCTGTAGTTTTTATTACATATGTATTATTATAATGTAATTTTTGACATAACCTATTTGGTTCATGATGGCCGATCGTTATTTGTCGGTCGAGGGCGGAGAGGGGGCGGAGCTTACCTCACGCCTATATATAGCGACCACGGAGAACGATTGGTATCATTCTAGTTTGTAACTTCTTGTGTGCTAGATTGTGTTTTGTAACAAGACCCTCTGATGATGATGACATGGTCATTGAAATGTACATAAGGGTTTAATCTTAAGTAACTTGTCTTATTTGTTATTTTTGATTATTTTTGTGGTATTGGGGTTCTTTTCAATATTTTTATTGTAATATATTGTACCACTGTGCTCTTGATATTGTGTAAAAGTATTCTTGTTATTGAAATATTTTTAATTTATTAAATATATTACAAGAAAACATATCACCATAATTAATATATTCAATATATATATATATATATATATATATATATATATATATATATATATATATATATATTCCTGATATTTAACATTATCCATTGTTTTTCCGTTGCACTGACTTTATGAAGTTAATATATTACTATGTGAGTAATTTTATCCACCATTATAATAAAATAATAAGTTTTGACATAACTAACATGTACCCTAGTATCCCAATAGAAGAAACCATAGAAATAATAAAAAACAAACTCATACACAATAACGAAAAAAGAAACATAATAGATAGTATCATTACGCTAACCAAACACATATGTAACCAAAATTACTTCCAATTTAACAATAAATATTATAAACAAACAACAGGACTCCCCATGGGTTCACCCATATCATCTATCATGTCAGAAATATATTTACAACACTTTGAACAAATAATAATTAAACCTATAATAAACACACACAATATCTCACTTGGACAAGATATGTAGACGATATACTTGTAATTTACCAACCTACCATTCACAACGAACACGTCATAATATTAAACAAACTAAATACATACAACGAAAACATACAATTCACCGTTGAAACAGAAACAAATAGAACAATCAACTTCCTCGACATTACTTTAAATATAAATGATAATAAAATAGAAACTACAGTATACAGGAAACCTACTTCCAACAACACCACAATACACTACAAATCTAACCACCCCTGGACACACAAAATTAACACTTACAGTAACATGATAAATAAAGCAATAAAATACACACAGGATAACAAACAAAAATTAAATGAAGAATTAGATAACATTACAAAAATAGCAATAGAAAATGGATACAACAAACACATTATAAAAAATATATACAATAAATTCACAAAAAAACCTAACCTCAACACAACACTACAACCGGAACACGAAAATAATAAAAATAAAAAAATCTACCTAAAATATAAATACACCAATAACAAAATAGAAAAAATAACAAATATATACAACAAAGAATACTACACTCCAACTTACAAACCAAACAACAAAATAATAAAATATCTTAATAACACAAACCACATAACAAATTCAGAAAAGCATAACCTATCAGGAATTTACAAAATCACATGCAACAACTGTAACGCTTTTTACATAGGAAAAACAACCAGAACATTTAAAATAAGATTTGAAGAACATTATAGAGCATTCAAAAACAAAAATTCTAAAGTATCAAATGTTGCAGCACACCTAATATCCTATAAACACGAAATAACAAATTACGAAAATAACCTAACCATACCGGAAATAAATAACAACCCAATAGAACTAAACTCACTAGAAAAATACCACATTTATAAAAACATACACAACTTAATGAATCTACAAACAACATATACAGAAGACATACTATACAGAAATATCATACACACAGATCAAGAAAAAGTGCGCGTAACGTCAACAAACACCGGCTTCACGGACGTAGCATCCACAGCAGAGAAAAATCAGTGATTCGACAATGGTCAACGACCGAAAGGTGCCTCATCACTCAAGGTAAAATTATTGCACTTAATGGTGGATAAAATTACTCACATAGTAATATATTAACTTCATATATATATATATATATATATATATATATTGAAGATAATAAGAGATCGCTTTAGAAATTGAAGACATCACACTAGAAGAGATAACGCGTTTCAACAAGTATTATCCTCTATTTAATTATTAGCAGTTTTATAAATTGCATTTGTCATCATAATTTTATTTTACTTGAAATGGTATACAATAATATTGCTTATATTAATATCAGTTATTTTTTTAAAAACTTTCATAATTTTATAGAATTACTTATAATCTTGATTTTCTCAACAATGAGAACTGTTATTATTATTAATCCCTAAAATTGTTATTTTTTCAGGTTCAAATCGTACGAAAGAAGGGACTGTCGCCTGCTTTTTATCCCAACTATTTGTTATATTAGCTTTTATTCATTTTGGTAAGTAATACAATTCTTATGAAGAATAACATTTACCAATTTTAAATTTTTACTTCGATTTTAAAATATGACTATAATATTATGTATGCTAGCTGTTAATATTTTTGTAGTACCAATGTAACTGCATTTTGACTAACACATAATGTATATAGGCTAGAAAGGAATTAGTATCAAGCTAATCTATTATATTGTTCTGACCTGCTAATCCTCATTACAATTTAAGATTTTATTTTATATTATTCTTTCCAATATGTTAATTAGTAAAGATAATTTTTTATATTTAGTAAGCAATAAATGATAAAGAATCTAGTAAGGGAGCAGTATGCAAATTGATTACGCTGATCCGCTAATCTATACAATTTTATATTTGATTTTGTAGTATATACAAAAGTTGTAGTAGCAACACTCAGTGATGATGATGTATTTGTGATTGAAACGCATCTGAGTTAATAAATGATTAATTTGTGAGTTTTGTGTAGATCTTATTTAGAGTATTATTATTACCTGCCATTTCTAGCATTGTCACACTACTCGTTAACGCATTTCGGAGGACTTCCATCAATCAGAAATTTCTATGAACTGTTCTTCCTCGCATGGGAATCGTTTTTTTAATCTAAATACATCTCTATTTAACCTTTATCTCATATCGTTCAGCTTATTCAATGCTCTGTTTGTTGTTCAATCTATTGTATTTACTTTGGAACCATTTTTAAACATTACGTTAGATTGATTCTGTATTGGCTGTATTAATTAACTGGAAATGGCAGGTTAACAAAGAGGGGTATAGTTAGTTAAGATTAAAGACGATTCCCATGCAGGGAAGAACAGTTCATACAAAGTTCTGACTGATGGAGGTCCTCTGAAACGTCTCAACGAGTAGTGTGACAATGATGGGAATGGCAGGTAATTTGATACTCTAGATAAAAATATAAATCCTAGTGGAAAAGTAGAAAATTATTAAATTTGTGTACAGTAATACCTCGACTTACGCTATCCCGTCTTACACGATTCCCAAGTTACACGGTTTTAAATCATGCTGTCCGAGTTATGCGGAAACTGGCCTGTTTTGGAAGAGAATGCCTAAAAGAACTACTATAAAGCGTGAAGATAAAATATTTCCAAGTATTATAGGGCACCAAAGACCGATTGACAGTGATGGTTGGGACAAATACAGCTGGTGACTGTAAGCTGCAACCTCTCCCAGGGCATTAAACATATTTCTAAAGCTAGCTTGCCTGTGATTTGGAAGTTGAATTGGAAGGCTTAAATGACAGCTTCCCTTTTTTAAGACTGGTTTAGTCATCATTTCATACCTGAAGTCAAATGTTACTGTCGGTCTAAACAAATTCCTTTTAAAGTAATTCCTATTAATTGACAATGCACCTGGCCATCCTCCTACTACTTTAACTAATTTTGATACACTCGTGAAAGAGATATTTTTTCACCAAACCCTACTAGTATGCTTCAACCGATGGATCAGGGAGTAATTGAAACATTTAAAGCTTATTACACAAGATCATTTGCGCATCTGCATGACGCTTTTAGATAGAACAACAAGCTCTCTGTTGAAGATTTTTGAAAACAATTCATTGTCTTAGATCCTTTGAAAATTATTGGAAATTTTGAAATGAAATTTCACAAAAAACTTTGAATGGGGTTTGGAAAAAGATGTGTCAATTTTTTTCATCACTGAAACTCGAGCAGAATCAGTGCCAGAGTCTGATGAAATTGCTGATGTGATTGAAGTTCTCGGTTTTGCCAGACAAGTCAATTTAGAAGTGGATAATGATGACGTTCAAGAACTCATGGATTTACACAACCAGGAGCTGACAAATAATTGATAAGCTAATAGAAATGCGTTAGCAAGAGCAAGATCTTAAAAACGCATACTCTTTAGACCCAGTTGACGTAGAAAATAAAATGACTGTTAGAAACTTGACAAAAGACCTTAGTTTAATTGAGCAAGGCTTACAAATTTTGTAAAACATAGACTCCAAAGATGAACGTATTTCTGCCACAAGACAAAAAAATTGGCAAGGTATGAGGTAATTCTGCATGAGAAGAAAAAAATCTTCAATTCATCAAACGGATTTACTAGATTTTATGAAGCCTTCTATGTCAAAATTACTTCTTTTTACTTACTTCTTTGCAATATGTATGTATATAATATAATTTTTTGTCGTATTGTGTATTTAAGATTTTTATACATACACATTTTTCTTCTAAAAATTAATAGTTTATTTAGTCTTTGGTCCCAATTAAACATGATTCCTACGTGATTGTATGTAAAATTATACCCCAACTTACGCGAATTCGACTTACATTTGTTATCACCAGGTCCCACCTATCACTTAAGTACGGAGTATTACTGTACATCTTTCATTTGTTATTAAAAAACAAATATTCATGATTTCTAATAGTTTGCATTTTAAAATTCAACTCTACACAATTTTCTATATAATCATATTCAGATTAAGACACTTATTATTGTATGAGCTTTGAGAAATGCCATTCTTAACACATTCAGCACGTCGGCTATATTGGAGATAACCGGCACTCTCCAATAACAAGCCGAAAAGCAGAGTGATATACTAAATTCAATGAATTCAGGTGCATATACAAATGCTGGAGAATAAGCTATACAATCATAATCCTCATGATCAAATGAGGAACCTGAGAATACAAACCCTGCTGCCCAATTAGTATCATATATTACTCTTATCATATCTAATATTTTATTGCATCCGCTCTTCAATAAATACAAATGAAAGTTCATGATAGTCTTATAACAAAAGAGAACAAAAAGTCTAACATTATCTATATTTGAAGCCTCATTACATTAAGATAAGGAATAGACTCTAGTTGTTACCCTTTATGACTAAGGCTATATTTTCAAGATGGGATTGTCAAAACTTGTATTTTGAACAATACCTCTAACCTATAAATAAAAAACTATTTGAAGAAATCTTTCTACTGTAGCCATATTTCGAACATCTACTTAAAATATTCTTAAATTGAGAACTATGGCTTGGAGACTAATTCTGGCTGTGACACTATTATTGGCAACAGCAAACAGTGTCATTCTTAGTATGATTGGTGAATCACCATGCTTTAGTATAATGTTCTAGCTATTTGGCTTCAAGACATGTCTGAAAATACGTGATGGGGAAACTTGTAATGAATAATTTCAACGGATTTAAAATTTATCTTCTTCAAGGTTTAAAATTATCTTAATTTTCAGTGCCGAAAACAAAAACAGAATTTGTCACAAGACAAACGCATTTTGTCTGGTTACTTCTAATTACAGTAGAGTATCAAAAATCCAAGTCCTGTTAATTCAAGCTTTGTTAATTTCAAGCAATTATTTGATAGATCTGAAATTGTGATAAGTCAAGGAACAATCCATGTAAGAAATCTAATTTAAATTATACTTAAAAATTTTATTTTTTGTTCCTGTATATATTTGGCTGATTTATTTTTCTTTATAGGATACATTCCTGGAACAAACTTACTTCAGCCAATATTGGCAATCTTAGTGACTTCACTGGTTGAAGCATTGACTGACCAAGTTGACAACCTAGCCTTGCCATTACTTTCCTACATATTACTTATATAATTAACCATATTACTTATATAATTAACATATCATAGAATAAAGGTAAAAGCAATCTTATCAGAAATTGTAGAAAATTTGAAAATTCATCTACCAAAATAGTCTTTAAAGAAAAAAGTGTTTTTGTTAATTGTTATTTAAGTAGAAAAAATAGAGCATACTAGATAATTCTGCAAATTATGTTAGACATTCAATTTTATAAAAATTTATCAATGATTTTTTTCACATACATAAATTTTAATAAAGGGTTTAAATTTGTTATCATGTATGGATTATAATTAATAGCACACAAACACATTCACTGCTTTTTGTGGGTTTCTTAATAAATGGGTCATGACCAGTAAATTAGTTGTTTGTTTACCCACAGTAGTGAACTCGATGAGCTGATTTATAAAGGAACAGTGCAAAGATTGTATTGGAATCTAATTTTTGCATTGGAGGATATCTGATTTTCTGCAATCAAATCTTATAATAAAAAAAATATTTTACTGGTTTTGAGGTTTTACTTCTTTAAGGGAGAAGGCCAAAGTCAAGGTTATGAATAGATATATGTTAACATTAAAATCATTTCTCAAATGTTCATCAATATTTACACATTCATCCTTCATCAATATCAACAACACTTCAGTTTGACAGATAATCATCAACCTGCACTTCACTGGCATATGCAATCCTCAGAAACATGGTTCAGTTCACGTGCAACAAACACATCTCATGTCTAAGCAATTGTTTTTCAGCACAACACAATTCAGTTAATGTGACGAATTAATGCATGCTGCTAGATCACGAATAATTGTGGATTAATTCACTACGAGTAATTATTGTGAATAATTTAATCTCCATGAGTTAAACATCAGTTCAACCAATCAATTTTGCTATATTTAATGTAATAATAAAAATCTGTGTTGAAACTTGTATAATGAATCAGCTAACATATCAGTAACCTGTACATTTTTTATTTAGAAGATATATCAACATTATTCAGTGAAAGGGTAGTAAAATTACCAAAATAGTTACTTGAATTTCGAAGTTTAATGCATGGTAGGCCAAATTCATTATCTTCAGTTCTGTTAATAAAGCAAATTTAAAATTATTTTTGCAAAAACAAGTTTTCGTTTGATATTTTCTATTTCTATCTGATTTTTTTAAATTTTTTAATTACCTGTTTATATGCTCTGTAACTTACTAGTTTCTCAAATTAATGATGTAAGCTTAATGGAAAGTTAGTAAAACAGTTGCTGGTAACTTAACTTTCATAAATAAGGGTTGTGATAATGTAGTTATATATTTATTTTTATTACATTGAAGTTACAAAGTTGTTAATAAAGTGAGACTGCTAGAGCACATTTCCAAAAATACAATATTAGAGCAATGGCGTATTTCCTATCAAACAGAACGGATTGAATTAATGTTTTCAAAAAAATAATAAGGTAATCCAAAAGAATCGCAGTCAAGAAGTTAAAAAAATACTTTCTTTTAAAACAGCCTTCAAATTTACAGAAATGGTTTTCTTATTATAGGAAACAATTAGTAGATTTTTAAATCAAGACACACACATATATATATATATATATATATATATATGAAGTTTGAAGAGTGACACACATATATATATATATATACATATATATATATGAAGTGTGATTCGACAATGGTCAATTGACCGAAAGGTGCCTCATCACTCAAGGTAAAATTATTGCACTTAATGGTGGATAAAATTACTTACAATAGTAATATATAACTTCATAAAGTCAGTGCAACGGAAAAACAATGGATAACGTTAAATATCAAGAATATATATATATAGAAAAAATTGTATGCCCGTAATGAAAATTTTAACGAATACAGAGTTCTGAAATTTAATAATTGTCATTGTTGGAAGTATTCAGAGACAAGTAGTGCTTGGAGTCCTTCACTGTTGCTCTAATATTTTATATTTATTCTTATAGTTTACGTAAGATATTTGTTATTTATAGTGAAAATTATTTCACTGTAACTGCCATTAGATAAAAAATAACTGTTTAAACATTATATTGTTATACAATTATACTGTAGAAGATATGTTAATTAGTATTTAAGATATTATACATTTATTATTTAAATTAGTGATAATTATTTTTCATAGAAATGTTTATGAAAATATTGTTTTCCATAAAATGGGTTTATTAAAACGTTTTCTAAGTGTTAATTCATTGTATTCCACCTTAATAATTATTGCCGTTACTTATCTAAGTTATAGAGATATCTAATATTCTTTATTTTGTCCCTGAATAATACATTTTTCCATTCCTTAAAAATACACTTATAGTTTCAAAAAAAACTCGTAGCCAGTGGCAGCTCCAGACAATTTTTGGTGGCGGAGGAGGTATGATTATATTATAAACCAGGAAACCATCACTGATAAGAAGACTCAGACATGAAATAACTTTCAAAAAAAGAGGCAAGTAGACCTGTAATTCATCTGAATTTCGATTTTTAAAGTTCAGTATAATTTTGTACACTGTATTTGTATCACAAATACAAAGCAAATTATACAGTGCAATCAACTCAATTAACAAATGACCTAGTACAGCTTAAAAATATTACAAAATAGTAGTAATTACTAAAATACAGGGTTACTAATAGAGTCAACCACATAGTTTCACTACTAAGGTGCAAGATAGATAAGCAAAATAACTTTTTAGAAGCTCCATAGTATTAGTTACAAAAAATAATATAGTAAATATCTAAGTCTGAGCTTAGCAGTGTTACTAACATGACACCTAACAAGACAAAAAGGTTCAAAGTACGGTGTGAAATAGATTTTTGACAAAAAATTAAGAAGTAGATATAAAAGTAAAAAATACTTCTATAAAAGTAGAAAAAAAATACTTGGGAGGAAAATTATAAAATGGGTGATATGTATTAGCAAAAAACCTAATATAATTTAAACTATTTATTATAACCCATTAGTGCATTCCATCCGTTAAATAAGATGTGGAATTTTCTTGTTTTTAAAAATTGAGTTTTTTTCTTGGTTCTACTTAATTGTTGACTTAAACCTCACTTTCTCAGATAAAGATGAGGCCTATTTCACATCTGTTCTTGTGCAACACCTACCTAAAATAGAGATTTGTGCAACTATATACTTTACCATTAAGTGTCGCACTTTAAAACAACTAGGCTCATATTATTTTGGTACAGCAAAACGTCATGTTAGTATGTTGGCATGACAATAGCGTATGTACTACTTGTGACAAACTGTTAGAACTTTTGTGTTGGAAAAGGTAACTGCAAGAGAACAAACAGCTCAAGACTACATACCTCGACCTCCTGTATTTCCTAAATATAAGGGAATGGGAGGAGTGTTATCTATTTTATCAAAGTATTTTTACATTTTGCACAAGAATTAGTGATGTGGCTTGTGTATTTCTTTGATTGATGCTAATGTAATAAATGGTTTCCTACTAAATCACAAATTACTCTCTTAATTTCAGCTACTCAACAGCTTTTTCACTTCAGAAAACTTAGCCATTACTAAAAAACAAGAAAAACCACCATACCAGAGACAACTAGCTAAACTACTACAAGACAGTTTTTATAACAGAATCAGTCACTGGCCAGCACGTAATGCCACTGAAAGATATGCTAAATGTGCAGGAAAACCAAATTCATTTGTAAAAAGTGTCTAGTTGGCCTCCATCTAAAGTGCTTCAAACAGTACTACAGTCAGTATAATTCCAGCTATATTTGATCAAACATGTTTGCTCTAGTAAAATGGTCATAAACGTTTATAATATATTTGTAAAAAATTGAGACTAATATATGAGAAAGTATTTTGTTTGCATTCACTTGCCGATACAGTTTGATTCTGTAAATTTGGATTACCCCATAAAAAAAACAAGCAGCTTATTTTGCATGATACCTGAACCAATTAATGTTACAGATACTAATACTCATATAGTCTTGAATGAATAGCGCCTGATTTATCAGACATACCATAACTTAGAAAGTTAAAGTTAATTAAATTAAATAAACCAAATGTCAAATGATTTTGTAGGATGGGGTGCATTTGTCTGAAGCCTTTCTCATCCGAGTCAAAATAAAGTTCTTCTCGCTACCTCTTTACTCGGATGTGGGTTCTATATATGTAGAAGAAAAAATACCAAGCGGAAAATTATAAAATGGGTGATATTAGCAAAAACAAACAATATAATTAAACTTGTTTATTATAACCAAATGACAAATTATTTTGTAGGATGAGGTGCATGTGCCTGAGCCTTTCTCATCTGAGTCAAAATATTACCAAGTTCTTCACGCTTCCTCTTTGCTCGGATGTGAGTGCCCAGCTGGAACAAAATAAAATTAATTAATATAACCTCATACAATTGTACTATTTTGAGATCATGTAATCAGCTTATTGTGGATTATTCATCATTATATACTTTGCATAGTATTATACTATTAAAATTCAATTTACACACAACAGTTCCAGGCCATATTAATACAAAGGTGTCAGACAAATTTCAGTTTTTTTTTTTTTTTTTTAAATATTGCTTGGTGTTATATTATTAGTGTTGTCATTTGCATTGATCACATTGTAGTAAAAACATAATTGCCAAAACAAACCATCTATAAAAGTTATGAAGTACATTAATCGATATGTAATTGGATTTGAAAATAGGCATTAATTTAAAGGATGTAATACTAAAAAGAGAGGGTTGTTACAGGCATAATTAGCCCGCTAGTTTGCACATGGCTGAACACATTAAGACACCTGTACCCCAGTCTGTTTTACATTAGAAGAATATTATTTTATAATAGTATTATATAAATAATGAGATAAATATTGATTATGCCATTGTTTAGACAGTTTTATTTTACATAAAATTTTTAAAAGGTTTTTATACAAATTTCAGAAAAAATGCTTGATTATTTTCTACTATTTAAAATTAAAAACTTAGACTCTAGTTGCTAAACAAATTTTTTTTATAGGATTTGTTTGGTACTAATAAATTTAAATGACTAGAATAATATTTTTTCACTGATATCTTGAAACAGGGAGCATCTATCATAACCTTGGTAAACCACTTTAGTCATATTTAAGCCCATTGTACTACATATTTGCAAAATAATTGTGAAAATTCTCTTAATATTTTATGGTTAGACATTTTATGCAAACATCAAAAACTAGTAATGTATGGTCAAGGCAAATCTTGCATCTACTTATGTTGCAAGACATCCTGGTGGATCTATCTCTTTCCCACATCCTAATCTGTTGTCTGTAAAAAAGGCATACACTGATTGGGGATCTTCTATTCCAAGTAGTTTATATATAATGTGTTTGGGGCAGTTAACAAAGACATCTATGGTTATATTGTCAATAGATTGAAACATTCAATCTCAGATAATGCAAACCTAGCTTAATTTTTTGGCCCAGGTAGATGTAGAACATTGCTTCTTCTCCTTTGGGTGCATTTAGATGATCAGATAAATAGCTTTCCACCTTGTCATTTTAAAATTTATCCTTGATAAAATACATATTTATCAAAGGCTCATCATCACCACTATCTTTATCTATGGTCATTTAATCCCTTGTGGATGATCATAGTTTTTATCCTCTTCTAAGGCATCTGTATATAAAAAAATCTTTTTTCATCATTTCCTCCCCATCTTTACTAATTTGTTTTAATAAAGACCTTTTTATCTGAAAAAACATTGTGCATGATTTTATTTAAAATATCAACTCTTGTTAACCCGGCAATATGTTGTTGAACACTTATAACACAAAATGTTGGGCATGCTCCAAGCAGGCAACTTGATGTGATTATGATGCAAACTAGTTTGATTGTAAACAGTAAAGGGACCCAAACTTTCTCAGTGACAAACGCCAACTGACATCCCGAATAGATTATAAATGGAGATTATGAACGGATTAAATGGCAACTAATGAAATTATCTCCTCTTCGCCAAGGAATTGAAATTTAAGGAAAACAAAAACACTGGGCTGCACCAGTGATATAGCTAAGCATCATATCATAGCTGCTATATTGGTTCAGTTCACATATTTGTTGGACACATCTCTAAATTCATAGAATATGTTAATACAGATCTTATATATAAAGCAAAATCTAGCTACATGAAATGAAATCTAATTGCACAATAACTGAACCACAACTTTGTCAAATTGGCTCAAAATGATTTTGTTACACATTTTAGTTATCATATGTAACAGAATTGAAGTAACCACAGAATGGCCATTCACTACCTTAACAATAAAGTTTAATCATAGACTAATGCGAACTTTTTAAATTGGTTAAATTATTATTGACTTATTACCATAAACTTTCAACAGAAGGATATACTTTAGTTTAAAAGACAAGCTTTAGCTTTAAAATTTTGTGGTAATGAGATACTGACTACTGGTGGTTTTTGTACTACTGACACATGACCTTTTTAGCAAATTTACCTTAGTTAGCAAATTAATTGGTAAAATCAAAATACCTACACAATCTGAGTAATTAAAAGCGTATACTTAATGATAGAACTGACATTTATAATACTCACCCTCCTCTTTAAGAACTTTAGTGCCCTCTTATCCTTCGACACTTTTAGCAATTCCATGGCTCTCTTTTCATAAGGAGCGTGACCACACACTTCACGGACTAAGTCTCTAACAAACTTTGTGTGTTTAGTTTGAATCTAAAATATACAAAATTATATATACTTAATTAACGAATATACAGATTTAAATTATTAATGAATCGGATTTAGCCACTTCATACCTGTTTTAAAAATCATGCTGCAAAGTTGGAATACTCAGTAAGTAATTCCAACCCCATTACTGTCTTTAACGATATATTGAGACATCAATTGAACTGAACTCCTACATATAATTGTCAAAGAGGAGAAAAATAATTGGTATGCTTACAACATGTGCAAGGTTGACAACCAGGCCTGCATTGTTTACAGTTTTTCACACAATAATTCCTTCAATAGTCAGCAAGGGTCTGACCACACTTAACATAGTATATACTACATACAGTGTCATGTTGATGTATATGTTTTTAACCGTTCCTACCTAACTTGAACGTATTTACTTCAAAACAGAAATTGTTTTAGAAGAAGTGCAACAGTAAAATGGCAATTAAAATGTAGCTGCGATAATAAGTATAGGGAAATAACAGTAAGCAATTTAACATTAAAACGGGCCAAATTAGAGTAATTAGACTTTTATAAAGTCTACTATTCTTCTAATATGAAAATGTACATTGTAAAACCATGAAAAAACTAGATTACAAAAAAGACAACAAAAACTTTATCCTATGAGTCAGGAAAAAGCATTATTATTATTATTTATTTATTTATTTAAAAGGAGAGTGTTTACCAGCTAGTTCTGGCAAATTGGAAATATGGAAAGAAAAAGATATTTAGGGTACACCAGCTTACGATCTGTTGAAAACCAATTAGCTGATAATAATAATCCCTTAAAATGACCCTAGGAAAAATTTTAAAAATATGATGCAGCAGTAAATTTTCTTCGGATCATGTTTATAATTATAACACGGGTTTCAATTATAAAACACTCCTACTCTATATTGTAAAAAACCGTTTATACTTGACCCAACATGGCTTCTTTGCTTGTTTTCTCATATGTTACTAAAAATACACTCAATAGGAAACCAATGATTTTAAGCACTGATGAACATAAATAGTACTTAAATTCATAAAAATTTGATCATAACCTAAAAATATGAAGTATACAATATTGTATAAACTGAAAATTGTTTGATAAAAATAGAACACTATTTAACAAAATGCCAACAAAGTACTCAGTTACTATAGCTGAATATAAACAAATATTAACTTAGTATAGGTAACATTAAACTAATGGATATTTAATATTGGCAAACATTATATAGTTGTGCGTAAGTCTGTATAAGTTTAAATAAAGCATAACTTCATTAAAAAATAAGTTATTCCATATCACTTTTCGGCAAAAACGATAAATCGATCCATAGTACTCAAAATGTTAAGTCGCTATGTAAAATATATAGAAATCTTAATATCCCTTATAATTATATAAAAAGATTAAAAGAAACACTTTATGGTAGTTTAGGAAATTATATGGGTATTCCCATGTATATCTTTTGCCGTCTGATAGTGAGTGATCTATTTTCACCTTACATGTACCTTTAGGTAAATATGCAGTTTAGGAAACTGAATCACTTATGTGTAAGAAAACATTCCGCTGTACTACTTCTACTTCAGTGGAGTAATATAATTTGCTAGCTGACGTTGAACACGATTTAACAGACAAAACAGAAGATATAGCTTTTTCAATTGTTTTTATATAAAAGTAATGTGTTTGTATACTTACATTGATTTGTTTGGTTAGGTCAAGTAAGTTTTCATTCATTACCAAAAAACAACTTTTGTACACAAACATATTACTTTTGGGGTAAAAATACACATTACCCATCCCCTGAGAAAAAGGTACAAAATTGTTCTAAAACATGTCCTGAAGCTATATTGATAATTATTATTTTTGTTATTACCAAAGAAAGTTTTAATTTCAAATACCTATATTGAAATAAACCTATAAAGTATTCAGTTACGATAGATTTGGTTTCAACTTTATACATTTAACCAAACAAATGTAAGGTAGAATAGTGATCACATAACGTCACCTGGCAAAAAGTATTACTATGAGGAACTAGATGTCTAATAAGGCAATGTTGTGTAAAATTACAACCAAATCTATCCTAACTAGACACTTTATAGGTATATAGTAATATATAAAATTACAACCAAATATATCTCAACTGGAGACTTTATAGGTATATTTAAATATACATATAGTAGTACAGCATTGATACGCAGACGTAGTTCTTGTTACTATTCTACACTGAATATTTTACCCAACTTTAATTTGATAAAAAATAACCTCCAGTGTAAAAATAATGTTAAAATGCACATTGGGCACCAGCTGAGATCAAAGTATAAAATTATTCAAAAATATGTTATAAGACCATATTCATAACAATTCTTTTTTTTTATACAGAAAGTTATTTTTTATCAAATTAAAGTTGAGTAAAAGATTAAGTGCGGAGTAGTAAGTTATGCAATGGCTGCCTGCTTTGAGGAGTGATACCTGTGATGTCACGCTAACTCTATTTCTTACCTTACGTGATATTTTTTAAAATAGCATTTAAGATATTTTGTGGTTTTTTCATACATATAATTAAATATACGGTCAAAATTTAAATTTCTGAACCAGTTCCATATTTCCATAGAGCATCAAAAACATGTCAAAAGGCTATTTCCATTGATATTTTTTCGTTTTTTGTGTTGCATCATGTTTTTTCTTAATTTAAACTTGATGCAGTCTATATTCTCATAATTTTTCCAGATAATCCAGGAATTTGGCAATATATTTTGGCAAAATATAAGTAGCAAACCCTTCTCTAAAATGAATATTTTTTGTCAACACTATAGGTAAAAAATTTTGTAGTATGCTCAAAGCAAATTTTCATTTTTTAGAAATATGTTTTGTCAATATCATTTATGAATTATGTTTTGGCCTGACTTAAGTGAATTAACACTAAAATATGTTTGTTTCAGTCAACACAATTATTTTATTAATGCTTAACATGAGAAAACAAATGAAACTATTTTAAAACATTCTCTGGTCCCGATAACAAGCAATGAAGTTCACCTTATGACAAAAAAAAAATTTATAAATATAAATAGTGCTGAGACTATCAGATTGATTCAATGCTACATGATGTTTACAAATAAAGAACGGTTGCAAGCGGTAATTATTTGTGTAGCGCTTTCTGATTGATCTATACATTAGATAGTTCACTTCGATAAGGAACGGATTCAGTAGTTGGTTTTGATAAGGAACGGAATTAATTTAGGAACATTAATTTCCGCCTCGGGTGCTTTAGATGTTACTCCGTGAGATTTTCACATTCATTTTCAATATATCGCAAGTATTGGTTCAGATCTAGTAACCTTTACGGTAATCAACTATTATTACATAGATGTGATTGCCTTTTTTTTATAAATCATTTAATTTGATTCCGTGCTTCAAAGTAACTTTGATGTTTCACTTTGCTATATTAAAAAAACAGTATTTAAGTTTTAAATTTTAAAGGTAGTTGTGTAACACAAATTACAGATGAAAGTCCGTATAATTTCCTTTCCAGCTGCTATGGTGCATTAATACATCGTGCTTTTAATAAATTAACTTATTTTAACAGTATGAAGTATTATTACATTGAATTAATTAACTTTTTTTTATAAATCATTAAATTTTGTTAAAAGTAACAATGTTCCAACTGTATTATAAAAATAAAATTAGTATTTGTTTTAAATTCTAAAGGCAGTTGTGTATTACGAATTAAAAATAATAATATTATTTTACACTTTCTTGTTTTGATGTGCAACACAGAAACTTAATGTAATAATATTTTATTGTTTGCAAGGTTGGCTACACTAGCTAAATAGCGATAAGTCTCATTTATTTGGAGGGAGTGTAAGGAATGATATGTGTTTACTGTTGGATGCAATATTTTCTGTTTTGTGCGAAGAATAGTGTTTGTTTCGTTATTGTGAGTAATTTTGTGATTTACTACCGCAAAACAAATGATATGTGAGCGCGAGTTTCATAATTCTAAAAGGTAGTTAGAGTGCTTAATTAGTAAAACAGCTACATATTAGTATGGAGCGTTTCTGAACATGTCTTAAGGCTATATTGATATTGATAGCATGGCTTTCTTTTTAATTTGTCAAATTCATTAAAATTATGCCAAAACGTAATGCTACAGAGTATCCAAGTGTAACTACCTTTGTGACGTTGTGTATCCCTCCACGAGGCAGGCAGCCTATTCACAACTGCTACTTCCACGCTAAAAATTTTACCCAACTTTAAATTAAAAAGTTTCGGAGCAAAAAACAAACAAAAAAAATCAAAAATAGCCTTATTACATGTTTCGGAATATTTCATGCAAAATATAGACCCGGTTTAGGAATGTAAACTTTTACCCTGAATTTTTTACCCAACTTTAAATTGAGAAAAAACATGATGCAATACAAAAAAACAAAAAAATGTCAATGAAAATAGCCTTTTTACATGTTTCATGCCAATATAGAGCTGGTTTAGAAATGTGAACAATTACCAAATATAGGCTACCTATAAGGTGACGTCAGGTTAGATTTAATTACTCCGCGGAAGCAGACGTCGTAAGGTGGAATGTTTTATTTAACCTTGTGATTGGTTCTCAAAACTGTATAATTACCCACTTAATTTAAATTGATACATGAAAACAATTAGAAATTAAGGTAATTATTCCGACATGCGACTACCGCTATTTTCGTGAAACTTTTATACTTTTCTTATGTATTTTTACGTCCTAGACACGAATCCGACATTATTTTTTGTCGCTGACTCCGTTTTTTTAAAATATACTTAAAAAACATAACCTTTATTGATGTACGTTCCGACGTGCTACTACCGCCGTTCCGACGTGCGACTACCGCTATTTTCGTGAATTTTTTTTACTTTTCTTATGTATTTTTACGTCCTAGACACGAATCAAACATTAATTATTGTCACTGACGCCGTTTTTTTAAAATATACTTAAAAAAACATAACCTAAACTTTATTGACGTACGTTCACACGAATCCAACATTATTTTTTGTCGTCTACGTCGTATTGCCATTATTAATTTATTATAATATGTATAGATTTGGTTATAATTATATACAACAATACTATATATTTACCTACATTAAAATATACCTACGAAGTATACAGTCAGGATAGATTTGGTTATAATTATATTCAATTTTACTATATACCTATATTGAAATATACATACAAAGTAATCAGTCAGGATAGAGTGGTTATAGTTTTATACAACATTACTATATACCTACATTAAAATATAACTATGAAGTATCAAGTCAGGATAGATTTGGTTATAATTTAATAAAAATAGATAGTAATTCTGAATAAAATTATTACCTAATCTATCCTGACTGGATACTTTGTAGGTATATTTAATGTAGGTATATAGTAATGTATAAAATTACAGATCTAGACGTAGTGCAGTGCGCTGTAGCTACTGCGTGCTCGGTTCACGCTATAGGCCTACATGTCATTTAAAATGTGAAATAAAGTAACTTTCACAAAAATAATTAAAAATGTAAGAAACGTACATGTGTAAAAACGTGAAAATACATAAGAAAAGTAAAAACAAATTCACGAAATTAGCGTTAGCCGTACGTCAATAAAGGTTAGTTTAGGTTATGTTTTTTTAAGTATATTTTAAAAAAACGGCGTCAGCGACAAAAAATAATGTTGGATTCGTGTCTAGGACGTAAAAATACATGAGAAAAGTAAAAACATTTCACGAAAATAGCGGTAGTCGCACGTCGGAATAATTACCGAAATTAAATTACAAAATATGCCTAATAAAAAACAATATTAATTAAAAACAAACTAATCACACCTCTCACTTCAAGTTGAGACAAGATAGTTACTTACACCTTTAAAACGTCCAGGAACAATTTTGTTCTTTCTGTCAGTTTTGGTTTTAGCGACACGGATCTTTGAAGTCTTGTGTCCTCTTTGCAGTCCAACTGCAATTTCATATTTTGGTGCCATCCTGCCAATATGACAATATATTTTAGTAGGTATATTTAAATTAAAAGTATATATTAAAGCTGAATTTAAAACAGCATTAACTTTACACACGTATAATATTTTTGGGGAGTAAATATATAAAATGCTGATTTACATACATAACCTAAGATGTGAAAGAATACACAAATTTAGAAGTAAGTAATACAAGTACTATATTTATAATTCCTTTAGAATTTAAAATGAAGGTTTGATTAAATTGTAAATTATTCCAAACTAAATTTACATCAAACTTAGATTAATTTTTTAGGACTGGATAATTTTTAAATATTTTCAACATACAAACCTTGATCTTTTAGGAAGTGAAACGAAGAATCTACCGGAAGTTTAATTTTACATTAAAAGCACTAAGGCTGGATGTAATGTTACAAGCAATGCCTCTATAATTCCTTCCGAAGTTTAATTCATACGATAGTGTATTTTTTCAAATATTGATAAATTAATATAGTTATAATCAGATTTAGGATTAAGATGGTAAAAGTTATAATTACCATCGATGTTAAGCAAATTTGTGTTGCCTTTTATCAATCTTATTTTGTGAATTGATTAAAAATTTCATTACATGGTAAAAACATTTTGTATACTAAAATAGATTGTAATTATAAATTCAAAACATTTATTTTACTATAACACGAAAGAAACTTGTATTCTGATAGTAAATTGAAGAGTAATTTTTGTCATAAAAGAATGTAGTGTGATCATGATTTATGTTTAGCTTTTTAAGAGTTTAGATAGTATTGTCCACAATTAAAGGTGACATCATTATTTAGATTTACAAATACACCTTAATCTAAAAATACATTCTAAACAAGAAAAAGTTTATAAATGTTGCAAATAAAAACTGGAGATTTTTTCATTAAAATTCTATGAACATACACGAAATGTTATAAATCCACTGTTTACTTCTATAAAAGGCTTTTTCATTTATTTCTTTTTTTCTTGAACTATCAGTGTTGTTACATTATTTGTATTTTAAATTAAAATATAACTTGTTTAGAAAATAGCAAAAGTCACTTAACGGGATAGATTTAGTGATAACAAAAACTAGGTTATTATGACTAAACTAGTAGATCACGTGAAGATGGAATCAACAAATATGATTAATAATTATAAAAGACCGTTGATATATGAGTAAATTATATTTATTTTTAAAATAACGGCAACGATTTGATTTAATATAAGTACTTGAGACCTGATAAAGATGGAAAACCACTTGGCAAAATGTCCTCGTTTTTTTGGAAAATAAATATTGACTCATATAACAACCGTCTTTATCAATATTAAGTTTCGTAATTGTATATATACAAAGAAAACTAGTTTAAGTTTACGGATTTACTGGCATAAATCACTTTTTTTTAGATCAAGTTAGAGGTAACTCTTTCAACTAAGAGGTAGGTTATTTTACATACCAAGTATATTTTTGGAAAAAGATTATCTTTGCCTTAATATTTTAAAACACAGATCTACCATTGACGATTGCAAAAATATGAAAACATTTCAGAGAAATAAGATACAACATGGCGTTTACTCTATGGAGTTTATTTGAAGCAACTTTATTATGTTTAAATGCAGTATGTGTTTTACACGAAGAAAGATTTTTACAAAAAAGTAGGTTTATATAGTTTAATAAATTGATTTGGAACTTCCTCATCTTCTTACAACTTAGAATGAAGTAACATTCAGTTGCTTTATCTCATTTTGACTAACATAACCTAAATTTTTTAAACTAACCAAACATAAATGTATAAAACAACTGTGGCCTAACGTTTAATTTAAATAAATGAAACCTCTATACTACAAATGACTTTTTCTTTTATTTTAAACCATATGTACATTTCAATTGCATAGCAATCACCCTCAGAGGTAGTTTACAATAAAAATACTTATTATTACTAATACTTACAATGTATTTTTATTGTAAATTACCTCTGAGGATGATTGTTATGCAATTGAAATGTGCATAAGGTTTTAAATAAAAGAAAAAGTCATTTATGGGCTAGAGGTTTCATTTATTTAAATTAACCAAACATAATTAAAATAAATTTTTTATCGAAAAAATAGTCTTAATGTCGTTGGTAAAAAATTTTTTGTTTCTGTTTTTAAATTACTCGTTTTAATGTGTAGAACACGAATATCAACTTTTCTTTCTGCGGAAAATACGGAAAGTGACTTTTTTTCACATTTTAAATTCTAAGTTGTAATGGCATGTAGGCTTATAGCATAAACGAGTCTAAATTGTTTTAATTTTTTTTTTATTACTCATTTCAATGTGTAGAACATGAATATTAACTTTTTTTACGGGGAAAGTTATTTTTTCACATTTTAAATGTTGTAAGCGCATGTAGGCCTATAGCGTGAACCAGTAGCTACAGAGCACTGCATTACGTCGAGATTTTTAATTTTAGACATTACTATATACCCATATTAAAATATACCTACGAAGTATCCAGTCAGGATGAATTTGGTTATAATTTTATTCAATATTGCTATCTACCTATGTATTAAAATATACCTACGAAGTATCCAGTCAGGATAGATTTGGTAATAATTTTATTTAACATTACTATCTACCTGTATTCAAGTATATCTATGAAGTATTCAGTCAGGATAGACCTGGTTGTAATTTTGGTAAATAATTAGACTTATTGTCGATGCAGAAAATTACAACCAAATCTATCCTGACTGGATACTTTGTAGGTATATTTAAAGTAGGTATATAGTCATGTTATATAAAATTATAACCAAAAGTTAAATTTTTAGTTTTTAAGTTTAGTATTAATATAAACTGACTTTGACGTAGTGCAGTGTGCTGTAGCAACTGCATTGTCGGTTCTCGCTATACATGCTATTACAGACTAACATTAAATCCATCCTGACTGAATACTTCGTAGGTATACTTTAATACAGGTAGATAGTAATGTTGAATAAAATTAAAACCAAATCTATACTGAATTGATACTTCTTAGGCATATTTTAATATAGGTAGATAGCAATATTGAATAAAATTATAACCAAATCTATCCTGACTGGATACTTCGTAGGTATATTTTAATATAGGTATATAGCAATATTGAATAAAATTATAAGAAAATCTATCCTGACTCGATACTTTGTAGGTATATTTTAATATAGGTATATAGTAATGTTGTATAAAATTTCAAATCTAGACGTAGTGCAGTGCGCTGGAGCTACTGCGTGCCCGGTTCACGCTATAGGTTTACATGCCTTTACAACCTAACATTTAAACTAATTTTAAAAGTACTTAACTAAGTGAATACGTAATTGCTTACATGCTAGAAGCGTTTCAAAACATTCGTTCCTTTTACAAAGCTAACCATCTACTAGCGGCATTGGTTGTGTGTAAAGGCTCTAACGGGAATGCATTTATGACTGTGGAATGGGGTGGGTTGTTTGAGTTGTGTGTCATATATTGGAAAAGACTGTTGGCTTCAAAGTGTGTGTTATCATTTAATATGTTTTCTTTATCTGTTGCGTAGTGTTTGTAGATTTCATATTTTTCTAAGGTTGTTAGTTTTTTACTTTGCTTTAATGTGTGTAGAACATTTAAATTAGTGTGTATGTCGGTGTGTGCGTGTGTTTTTGGGTGTTTATCGTAGCTGGATTTAGGGTTTGATTGTTTTTTTTTTGGGGTAATGTGTTCTTCGAAGCGTGTGTAGAATGACTAGCCGGTTTGGCCGATGTAAAAGCTGGGACAATCGTTACAAGTTAATTTGTAAATACCTGAGAGTTTGTATTTGTCAGTTTCTTTTTGAAAAGGTTGTTAGTGCTGTCTTAAAGTGTTTGTAGTTTTGTAGGATATTTGGTAATGTAGTTTTTTAAATGTGGAGGCTATTTTGTGTGTTTTTGTTGTGGTAGGTGAGGGATATGTATTTGTTGTTTTTTGTGTGGTTTGTCTGTGTGGCCGTTAGTTGGTGTTAATGTTTAATTTTTCTGAGTATGTTGTCTATGAGTGTGTGTTGGTAGCCGTTTTGTTGAGCGATGTATTTTATGGTATTAAGTTCTTTGTCGTAGTCTTTCTGTAACATTTTTATATTGATTAGGCGGTGTAACATATGATTAAATGCAGCGTGTTTGTGTTGTATGAGGTGATTAGATGTATTATGTATGACAATATCGGTAGTTGTTGGTTTTTCTGTATATTTTGAAATTATGTCTGGTGTTGTGTTTGGTGATGGTAAGGTCTAGAAAGTTTATTTTATTGTTTTCTTCTAATTTGAGGGTAAATGTGAGGTTTTGGTGTATGGTATTAACGTAAATGTGTAGTTGTTTGATTTGTCGCTGTATAATATTGAAATGTCATCTACATATCTATGGTAATAAATTATTTTATGTGTGTGATTATTGTTTTGTAGAATGTATTGTTGTTCGATATGGTGTAGGAATATTTCTGCTAGGATGCCTGAGATAAGGGAACCCATAGGGAGGCCATCTTTCTGTGTGTAGAATTTGTGTTGGTATGTGAAGTAGTTTTGTGATGTGATGAGTGTGATTATTTCATGTGAGTTTATGTGGAATGTTGTTTGCTGTGAGCATATTTTGTAGTATGTGGAGTGTTTGTTCTATTGGCTCATTAGTGTAAAGGTTTTTTTTATGTCGAATGAGGCAATGGTGGAATTGTGTGGTATGTGGATGTCTTGAATTTTGTGTATGAGGTCTATGTTATTGTGTATGGATTTGTGATTGTGAAGATTTATGTTATCTCTGATAAGTTAGTCTATGTATTTGACTAGTTTATGTGATGGTGCATGTGTGTGATTGATTAGTGGACGGATGGGTGTGTTTTCTTTGTGGATTTTAGGTAAAGCATTTAATATGGGGGCTTGGGGTTTTATTTGTTTGTAATATTTCTTTTGTTCAGTTTTCATGATTTCGGTGCATTTATTTTGAAGATTTTTAATTTCTATTTGAAATTTAGGTATAGGGTCTGATCGGAGTACGGTTATTTTGTTTTCAGTACAAAGCAAGTAAGCAATTACGTATTCACTTAGTTAAGTATTTTTAAAATTAGTTTAATCAGTGAATTCAAGATGATTACATCAAGCAACTTCTAACATTTAAAATGTGAAAAAAGTATCTTTCCGTATTTTATGCAGAAAAAAGGTTGATATTCGTGTTCTACACATTAAAATGAGTAATTTAAAAACAAAAAAGGATTTTTTAAACCAACGCCATTAAGACTATATTTTTACCTTTTTGTTAAATACTATAAAATTTATTTGTATCAAAGAATGTTACCAAAATATGGGTATTTATTTCCTGTTCCCAAGTGAATGATTTTAGGGTAAATGTTGCCTTGTAGCGGCCACCTACGATAATTTGGAAAATTGTTCAAAATCAGCAAATAGAATGATATCCACAAGAATTTTTTTTATTGACTGTGGAAAGCTACTTTTTTTTAGTTTTTGACATGTTTTCGTTTCATAAGTTTAGATTGCTAAAACACCAACTACAGTTGTGACGTCACGAAACATTTGTATCACTCTGCGCCCATTCACAACTTATGCCTCAGCACTGAATTTTTTACCCAACTTTAAATTGAAAAAAGTCATTGCCCTTGGTTAATAAAAAAAAAATTCTTGTGGATATCGTCCTATTTGGTGGTTTTGAACAATTTTCCAAAATACCGTAGAGGGCCGCTAATGCAAAATTACCGATTTTAGGAAAAATAAAGTATACCAGGCGATGCAGAAAGCAACAGGAATAGGAAAAAAGTTATAAAAACCTTCCGTCACACCTCAAAAATTAAAAGTTTTGAAAAATAAAAAGTCTCCCCCTCCACAGTACATGTAAAACATTGCTAGTTTAACGTATTGGTTTTATTTTTTTGATGTAATAACTTGTCAAGTGCCTAGAAATTTGCTGTTAACTCCCAAAAGGTTAACAAAAAATCAACCTTTAACAATGCACTATTAGCACCACCTTTCACCTGGTACACAAAGGTTATAGTGTTAATGACTTTCTGCATCACCTACTTTAAATTTTTTTACTAAAATTGATTACGTGGTAATGGGAAATAAATACCAAAATATCATTAATTTGTCTTTTTTTCATGAGAATCAGAAGTTATTATTTATTTATCTTTTTTTAAACTAAAACACTTGAATACAATGTTACACTTGCCTATAGTAACAATTCTTTATTGAATATTGAGGACTGGTGTTTCGGGACAGTTACAGTCTCAGTTAATAATGTGTTATACGGCTGTCTTCTATAATAAAAAAGTGCTACTGTATGCAAGGGTAACATATTGATAGTGTTTTAGTGTAAAACAAGTAGCTTAAAATGAAGATAGAATAAAATAATTTTTTTATTATTTTGTAGTGTTACCTTCACTACACATTGAAAACTCAAGAACACTTAGGGATTACCATTGGCACCTAGCTGTTTTTTTTTGTTACCTATAAATAAGCTAGTGGGTAAATGCCATTATGGCTTCAGTACTTTTCTGCTATCTCCCCGAATTACTGCTGTAAACATTAGGGCATTGCTTCCTAATTGAGTCATGTTTCTATCTAATTTGGTTTGGAATTGTGGTGCATGACAGTTGTTCTCAATCCAAGTATTTAGCGTATAGGCAACAAGAAAATTTAGTGATTATTATTTT
Organism: Prosapia bicincta; assembly: GCA_036971475.1. NCBI lineage: Eukaryota > Metazoa > Arthropoda > Insecta > Hemiptera > Cercopidae > Prosapia > Prosapia bicincta. The sequence continues at coordinate 16,219,602 of JBAIZL010000002.1, read as the reverse complement.
CGACTTATTGGTTGATGAGAGTTTTAATGACGATGGTCAGTTTGAAAATGATATTTAGAATATCATGTTAAAATGCAGGATGAAATGTCTGATACAGAAAATGGCAAAAATCCATTTTAATTGAAGCTTTTAATTTTTTAAGTAAAAATATATTTAATTTCTTAATGCATTGCTTGTATGTTTTAACAGTATTAGATATCTAAGAAACAAAAAGCTGTGCTCAGTATTGTAGAATAAATTATATACAACTTTTATATAGAAACAAAGATATATACTCTACAAACTATAAACATCCATAAACTGGTAAATATGCAGTTTAGGCAACTGAGTTTCTTGAAAGTTTTTTTTGCCAATATAGCTTTTTCTTGACAACTTTGGAGGAAGAAGATGTCACTTTGGCTGTCTTAAATGTCCTGCAAAGCATTAATGTTCAAAGATCATCATTGTGGTTGTCTAAGATGTCCTACAAAGTGTTATTGTACAAACATCATCCCTATGGTTTATCAGATGTCCTGCAAGTTCATAATGTCCAAACATCACCATCACTCATAAGGTTGGTTTATGTTCTGTTAGGTTAGGTTAAGATGGTTTTCATTCATTTTCTCCCAAAAAAACTTTCTTTTATACACAAAAATATTGCACTTATAAAAAACAATTGAAAAACGTTTTAGTATTTGGTTAGGTGTTTGTTTATTTTTTTTATAGTATTATATTAGAGTTCCTGGGGAAAAAAATCTTATTGCTCCAAAGATGTCAAAAAAGCTATTTTGGGGAAACAACTTTAAAAATAATGTGTTTTAGACCTAGACTGCATATTTACCATAAACATATATACTCTACAAACTATAAATGTTCATGAATTCCGAGTAAAATGTATATTATAAATATTTTATAGATGTTCATTGCCTACTCCGGCAATAAAAAGCTATGGACAGCAAATGGGACTTTTTTAAAAATGTAACATTTATTTGTTTTATACAAATATTTATTGCATTAATAAGTACATTAATAGAAGTAAGTCTGAGTGACAGTAAATGAATGTCTATGTTAGAGAACGTAGGCAGACGTATTGAAAGAATAAATGTGCTCTATACATTCGATTTTTAAAGTATCACATATAGTTGTAACGGTCAATTTTAATTTAGTTTGAAGTTTTAAATTAGTAAAACTTCAGTAGTAACGAAAATTTGTGTGGGTTTACAATTCAGGTTAAATAAAATGTTTATGGTTACTAATCATACTGATTAAATTTTCTTTAAAATATTAAAGAAAACAAATGCAGTAAAAGAAACTACTTTTGAGTTTATAAATTGGTAATTAAAAATGAATTACTATTAAACTACTAAAAACTACAAACAGATAAACTCAAGCCTATGGTTTTAAAGAAGGTATATAAATCACTTTTACATTAGTTTATGACTATCCGAACTTTAAAGTTTGTAAATTTATGAAAACTTACTGAGATAGAACGTTTCAATCTCTCTGTGGCGATCTTCATCAGTGTCTTCTCAAAGTGAGATATAAATATATAATTAACATTAATGGTGTTCTTATAAGTTTTAAACCTGTTTAACATGAACTAATATAAATACATCCCCATTTTACATTTTAAGTGTATATGCTGACAAATATTATTGTTGTAGTAATGCTTGATCAAATACAATTCAACTTCGTTTTTATTTTCAATTTTCCATATGTTACTAAACATACATTTTAAACAAGTGTTTTGAAGTGTCACAAACCATAAATACCGGTTAAAAGTCGCTTGTATTATCAAGTTGGAAACAGCCAAACTTTGTAAACATAATCCTTTATGATATAATTCTTTTCTAATAACTGCACTGTATTACTATAGTACTGTCACTACATTACTTGATGTTTATATTAATAAATAGGTATGAAGTATCTAGTGGCTACGACAAAATTGGTTGTAAGAAAAATCAAAACATACACTTTCTGAAAATCATTTATAAAGATGAACATGAGTTAAACAACACCATTGCTAAGTGAATAAATATCAAATTTATAAAATTTCATACTGCCAATATAGGATTACTGACTGTCTGTACAATGAATTCTCTTTGCTATTGTTGGTAAATATATTTGCCTATTGAACAATGTCCTAATTTTGGTGTTGTTTATCTGATTATCTTGTTATTAATATGTACTTATTGATTACACTTGAAAACATTAATTAAGTATTACTAGAAAAGCCTCAAAATACCCAACCCAAAACGGCAACTGTCTTATTATTTTTTTATAACCATTATTATCCTAACTGGATATTTTGTAGTTATATTATAGTGTAACATAGTGCTCTGTTTTATAAAAAAAACACAAATTTAAAAAAATTTGAGCGTGTTGTGAGGTTAAATGCATATTTTTTGCAACATTTTTATTTTTGGCATTTTCTTGAAGTTTAATTGTTTTACAAGTTCATATAACACCAGGTATTTTTTTTCTAATATAATTTTCTGTTGAAAATTATATAAACACCAAAATGTATATCTTTGTCAAAATGCAAATTAAATATTTGCAATATTTGATATAGTACTAAAAGACATTAACACATTAATATTAATTAATCACGGAACGTAATGGACTACAAAATTCAAGAATTAAAATTAAGTTCTACATAAAGATAGAAACATTGAAATTTAAAATAAATAAATTACTTTTCGATATAAATTTGAAAGTATGTTCAAAAGTTTATCTATGCTATTTTTTGAGCATATTCAGGTTATGTTTCTAATTTTGCTAATTGTATTTAGTATTTGTGGTTTGGGACATTGCAAATGACCTGTTTCTTGTTTAGAATGTCTTTTTTGAATTTCTATTAGAATAACAATTTGGGAAGGGAAAATCGAAATTGAATAGTATTTGGTCAAAAATTTACATTTTTGCATTTAATAATATAAAAATTTTGTTTTAAGTATGTATCTCTCTTCTGTTGCAGTGGGTTGGGGTGCAGGTAGTGTACAAGGATTTGGGGAACAAACATCAATAAAGTCACAAATTCTCAATCTGATCCGATCAATACGCACTGTTATGAGGAGTGAGTATAACTTTGTTATATTTTATATTAATGATAATTGGTCGAATTGAATAATTTGTAATTTAACCCATTGTCTCCCATGGACAGATCAACTATCTCATTACTGCAAAATGTGTTTAGCAAGTGTATGGACAAAGGTTTCTCGACATTCATTTTATCTTTGCTTCCAGGAATTAGGTATTTTTTTTCCTTAACGTTTATGCTTGTTAATGTATTATCGTTTCTATGTTTCATGTAAGGACTTGTAACAGATTTCTCATGTCTGAGCAATTGCATATGCCTTTCGAAGCTGTTACCATAATGAAAGAGGTTTATGTCTATCTCAGTGTGTTCCTGGAATGACAGGGCACAAAGTAGGGTTTTTATTGCCTTTGTAGTGTTTATAAATAACTTGTCAGCTGGCCATTTAGATCAATCTCTTATAACTGTATGAAGCAACTGTGGCGTAATGTTTGTTTTTAAATAAATAAAACCTTTAAACCACAAATATATTATTGAGGTTTTATTTATTTAAAAACATCAATCTCTTACTTTAGTGTTTTATTACTTTTTCGTTCAGTTGTTCTACACAGACTGCAGGTTCTTGTGATATTGTAAGTAGGATTTTATTCATTTTTTATAACATATTTATTATTTTAATTCATAATTATTCTCTTATAATAATATTGATTAAAAATAATAAATTAGAGAAACCCAATTCAGTTGCCATAGCCACAGTATTTGGAATTAATTTGTTTCCATTGAGCTGTGATGAACATTAATAATTATAGATTTAAAATAATGAGTTTGTTGCAAATTTTAAAGTCATTATACAGAATTACCTGTTCGTAAGTATATTCCTGTTTTCTTTATTACATCTAGAGTCAAAACTCACTTGATATGGTGAAAGCTTGTTATACCACCCTCTTTGATCCTTTTAATCCTACATATGTTTCTAAAAAAAACATTGTATACCAAAATGAAGTGATTTTAAATGTTACTAACTTTGTGTTTAAAAATGACAAAAGTTACAAACATAAGCTGAATTCATAAATGCCTATACAACTGTATAAACTGGATGGTTTTTAGTAAAATGAACCACTATTTTATACTACATTCATTATATACAGTAGAGTCTCGATAATTCGAGGTAGATGGGACTGAGACCTCCTCAGATTACCGAAAACTTGGATTACACAGAAATATGTTCTTTTGCATTTCTGCAAAAGTGTCTTCGTACGTTCCTTGCAAAAAAAATAGGTGTTTTAATGAACCTTAATACAGTACTATAATTAGAAATGTACAAAATCAGTTTATAGAACATTATATGGTCATTTATTGAAAGGCCGACTCATTACCTTTGCATACCATATTAACATATCTTGGAAGCCTGACTCATTTCCTTTGCATACCATATTGATGTAAACATTTATTGGAAGTTTCTTGATGTAATCATCTTGAATTCACTGATTAAACTAATTTTACACTACTTAACTAAGTGAATACGTAATTGCTTACTTGCTGACGAGTTTCAAAACGATCGTTCCTTTTACGAAGCTACGTTAGCTTCTACTGTAGAGGGATAGCTTCATTTTGAAACACGTCAGCAAGTAAGCAATTACGTATTCACTTAGTTAAGTAGTGTAAAATTAATTTATTGGAAGCCCGACTCATTTCCCTTGCATACCGTGATATGAACATTTCTAGGAAACCTGACTCTTTTCCTTTGCATACCTTATGGCTACAACATTTTTTTGCAGCCAGATTCATCATTTTCTTTCAAATAGATAAAATAGGCTGAAATAGAAATAGGCTCGTATTTAACAAAACCTCGAAATATCAGGACTCGGAATTTCGAGACTACTGTATCTAGAATAAAAAGACGGTTGTTTTAACAAGTCAAGAATAATCAATTTATTAGGATGGTGTTTCTACAACTAATTTATTATCCTTCCAAATACTTGGATGTTGTGTAATCGAACTATATAGCGGCAATATTGAACCCTTTATACGAGGGTTTGTAGTTTACTGTATTTTCATTCATGTGAAACTCTTTAGAATAAGAAGACAGTTGTAAAGTTTCTAGAATAATCAATTTTTTAAGAAAACATTTCCCTATACAACAAATTTGTTGATCTTTTCAAGTCTTACTTAATGTGTCAATATATTTCTCTATGAGATCAAAATGAAGATTATCCATAAGTAATGCTTATTCAGCTGAAGCAATTCAGAAAGCCTCTAAATACTCTTATATTTTAAGAATCAATATTTGTAAATGTTGTTAAATAATCGAAGTCTATAAATTATATCTGTTTCACAATCTAGCTACAATGTATCCATTTAAAATAGGTTTGGTTTTACAAAAATTATAAATTTGTGTAGCCCAATTTTGAATGCAACAAATGAATATGTAGGTTGTGTAACCTGCTATTACTGTGCTATGTCAGTTGATTTGCAAATAGTAGTCTCCTGCAAAACCTTACTATATATTAGGAACCTTCTCTTTTTTATAACCAAATTTATCCTAATTGGATACTTTGTAGGTACATCTTAATAAAGCTTTACAGTAATATAGTGTAACAGTGTATTAATCCTTGAAGAATATCTCAATAAATGAGTTTGTTTTGAAAATTAGGTCATGTTTTCATGTCAATTACTAATGTTTGTTATAACAGATTCCAAATTAAATGATTCGGGTTCTAAAAAACCAACTGGTACAAATTAATTGGGAATTCAGTGGTCATGGCAATTAAATTGTGTTGAATACTAACTTTAATGTTTTATACTATAAGTACTATTATAATTAATAGTATAATAAAATATTAAAGCTTTTAATAAGTATTAATTATTAAATTAAATTAAAAAATTAAATCTACTAAACACTTTTAAATGTGATTACTAGTAGCTCACGTGAAGATGGAATCAACAAATATAAATAATTAAATGTTAAACAATAATTGTTTGTTTGTATTCATTATTAATAAAAAAAATTATGAATTAAAATATTTACAATAATAAATTTGCAAAATAAATAAATAATTTTAAAATAAAATATTGCTTATGGTTTCGTGCTTAGTGGTTGATTTCTTTACCATGTAGGCTCCCTCTTTCATGGACGCAACTAATTGTTTATTAGTTATTGTAACTAACTGTTTATAAAATCACCACTATCACTAATTACATTAGAAAAGCCCGTGTGGTTGAACTAAATTGTTACTGTGACTGTCAATATAACTAAGTTCATTCTCACTATGGATAGCATACGATTCAACGTGGACGATCTCAAATTAAATTATTATTAATAAGATTCACCGAACTTGATGGACTACAAAATTCAAGAACTCAGATTAAAATTGTGACACAACTGAACGATAAAGGAGGAAAGACTAAAGTAAGAGCTTAACCTAAATATCTAGATGATAAGTTGGTTACAAAAAGTTATTAAGACGGTTTTAAAAACCCTTCTTTGCTCTATCATTTCGATGATGGATATTAATATCTTAATTTTACGATGGCATTTTCAAGAGGCAAAGATTGTTGCCAACTCAAGAGAATTGTGTTGCATGCGCTTATCTGATGCATGGAGATGATAACACATAAACAAAGGTCAAGCAAACTATAAACACTCAAGGAATGATTATCGGTGAGACATATGACATGAGTATACACTTTACAGAAAATCATTGATGATGCTTAACTTGCAGCAGTAATCAGCAATGGATTAATCACTATTTATGGTTTGTGACATTAAGAAAAAATTTTCTAGTTTACTTTGGAGTAACGTGTGTAAAAGGTAATACAATTTCTTAAGGCATAAAAATTTTATATATAGAACATTATATATATAATTTTTATATAATAGAACATGTGACTGTAAGTTGGTTACTGTTTTTGCCTCTCAAAATTGTCACCCCATTTATATTCATCTTTTGAATGTCAGGACAGTCAAAATAGGATTTTTATTGCCATCCTAATAGTTTCTCATAACAAACTTATTTGCTGCCATTTAGGTCAAGCTCTTTAGTTACATCTTAGATCGGACAAGTTAGATAACATGCTACTTGATATTTTACAGTGAACTTAGGGATTTATGGTGACAATAACTGTTTGGTATGATTATGTCCTCAGAGTTTTTCTTATGTATTAGTGTAAAATGTTTTTGAATTAATTTTGTTTTTTGCAATTGTAAAGTGAACAATTAGTTGTGTGAGTATAAGTAGGAGCTTACAATCAACTGCTAAACACTACACCATAAGTTATATTTTATTTAAAATTTATTTGTATACTTTACATATTATTATTTTTAGCATTTTAATTATTATTTACCCATTGATGATTACAATCAATTATATTCTTTAATTTTTAAAATTTTTATTAATTAATAACTGTCTAACTTAATTTAGTAATTCCTTCTTATACTTTTTATTACTATTATTTATAATAATACCTATAAAAATTTTTGAAGTTGGAATTCAACACAATTCAGTTGTCATGACCACTGAGTTCAAAATAATTTCATGCCCGCTGGGTCACTCAAAAGACGAATCATTTAATCCACAATAGGTTAAGCAACTATGTTCTAAATTCATTATTGTCGTGATGTTAATGTTATTCTACTAGCAATTTTAAAAAAATATAAACTAATATTGTTGAATTGTAAATTGAACAGCTTCGATCAAAAATGTTTGTTAAAATTTTACAGTTTATTTAAAACATACAGGGTTGTAAAAATATTTGTAAGAAGTAATGTAATGGAGTGTTTATTTATTTCTAAAATCATGTATTCTAGGTAGTAAATAATCATGTTTATTTTGTTTCAGTCCCATTGATATTTCTCAATATCGTTACAATTGTTATCAAATTAATTCTTGGATGAAAGAATTATGTAAGAAATGCATTGGGCTACTCAAGAGAAACGACTTGTTGGAATGTTTGATGAATATTAGTGAATGTAATTATAACAGTATATATTTATCTGTAATTTATAAAATATATTTTTAGATTCAATTTTTTTATATCTAAATTGTGGTGAATTTTTGTTTGTTTTGTTTTCATCTTGTACTTCCTAACAGTATATGTGTGTGTAAGTGTATATGTACACTCGCTTCAAAAGGTATATAGACTTCCCCAAGAAGCACTTACTTGTTTTCAAATAAAGAGGACAGTTTCAGGAGACGTATGTCATTGTCAGTTTGGAATTGCAACTTTTTTTTATAATATGAATATGGGTTAGGGGAGCTACACAAACCCAGATAGAATATTTGATAATTCCATGAAATTTTACAGGTAATTATCCAATGGGTATTAAGTATTTAGAACTGTTGTGTAAAGTTTAATTTGAAAATTGTGTAGTATTGTATCTGTTATTTAGTTTATATAAAATTTGGTATGTTTGTGTTGGTGTGGTTTCCAAAGATGAGATGTTTAAGATTTATCGTTTGTGAGTGCTTGTGTCCTTGGTTTTGTATATAAAATGATTTGCATGTTTAACCAATGTAGAAGTTGAAATAATTACAAAAAAATGTATACACACAGATCTAATTGCAATTCTCATAAGCAGTTTAACATAATTACTTATAAAGCTAAATAGATTTATCAGATATAATTTCCCCACTCTCCTCCTGTCAATAAAACCAAAAGATCATAAATATCTATCTAGTCTTTGTTAACAAATGGACACATATCCTGAAGCAGTCCTCATTTCTAATAAAGTTAAGTGTTAGGCAAGTTTACATATATTTTACTGTGGTTTTTATTTCAATTAAAAAATTTTTATGAAGATTATTTTCCATAAATCATAATTATTATATTTCAATAATTTTAGAATTATTAAGCAGTGGAAATACCATGATCTTTATGAGGCTTGCTTTCTTATGTTTAAAAAAATAATAAGTAATGTTGTTTTAAATTACTAAAATCATTCCTTGGTGTTTTCTTGCCTAAAATTTCATATGGAATTAATTTTTTAACATAGATTGTAGTTAATTGTATATTGTAAGCTGTCTAATTTTATAACTTAATAAAATTTGTTTCTGTAAAGATTTATTTTCCTTGAAATTACTTTACCATTTCAAGTATTTATTAACCCTTTGATAAGCACATGCCTGCCCTGATACGGCCTCTGAGCAACATATTTTTGAAACATTTTTACACTTTTTTCTAATTTTTTTCTTTATTTTTCTCTAACTATTTAAATCATAGTGACATTTGTTAATATTTTTTAAAAATCTACTAATTTTCTCATGTTAACCAAACTTTACCTTATGTTTACTGATAGTGTCTTTACTAAAAATTATCTGTTGACTTTTTTTTTTGTAAAATACTCCATTGTAAAAATATCCCACAAACTTCGAAATTATCTGTAAACACATGGAAAAACCATAGAATTTGAAAAAAAAAGCCCGACTATGTACTCTCTGTAGCATTTATTGTCCAAATAGTTAATAATCCAAATATTTAACCTAAAATACAGCACAATACACAGAAAAACAAATCGTAAATGTGCGAAAATATTAATCTGAAAGAAACGGTACAACATACATTTACGGTAATGCTCCTGCTAACAGTTGTGTGATCTGAGATACTTGAACATGAATGATAATCAAAGAGTTAAAAACTAGTTTTACTGTGGCGGGTTGTGGTTACATGGATGAGAAATGAGGAATAAAACAAACAATTTGCTTCATAGATGTTTAATTGTAATACTTCAAAGGCTAAAGGAATAGAGAGCTAAGTACATAATTTTTGACCCAGCCGTTGCCAGAATCAGTCTGATAAGTATTGTTTGCCCAGTTCCTCCTGGCACATGCAAGAAGAAGTAATTCTAAACTCTTGTCAATTATCATTTGAATTATGTGATCATAAATGCTCTTATGGACATATGACTGGTGTTCTAACTCTGTTCATGGAACAAATCCACATCAAATGAAGCTCGGATGAATGCTGGCATTCCCGAATAACCTGTATTTACAATTGGCAAACAGCACAGCTCTATCACAACATGATCACACACAAGTACCTCGATTAAGGAGAATATTCAATTCAGATTGTATAATAATCTGAATGGTATTGTATAATAATCAAGTAGATACGTTTGTTTTTGTTAATAAACAATGTCATTGGGAATGGGTAATGTTTCACATGTGACTGTGGTTGTTGTTAGTTAGTATGGCAAGTGTTCCCCTCGTTTGCGCCATATAGAGGGGTTGCTGGTACACAGCTGACAAAGCTGTTTTCTCGCAGCTGCTGGTATGTTACTGATGTAAGAAATAATCAACAACAATCTTTGAAGCGGTTTGTATGTTGTGAATTAATTTGAACTCAAACGCTGCAGACAGTTTTGAAGTGTACACAAACCAACATAACATTTCTATATATAAAGATTAAATATAGGAAGAGTTTCCCTAGCTCGCAACAGATGGCAAGGTTGCGGGTACAGTGGTGAATGTGAAAAAAGCATTTCCCTTGTGGTCAAGGGAATGTTACTGACACGAGAAATATATTTGAAAAATCTATGAAGAGGGTTGTATGTCGTGTCAAAAGCTCAATCGCTGCAGAATGTTTTTTTGAAGCGTACACAAACCAAACTTAATATTTATATATATATATATATATATATATATATATATGAAGACGGAAAAACAATGGATAACGTTAAATATCAAGAATATATATATATATATTGTAACATTTTGAAGTATATATATATAAAAGGCACTTACCAAAATAAGATAAATATATAAAAATAAATTCAGTATGTAAAAATTTACTAAAATATACCAGGAACGAATTGTAAACATAACCTAATTTCACTTGTGTAGAAAATGCACATGGCCACATTTTAGATCTAATCACAAGATTTTATATAAAAGAAAAAAAACACACAAATCACTATTTATAAGAATATGTATTAGAAATAATTGATAGGTAACAATTTAAATAGAACTATGTAAAAATACACTTAAAACTTTCACACGGCAAGCTAGTGGAAGGTGCTGTAGTAAACACGATGAATCACGGATTTGTGGAGTTGCGTGCGCATTGACCGGCAAAAGATATTTGTTTTAAATATTTCTCGTGGAGATATAATATAAAACAGTTTTGGATTTAAATGCAAAGAAATTTAAGTGCAGTTGTTAAGAAGAAGAAGTGTATCCGTAAAGAAGAAGAACATGATATCCGTAAAGCTGTTACTTGCAAGGAATAAACGAAAAAATAGCGGAAATTCACGGCTTGGCCATTTTATTGCTAACAAAGGTAGCGTCAGTAAGTAGTTGGAACAAAGCATCGGAACGAGGAAGACGTATTCAGAATTGGCTGTAAAAATTTTATTTTTTTAACTGGTGCGGAAAGTGCAGTATCGTATTCAAATTATAATCACCGAATAACATTAAGCCAAACCATTGAACTGATCAATTAAGAAGACATTATTCAGGAAATTATTTAAGTAGGAACTAAAATAACTTGTAAAAATTTTAACTTGTAAGAATTGTAATTTAGATATTTTTTTGAAAGTGCCAACTCAAAATTTATTAGTCAAAATTTAGAAAACCCACCTATTAACCCGAGATAAAGAGAGCTCAAGCTCAAATTGAAATAATTAAATCAATTTCAATTCATATTAAATTTTATAACTAAACTTCTTGCTGCCATCAACAAATTTTAGACTTAGGCTAATAAAGCTTAATTTTTGTAATTCTTTGTAGAGGAAATAAGAAATTTTAATTAGTAAGTGACTTTGTAAAAGATAATAGGAATGTCATTTTAAGATATTAAAAGTTTATTGTAACAAAAAGCAGCATTGAAGTGTTATTTCTTTTAAATTATAACTTTTATTAAGATTTGTATAAAACAAAATTACCAGTTATTACATTTGGCACACAAACGTGGGGCTCGATTATAAAAAAAATTTAAGAATTAACCTCAAGGCACTTTAGATAAGATTATTAATTAAATATTTGTATTAATATTGTTTACTTTTCAGGACTTTGCAACCATAAGTCAATAATTTTTTTTAATTTTCAAAATTTAAATAGAATAAAGGGGAATTTTGAAATTTTAGAAAAAAAAAAAAAAAATGGAATCTGAAACAGGTACATATAATTTAAGGAGGGAGAAAGCGAAAAAAACAGAGAAATTAGAGGAATATAACAAACATAGTAGGTCTAGGAAGGGTACAGCAATTGAGGAAGCTGCAAAAGGAAAATATGTGACATTAAAAGAAAAAATAGATGAAAAAGAGGAAGAAGCTACAATAGGCCTAATAGAATTGGAAGAAGGGACAAGCCTAGAAATACAAGAGTCAGAAATGGAAGGCACAGATATGCCTATAGAAGAGAGTGAGGTGGAAACCCAAGTAGATGAGGCTAGGGGATTACCACTGATGCAAACCCAACAGAAAAAGGGAAATAATGAGAATGAAGATTTAAGGGAGATGATGAGAACTCTCATGGAAATGAGTGAAAAAGGGAGAGAGGGTCTAAATAGACAATTAAATATAAATAATAAAAAAATAAATAGACAATTAGATAAGATGAGTGAGGATATGAGGGAAATAAACAAAAAATTAGAGGAAAATAGAGACGAAATGAGAGAGATGAAGGAAGATTTCAAATTCATAACACAGGAAATAAGGGAGGAAAGTAAGAAAATGATAGAGGATATGAGGGAACAGTTGAGAACAGAGAATAATGATGTAATAGGAGTTATGAGAAGAGACTTAGAGGAGAAGATTAAGGAGAATTTAGAGGAAACAAAAGAAATAATAGCTGATGTGACAGAGATTAATAAGAAAGAGATAGAGAAGGTAGAAAGAATGACAATACAGAACAGGGAAGAGTTAAGAGTTTTAAATAGGGAGATAGCGATTGAGAAAAACAATAATAATGATAGAATTGATCGGTTGGAAACAGAAGGAAGGAGGAATAATGAGAAACAAGGGGAATTGACCCAGAGAATGGAAAAGGTAGAAAAGAAGGTGGAAGAAAGTAAAGGAGGAGAAGGCCTAAGGATAATACAGGTGTAATGCTGGAATCAGGATGAGATGCCAAAATTTAATGGTAGGAATGGTAACCCTATGGAGTTCCTAAAAAGACTGGATAGGTATGTGGAAAGAAAATTTGGATGTATTACAGGGGAAAGATTTGAAGATGAATGGAGAGGAATCATGGATAGAGCCTTGGAAGTAGGAGCGGCAAGATGGTGGGAATCAATCAGAGAGGAGGTGGAAAATTTCGCGGAGTTACAAGATAGATTTATAGAAAGATACTGGGCCAAAGAAATACAGGAAGGCATTAAAGAGAGAATAGAAAATGAAAGGTATATAGAAGGAAATGGAAGAGCCAGAGCAGATTATTTCATAGAAAGAGTCATAGTTTTAAGGAACATGACACCACCGCAAAATGAGGAAGAGATAGTCCGGAGATTAAGCCGGCATTTTAATGAAAGGATACAGTTGTCAAGAAGAGTACAAAATATAAAAACGATCCGAGAGATGGAAAGGATGCTAAATGAGGAGGATATAGAGGAGAGAAATAAGGAAATAAGACAGAGAAACAGGGGACCATGGAATAGGCCTACCCCTAGAGAGGAACAGAATGGAAATAGATTTCCACCCAGAAGGGGTGAGGAAGGGATGAGACAGCAGGGAAATAGAAGATTTCCAGGACCAGGAGAATTGTATAGAAGGAATGAATATAGAAGTGAAGGACGGCCATATGTCCAGTTTTTTAACAGAAGAATAGATAATCATATGAGGGGGAATATTGAACCAAGACCAGGGCAAGAAAATAATCGAGAAAATAGAGGAGACAGGAATTACAGAACAAATGACAGGAGCCAGAAGGAAATAAATCAGATAGAGGCAAGGACAGGCGTGGGGACAAGGAAGGAGGATGGTGCACATAGTCAAACGGAAAACTAGAGAACACTGGTATCGTCGCCTTGGATCAGGAAAAGGAGCATCAAACAGAACAAATGAGGTTGCCAGTGATAAAATTTGATAAAAGCTCCTACGATAAAATTAAGTTAACTATAAATAATGTATTAATCAGTAGAAAATTTTTAGAACAAGAAGATGAGGAGAGAAATTATAATTTAGGAATTGAAAAAAAAATAATAAACCCAGAGATAGAGATTAAGATGGAAGATACAAGTTTACTAGCATTAATAGACACAGGCAGTAACGTAACATGTATCCAGGAGAAATGGATGTTAGAGAATAAAAATAAAATAGGAAAAATAGAAATCTTACCAATAAAAAATTTAACCATTCGGACTGCAACAAATAAGAAAACTAAAAAGATAAACAAAATGATCATGGTAATAGGAGAAATAGGAGGGGTAAAATATCCGTTTCAATGCCTAGTGGTGCCAGGCTTATTGAGAAAATTTATTATAGGTACGGATATGTTGATGGATGTGGAGGCACAACTTGATTTTGGAAAATGGGAGATGGAGTTTAAATATGAAAACAAATTACATAAATCAAAAATAAGTGTAGATGGGCAGACAAAATTTAAAGGGGAGATGAATAATTTTGAAAATGAGATGGAGGAGGAATTGAGTTGTGATGAACAGGAAGGAATGAATGATATGGAAAATTGGGAAGAATTTGAAACTTTTGGAAACCAGAGTAAAAATTATATTAAAATTGTACAAGAGGAGGGAGAGATAAAAAAAGAGGATATTTTTGAAAGAATAGGGAATGAAGAGGTAACTAAGGAACAAAGACAGGAGATGAGTGATTTAATAGAAAAGTATAAAGAAGTATTTTCAGACCAGCCCGGTTTATGCACTGCATATAAACATAAGATTAAAGTTAGGGAAGATGTACCATTTTACCAAAGAAATTACCCAATTCCTACAAAGTACCAAGATCAGGTACAAGAAGAGATAGAGAAAATGTTGAGGTTAGGTATAATTGAAAGAAGTACTAGTCCATATATTAATCCAATAGTCCCAGTCATCAAAACCAATGGGAAAGTTAGATTATGTTTAGATGCAAGAAAACTAAATGAAATTATAATTCCGGATTATGATTGCTATAGAGGAATAAATGAGATTCTACACAGAGCGAAGAGAGTTAATTGGTTGAGTACCATGGACCTCACTAACAGTTTCTGGCAGGTTGAATTGGAAAAGGAGTCAAGAAAATATACTGCATTCCAACATAGAGGGAAAACATACCAGTTTGTTGTTACACCCTATGGATTGAAAACATCTCTAGCAGCATTGGCAAGAGCTATGGACAGTATTATGAGGGAGGAATTAGAAGATTTCACCTTAATATATGTAGATGATATAGTCTGTATGTCTGAGACATTTGAGGAGCATAAAAAACACCTAGAAAGGATCTTCCAAATTTTTTTAAAAAACAACATGACCATTAAATTTGATAAATCAGAGTTCTGTAGAAAAGATATTTCATTCTTAGGATATAGATTGACTACAAATGGAGTAAAAATGGATGAAGAGAAGGTTAGAGCTATATTAGAATTTCCCTCACCTAAAAATCCTCGACAGTTAAAAGGTTTTATTGGAATGGCTAATTATTATAATAAATTTATAGAAAAATATTCAGAATTTGTACAACCATTATTAAAATTATTATCTAATAGAAACAAATTTATTTGGACAGAAGAGGAGGAGCGAAATTTTATTAAATTAAAGAAAAAATTTTTGGAAACAAATGTACTTACTCACCCAGATTACCAGAAAACATTTTACCTACAAACAGATGCCAGTGAATATGCCATAGGAGGACACATCTATCAGATTGATGAAAAGGGGGAGAAAAAGGCAGTAATGTTTATGAGCCGCACATTAAAAGGAAGTGAAGTTAAATATTATACCACTGAGAAGGAATTACTTGCTATATTGTTTTGTCTGCAGAAAGCAAGACAGATCATCCTAGGAAGAAAAATTGTGATCCAGACTGACCATCAGGCCTTAACTTTTATTAAGACTTGTAAAATTTTAAATTCAAGATTGCATAGATGGATATTACTAATGCAAGAGTATGATTATACTATTGAACACTGTAAAGGAAAAGAAAATGTAGTTGCAGACCTATTGAGCAGGAACCCTTGTGACAAAAATAAGTTTGAAAGAAGAGACCAAAATTCAGAATTACAAATAAATTATATAGAAAGAGTTATGGATATGGAAATGTGTACAAAATTTAAAGAATTTAGTAAATTACAAGTAGAAGATTTGGAAGTTAGAGAAATAAAAGAAAACATTCAAAATTATCTTCAAAATTATAAAATTATTAATGACTTAGTATACAAAAGAAATAGGGAAAGTTGGAAAATAGTAGTACCAAAGGGAATGATTAAAGAAATAGTGGGTACTTGTCATGAATATTACCTGCATGCAGGAGCTAAGAAATGTCATACCATATTATCAGAGAGCTTCACTTGGAAGAAGATGGGAAAAAGCATTAGGGGAATTATTAAAACATGTAATATTTGTCAAAGAGCTAAAAATGTAACCCAAGGTAATTTTGGAGAGATGAAAGGGATCCAAGTGGAAAAACCAAAGGAGCAATTGTCAATTGATTTTATAGGACCATTTCAAAGAACTGTAGGAGGCTATAAGTATTTGTTAGTAATGTTAGATGTATTTACAAAATTTGTTCAAATCTATAAATTGAAAAAGGCAACCACAGGGGAGGCAATTAAATGTTTAGAAAATTATATAGAAAATTTCGGGAGAGTAGAAAGAATACAGACTGATCATGGAACCCAGTTTAATAATAAGAAATGGCTGGAGTATATAAAAAATAGAGAAATGAAACCAATATTTTCTCCAATAAGGAGGCCACAAAGCAATATCGTTGAGAGGGTGAATAAGGAGATCATTAGATGTTTGAGAACATATTGTCATCATAACCATAGAGAATGGGGAAAGTATGTAGAGGTTATTAACCAGGCAATTAATGAAATTCCTCATGAGACTACAGGATACACACCTAACCAGCTACAACTAGGAATTCAGGATGAAAGGTTTTGGCAAAAGGAAATAAAAAATTTTGGCTGGAGTTCAAAATTAATAAATTTAGAAAGACATTTAGAAATTGCTAGGAGTAGAATTAAGAAGAAGGCTCATAAGAGAGCAGAGAAATTTAATAAAACTCATAAAATAGAAGAATTAAATGTTGGGGACAAGGTATTAGTAAAAGAAAATTGGCAACCACAGGGTATAAGAGGTGAGATGGCAAAATTATTTTATGTATATGATGGACCTTATGTGATCACCAAGAAATATGGCAAAGCGACTTATGAAATCAAAGATGCTAGAAGCAATAAAATTAGAGGAATTTTCCATATTAGCTTGTTAAAGAAATTTTATGAACCAAGGGAGGCACACCAGGGAGAATCAGATAAATTTCAGGTAGAACAAATTAAATAAATAAAGGGAGAAGTCGAGAGAAAGGAAAATAACAAGGGATAATAAGATGGTAACAACAGGAATGACTCAGGATATAAAAGTATTAGGAGAAGGAAGCGAATGTAGGAGGGATAGATAACAAATAAACCGGAAATGACAATAGACCAGAAATGACTTAATAATTAAACAAACACTTGAAAAAAAAATTATAAAGAAATAAAAAAAAAAAATATGTAAAAAAAAAAAAAATAAAAAATAAAATAGGAAGGGATGAATGAATAAGAACAAGGACCTAACCTACAAACAACCTAGACATGCTATGACTCGGTTAGGCTAAAATTTAAAAAAAAGGAACACTGTGTCAGAAGATAGATTATATAGATAAATAAAAAGACTTATGATTGGAAGGATTCCATTCTATTAAAATTAAAATAAAGAAAGAAAAAGTTTATAAAATAGATTCTAAGAATCAGAAAATGATTAATGTACGAGATGTTAAGAGTAAGAGTATTGTTGATTAAATGTTAATTATTAATTTATTGTATTGTTAGGAGTTAAGTATATCATATGTAATTAGAGGGCAGCAGACAAGCAAGAAGGATAGAGTAAGAGTTTACTCCCAAAATGTGAAAATTGAGAGTTAAGAGTAAGAGTATTGTTGATTAAATGTTAATTGTTAATTTATTGTATTGTTAGGAGTTAAGTATATCATATGTAATTAGATGGCAGCAGACAAGCAAGAAGGATAGAGTAAGAGTTTACTCCCAAAATGTGAAAATTGAGATAAAAAAAAAAGGAATTTCGGAATCAAAATTTTTTTTATCTAAATTTGGGGACTATGTAACATTTTGAAGTATATATATATAAAAGGCACTTACCAAAATAAGATAAATATATAAAAATAAATTCAGTATGTAAAAATTTACTAAAATATACCAGGAACGAATTGTAAACATAACCTAATTTCACTTGTGTAGAAAATGCACATGGCCACATTTTAGATCTAATCACAAGATTTTATATAAAAGAAAAAAAACACACAAATCACTATTTATAAGAATATGTATTAGAAATAATTGATAGGTAACAATTTAAATAGAACTATGTAAAAATACACTTAAAACTTTCACACGGCAAGCTAGTGGAAGGTGCTGTAGTAAACACGATGAATCACGGATTTGTGGAGTTGCGTGCGCATTGACCGGCAAAAGATATTTGTTTTAAATATTTCTCGTGGAGATATAATATAAAACAGTTTTGGATTTAAATGCAAAGAAAGTTAAGTGCAGTTGTTAAGAAGAAGAAGTGTATCCGTAAAGAAGAAGAACATGATATCCGTAAAGCTGTTACTTGCAAGGAATAAACGAAAAAATAGCGGAAATTCACGGCTTGGCCATTTTATTGCTAACAAAGGTAGCGTCAGTAAGTAGTTGGAACAAAGCATCGGAACGAGGAAGACGTATTCAGAATTGGCTGTAAAAATTTTATTTTTTTAACTGGTGCGGAAAGTGCAGTATCGTATTCAAATTATAATCACCGAATAACATTAAGCCAAACCATTGAACTGATCAATTAAGAAGAAATTATTTAAGTAGGAACTAAAATAACTTGTAAAAATTTTAACTTGTAAGAATTGTAATTTAGATATTTTTTTTAAAGTGCCAACTCAAAATTTATTAGTCAAAATTTAGAAAACCCACCTATTAACCCGAGATAAAGAGAGCTCAAGCTCAAATTGAAATAATTAAATCAATTTCAATTCATATTAAATTTTATAACTAAACTTCTTGCTGCCATCAACAAATTTTAGACTTAGGCTAATAAAGCTTAATTTTTGTAATTCTTTGTAGAGGAAATAAGAAATTTTAATTAGTAAGTGACTTTGTAAAAGATAATAGGAATGTCATTTTAAGATATTAAAAGTTTATTGTAACAAAAAGCAGCATTGAAGTGTTATTTCTTTTAAATTATAAATTTTATTAAGACTTGTATAAAACAAAATTACCAATTATTACAATATATATATATATATATATATATATATAGATTTTTTGGACTAGGAGACTGACAGACTTACCTTGGTAAGAGTCCACTCTGTAGTCTTGAAATAGAAACACATAAAAGCACTTAAACAACGATATATTTCAACCACACAGTGGTTTTTGTCAATCGAAGAGAAAACACAAAAAGAAATATGAGAGAATGAAATAAAATAATTGTAATCACAGATTGTGTAGAGTAGAAATCAGATGTCACAGATGCACAGATTAAAGATATATATATTGTTTCCATGAACATATGAGTGATTATAGTTTATATAAGTTTGTCAGGGGAAAAGAGATAAGGCTATTTGGAAAAAAAAAAAAATGAATGGATTTATCTGATGTTGAGGTTAGGGGATTCTCTGGACTTGGTATACCACTGGTATGATAGTTCCCACCTTCTCAGTTCTGAGGGATTGCAATCAGGGGGGAGTGATTTAATTATTTTTGTGGTATAGCAGTCATCAAAAGTTGTGATGTTGTGACTCGCAGCATGTTGAGCTGTTGGTCTATCCATATTCATAATTTTAACATCATGTCTGTGGCCATTCATTCTGATATTCAGACCATCCGTGGTCAGGCCTATGTACTGTGGTGAGCAAAGTTTACATTGTAGCTGGTATATGACATTTTTCAATGTACAATTATGATGACCTTGTATTTTGAAGACCATTTTTGTTGTTTGGCTGTTGAAACTATTTGCTGAGGGGTGTATTGGACACGTCTTGCATCTAGGTCTATTACATGGGAAGGAGCCATGAGGAAGTTTGTGTGGTTTCTCTGCATCAGGGTCTGGTAGTTTAGGATGTACTAGGATGTTTTTCAAGTTGGGAGGTTGCTTGTACCAAATTTGCGGTGGATCGGTGAAAAGATTTTTGGTGTGGACGGAAGCTTGAAGAATTTTGAAGCCATCTCTCAATATCTTGTTGAGTTTATGTAGACCAGGATGGTAGTCTGTTATTAAAGACAGTTTATTTTGTTCTGTTTGTGGTTTATAGTGAACCGAGGATTGTGCTGAATGAATTCGGTTTTCAATGAGTTTTTTTGGGTATCCTCTTCTCTGGAAGGCTGTTGATATCTTTCTATTAAAATCTTCCAATTCCCTATCATTCGAATAGATTCTCTTACCCCTGATTGCTTGACTGTATGGAATGGATCGTTTTATGTTTATTGGGTGGTTGCTGTCGAAATGGAGATATTGTAGGTTTGATGTGAATTCCTGTGTTGATATTTCCATTCTGGAGTGTTACCTCTACATCCAAAAAGGTGATGGCTGATGTAGATTTCTCCCAGGTAAATTGAAGTGTGGAGAATTGTGTCTGGCTGTCTAAAAATGTCTCAAGTGTTGAAGCACCCTGTGTCCAAATTAGGAAGATGTCATCTATATATCTATACCAACATAATGGCTGGTGTGTTTGTGTCTTTAGAAAACTTTCTTCCAACAATCCCATGTACAGATTTGCGTACGATGGTGCCATTCTGGTACCCATTGCTGTTCCCTTTAATTGAAGGTAGTTCCTTCCCTCAAACTGAAAGTTGTTCTTCTCGAGGATGAACCTGGTCAGGTTCACAAGAAAAGATCAATAAGGAAATAAGCTCAGGTTCACTAAGGAAATAGACCAATTCAAGTTAGGAAAAGATGTTTTCAGCTTTGCCAGAAAACTTAGGATAAAAAATTATATAGTTCAGACACCAACTTTCAAAACGGATACAAACATAGACGTACGTCTTGCAAAATTCAAACCACCCTCCAACTGGGATCCACCACCACTACCACCTGATCACCCCATTGAACTTTACATCAACTTTATCATGCAAAGCATCACCGATATAAATTTCACTAAAAACCTGAAGACTAAACCTAACCTTACCAAATTAGAAAAAGCGGCAATATTTTTGTTGAAAAACAATAAATATATTATGATTCTTCCAGCAGATAAAGGTTCAACCACTGTCATCATGAACAAAGAAGACTACATCAAAGAAGCAAATAAGCAACTGTCAGACATCACAACATACAAAATACTTACAGATAACCCTACTACAGAATTCAACAATTTACTCTCGGACCTACTCAAATATACAGCTCCTGAACAAAATATTTCGGAAACATCTTTAAAATTATTATATAATGAAAACCCCTCTACTCCTCAATTCTATATATTACCAAAGATCCACAAAAACATAATCCCTCCACCTGGTAGACCAATAATTGCTGGCTGCAATTCAGTAAGGAAAGAATTTCAGCTTTCCTCGACTCACACCTTCAACCCTTAGTAAAGAACCTTCCATCACATACCCAGGACACCAATCACTTCATAGATCGACTCTCACAAATATCTGTACCTCTACCCCCGGTAACTATTTTGGTCACCATAGATGTCACCTCTCTCTATACCAACATCCCTCATGCACATGGCCTATCTGCAATAGAGAATTTTCTAAACAAACGCCCAGGCAAACCTTCTCCCACTACACCTTTTCTTGTGAACATGACCAGGTTCATCCTCGAGAAGAACAACTTTCAGTTTGAGGGAAGGAACTACCTTCAATTAAAGGGAACAGCAATGGGTACCAGAATGGCACCATCGTACGCAAATCTGTACATGGGATTGTTGGAAGAAAGTTTTCTAAAGACACAAACACACCAGCCATTATGTTGGTATAGATATATAGATGACATCTTCCTAATTTGGACACAGGGTGCTTCAACACTTGAGACATTTTTAGACAGCCTGACACAATTCTCCACACTTCAATTTACCTGGGAGAAATCTACATCAGCCATCACCTTTTTGGATGTAGAGGTAACACTCCAGAATGGAAATATCAACACAGGAATTCACATCAAACCTACAAACCACCTACAATATCTCCATTTCGACAGCAACCACCCAATAAACATAAAACGATCCATTCCATATAGTCAAGCAATCAGGGGTAAGAGAATCTGTTCGAATGATAGGGAATTGGAAGATTTTAATAGAAAGATATCAACAGCCTTCCAGAGAAGAGGATACCCAAAAAAACTCATTGAAAACCAAATTCATTCAGCACAATCCTCGGTTCACCATAAACCACAAACAGAACAAAATAAACTGTCTTTAATAACAGACTACCATCCTGGTCTACATAAACTCAACAAGATATTGAGAGATGGCTTCAAAATTCTTCAAGCTTCCGTCCACACCAAAAATCTTTTCATCGATCCACCGCAAATTTGGTACAAGGAACCTCCCAACTTGAAAAACATCCTAGTACATCCTAAACTACCAGACCCTGATGCAGAGAAACCACACAAACTTCCTCATGGCTCCTTCCCATGTAATAGACCTAGATGCAAGACGTGTCCAATACACCCCTCAGCAAATAGTTTCAACAGCCAAACAACAAAAATGGTCTTCAAAATACAGGGTCATCATAATTGTACATCGAAAAATGTCATATACCAGCTACAATGTAAACTTTGCTCAGCACAGTACATAGGCCTGACCACGGATGGTCTGAATATCAGAATGAATGGCCACAGACATGATGTTAAAATTATGAATATGGATAGACCAACAGCTCAACATGCTGCGAGTCACAACATCACAACTTTTGATGACTGCTATACCACAAAAATAATTAAATCACTCCCCCCTGATTGCAATCCCTCAGAACTGAGAAGGTGGGAACTATCATACTAGTGGTATACCAAGTCCAGAGAATCCCCTAACCTCAACATCAGATAAATCCATTCATTTTTTTTTTCCCCAAATAGCCTTATCTCTTTTCCCCTGACAAACTTATATAAACTATAATCACTCATATGTTCATGGAAACAATATATATATCTTTAATCTGTGCATCTGTGACATCTGATTTCTACTCTACACAATCTGTGATTACAATTATTTTATTTCATTCTCTCATATTTCTTTTTGTGTTTTCTCTTCGATTGACAAAGACCACTGTGTGGTTGAAATATATCGTTGTTTAAGTGCTTTTATGTGTTTCTATTTCAAGACTACAGAGTGGACTCTTACCAAGGTAAGTCTGTCAGTCTCCTAGTCCAAAAAATCTAAATAATCTTTACCAACCAAAACTAACCTAAAAATATATATATATATTGTAATGTTTTTTATATAAAAACACAAAAGTAATAAATAACAATAATTCAGAATATAATAGAAGTAAATTAAAAATGGATGAAAAAAAGAAAATGTAAACAATGGAGCCATAACCTAAAAAAAAAATTATTAAAACAAAGATGGCAGCTAGTATAATTATGAAATGTTTTCCATATGCTGATGTTTTCCAAATGTAGAATTGTACAAAACCTAAAAATTATTGCATAGAGGATAAAACTTAACTGTCCAGGTAAGGACATGATCAAATAATCAGTGGGTTAAATAACAGATGTTTCAACAATTGACAAAGTTTTATACTTGGCTCTAGAAATTTTCAATTAAAAAAAAGTCTTTGTTAGAGAATCTTGCATTGGAACTGGAAGCAAAAAACTTGGTTAGCCAAAATTTTATTTAAAGGAAGAATTCAAGCATAAAGTAAATCGTGGTGAAATTTGTTTATAGAAATTTAAAAGGCTAGAAATTTGGACAAAAACATTAAATGTCAGATAAGTAATTAAATTTAAGAAAAGGTTGTAAATTCAAAATTAATAACTTCAGGCCTAGGCGTTTCTTTTATAAAATTTATTACAACATTAATTGCATAAACCAAATTTTAATTTGTCATAATAACCCACCAAATAACCTGAAAGAAGGAGTATTGTGATATTTAACTGTATTAGGATATTTCTATTAACTATATTAGGAGAAAGTGTATTAAAAAAAAATATATATTGTAACTAGAATAAGATTTAAAAAAACTAAATTAAACAAAAATTAATCGAATTATAAGAAAGTGTTTTATTTATTACTATAAATGGTAAGTAATAAAAAATAAAAGTAATAGAAATCTAAATTTTACTGTTAGGTTTACAATTATTTTGTAATTCTAACTAGCGCCCATCAATTTATTATTTTCTAAAGATTAGTATTATTAAATTTTGTGTTATTATAAAGAAATATATTTAAATTATTCAAAAAAAATTATAAAAATATTACTATATATATATATATATATATATATATATATATGAAGTTGATATATTACTATTGTAAATACTTTTATCCACCACTAAGGCACCAAGGTGTGAAGAGGCACCTTTCGGTCACTTGACCATTGTCGAATCACTGATTATTTTTTCTGGTGTAGATGTTTGGTCCGTGTTGTTGGCATCTGTTGACGTTACACGCATTTTCTTTTGATTTACTATGGACAAGATACGTAGACAATATACTTGTAATATACCAACCTACCATTCACAACGAACACATCATAATACTAAACAAACTAAATATATACAAAGAAAACATACAATTCACTGTCGAAGCAGAAACAAACAGAACAATTAACTATCTTGACATTACATTAAATATAAATAACAATAAAATAGAAACTACAGTACACAGAAAACCTACTTCCAACAACACCACAATACACTACAAATCTAACCACCCCTGGACACACAAGATAACAAACAAAAATTAAATGAAGAATTAGATAACATTACAAAAATAGCAATAGAAAATGGATACAACAAACACCTTATAAAAAACATATACAATAAATTTACAAAAACCTAACCTCAACACAACACTACAACCTGAACACAAAAATAATAAAAATAAAAAAATCTACCTAAAATATAAATACACCAATAACAAAATAGAAAAATTAACAAATATATACAACAAAGAATACTACACTCCAACATACAAACCAAACAACAAAATAAAAAAATATATATTAATAACACTGTTATTTCTATAAACTTTTGACACTGCCGCTACAGGCGGAACACTCGTCATATTTATATAATTATGCTGGTAATAAAACTTATTTCATATTTAAACACTATTTATTACTTCACATCTTTCTTAAAACAAAACTCTAAACAAAGAACTGAGAAAAAACTAAAACAATTACAAATCATCTGTTAATTTATATAATGTTCTTTTTCTTTTTTTTTCCATAGAGGATTGTCATAGAGTATTATATTATTGCATTCACAACATACTCCCACCTTTTGAGTTATGGTTTAACTCAAAACATTAAAAAATAGTATATTGTTAAAAGATTAATCAACAAATTTTTGTGGAAGCTTAATTTGTCTGCCACTTCTTGAATATGTCACAATTTTATTTTCTTTTGTCACATTATCTTCTTCCAGGTGTAGTTCATGTTCATTGGTTTTTGTCACTTTTGGTTTAATCTTTTCTTTTAATTGTTCTTGGATGGTTTCTTCTTGCATTTCAAGAGGATATAGTCTTTGTATTGGTCTCAATAAACTTCCAAAAGCAGTCTTCAATTGCACTAATCTACACACTCCATCTCTACTAATGATAGTCTTTTCTATCAGTCCTATTGGCCAATCAATTCTTTTTTTATTTTCAACTTCAATCAGTACTAATTCTCCAACTTTCAACTGTCTGCCGTTTTTCTTACTTTTTAAAGCTAATTGTCCTAAATACTCAATCCTAAATCTTTTTCGCAATGCTTCTCTCAGGTGTTGTCGATAACGTACTCTCTTGTTAAGACTTTTTGTATTTACATGGTCACAATCTGGAACTCCAATTTCTTTTAAGTCATGTAAAAACATATTTGGAGTAATAGCAGTTAGGTCTGAAGAAGTTTCAGATAAATATGTCAAAGGTCTAGAATTCATGATACTTTCACAATCACATAAGATTGTCTCCATTTCCTCATAATCCAATGACGTTTTGCCCAAGGTTTTGCGTAGCAACTGTTTCATGAGTCGGATGAGTCGCTCCCACCATCCGCCCCACCATGCAGCAGAGGGAGGGTTAAACCTCCAGTCAATTTGTTGGCATGAGCTATATTTTAAGATAGCATTCCAATCTAGAATTTTAAATGCCTTTTCTGTACCTGTGAAATTGGTACCATTGTCACTATATATTATTGATGGTCTTCCTCGCCTTGCAATAAATCTTCTAAGTGTATCTATAAATGCTTCGACAGAAAGAAACTTTACTAACTCCAAATGAACAGCACGGTATACTGCACAAGTGAATATGCAGATCCAAACTTTACTGCCATCTCGTAGAAACAAAGGTCCCGCAAAATCAATTCCAACCACTTCAAATACTGCGGCATCTCGTACTCTACTTTCAGGTAAGGGTGGAGTGATTGTTTCTACATTTTTTGAATTATGTCTCTGACAAGGAATACATTTTTTCAAAGTATTACTTATTGTTTTTCTTCCTCTCAATATCCAATAGTTTTCTCTTAATAAACTTAAGAGACCTTGAACTCCCACATGACATGATCTCTTATGTATTGTAAGAATAAGAATATCTACAATGTCATGTTTTGATGGTAGAACAACAGGAAATTTAAAATTTTCCAAATCCTTTCTTTCTGTTAATTTTGTCTTTAGCCTTATAATACCATCAGCAGCCATAAATGGTGACAATGAAGCCAATTTAGGCTCCCTTATTCCTTCAAATGATTGCTGTTGAACAATTCTAATTATAAAATTGTTAGCTTCAATAATCTCCTTACATGACAAAACTTTACTCACACACTTTTCCTTCTTTGAGGGGTTACAATTATGAATAAATCTCAGCAACCATGCAAAAACACACACAATCTTATCAAAATCATTTGAAAAGTAATAAAACCAATCTTTTGGGTAATTATTACTTAAAAGTGAAGGTGTAGGTCCTTTCTTTTTTTCTAAAGAAATTAATTCTTCGTCAGGTTCAGGTTCATTTGATGGCCAGGTATCTTCAGGCAACTTCAACCATGACGGGCCCTCCCACCATCTGGAACTAATCAACCTGGAAACTGAACATCCTCTACTGGGCAAGTCTGCTGGATTCATAGTGCCGGGAATGTGCCGCCAAGATGTTCTGGAAGTGAGGCTGCAGATTTCTTCAACTCTATTTCTAACAAATACTCCCCAGTTTTCTTCTCTTTTAATCCAAGCTATTACTGTAGAAGAGTCACTCCAATAAAAAAATTTAATATTACATTCAAATTTGTTTTCATCTCTTAATTCTTGCACTACTGAAGAACCTAATCTAGCACCTATAGTAGCAGCCATTAGTTCAAGTCTGGGTATTGTCATCTTCTTTACAGGTGCTACACGTGACTTTGCCTGGATTAGCTGTAATTGAATACATGTACTAAGTTCAAAACGCATAAATACTGCTGTTGAGTACGCAAATTTGCTGGCATCACAAAATATGTGAACTGATACAGAAATGATTACGTCATCCACACCTTGTAGCCATCGTGGAATCTTCATCTCTTTTAATTGATCGAGTTCCTGAAACCATATATCGAATCGTTGTTTGATTTCTTCTGGTACTTCTTTGTCCCACCCACAATTATCTTTCCAGCATTCCTGCAATAATAACTTAGGGCATATGGAAATAGGACAAGTGAATCCAATAGGATCGAACAATCTGTGTGCAGTGGACAATATAACACGTTGTGTTACCAAGTTCTCTTCTAAATTTACTATTTTATGAAAACTCACAGAAATTGTGTCTTCTTTCTTGTCCCAGGTGAGACCTAGGACTGAAGCCTCTGTCTTGTCTTCCAGACCAGGTTCAGTATATTCCCATCCTCGCAGCTCAAACTTTCCCAAAGAAAATATTTGTATTGCTTCTGAAATGAACTGTTTCAAATCCCTTTCATTATTTACACCTGTAACACAGTTATCAACATAGAAACTTTTAAACAACTTTTCTATTGTACATTTAGAAAATTGATTGTCTTCAGCACACGGTACTAAATACTTCTGCAGGTGGTAGTTGATGACGGCATTGAGCAAAAATGGACTACTTGAGACTCCAAAAACAACTCTTCTATGTCGGAAAATCTTGAGTGATCCATCTGTGTTTTGCCACAGAAATCTTAGGAAATCTCTGTCCTCTTCATACAAACTTATTTGCAAAAACGCCTTTTTTATGTCAGCGATAACTCCTATTTTATAAAGTCGAAAACGTAAAAGCAAAGCTGGTATTATTTCAATTAAGTTAATACCTATTTCCAAACACTGATTAAGGGAATAGTAACCCTTTTCTTTAGACGAGGCATCAAAAACCGGTCTTACTGCAGTGGTGCTGTTTTCTTTTATCACTGGTCTATGAGGTAAATAGTGACCTTCATCCCATTTGCTTATTGGGATTTCCTCAATAACACCATCTTCCAGCCAATCTGAAAACACATTGTTATATACATTATATAAACTTTCATTTGTTAGCCTTTTCACTGAGTTTTCAAGCCTTTTTTTTGCAAGATTGAAATTTTTTGGAACTTCTGGGTGGTCTTCGGACCAAGGTAATTTGACTTCATAGCGTCCTTCTTCATTTACTCTCACAGTTTCCAAAAATTGTGTTTGAACAGAATGTTCAATTTCTTGTTTGCTTCTGGTCTGTAGTGGGTCTTTTATACCTAAAACATCCATTTCCCACAGCTTGCATATTGAATTACTTTGTACAAACATAGAAAGTGCTGTCATAGAACTAAATTCTTTACTTTCTTGAAATTTTCCTGTCAAAACCCATCCTAAATGAGTTTCAAGGGCTATAATACCACAATCTAGAACCTCTTTTCTTCCAGTTAGAAGTTTCCCATATATGTCAGCCCCAATTAATATCTCAATTGGACTGTCTGCATCCTGAAACAATTTAATACCTCTTTCCATCAGTTCATCAGTCCATCTTCCTGGTTTCAAGGCAGGAACATAAGTACAAATATTTATTTCACTAAGTGCCTTGAAATTACAAGAATATGTTTTATCTATACTTTGTAGTCTGACTTTGTAGCATGCATGATTGCGAGGCTTAGTGACCTCTCCTCCAAACAGGCCATGTAATAATGTTTCTTCACCACAAGTGTCATATTTCATTTTTTCAACAGTCGATTTCCTTATGTATGACCTCTGGGATCCACTGTCAAAAAGTAAACGCACATTGAGTTCTTTTGTGTCACTAACAGCCTTGACAACAAGAGTTTGCATGTAAACCTGATTGCCATTCACATTGGACAAGGAATTCTCAAAATTGGGCTCAGCTTCTTTTTCCTCGCATTTAGGTTTAATGTTAGACCTATTAAAATTATTCTGCAACTTTGAACACATAAGTGGTACATGTTTTCCATTACAAATAATACATTTAACAATAGCTCTGCAATGTTTACTTAAATGTCCTACTTTTGTACAAGAAAAGCAACACCTTTTGCTAGTAAGAATATTCTGCCTTTCTTCTAAAGACATGTCCCTAGCTTTAAAACAGTTTTCACTTAAATGACCACCGTCACAAAACACACACATCGATAACTTCGTCTTATCTGTGCTTACTGTAGACGTATTTGATTTTACATTTACAAGGCCAGCTGCTGTAACATTGCTGGTAGGCCTTCTTGTATTTTTAATATGCTTATCTTTACTTGCAAAGTCTCTTTTATATGAACTCGTAGGATTATCACCTGTTGATACTTTTGTTTTTTGTAAACCAAATCCCTGTTTAGCTAAGTTTATTCTTTCTTCTCCCTCCACTTCAATTTTCAAAAAATTCATTAGGCTATCTAGCCTACTTTTACTTTCTGACGCGGTCTCGTCCTGTTGAGAGTTAGGCCTACTTCTCTGCCAAGCTATTAATAAATCCTCCCTGAGACAAGATTCTACTAATGGGAAGAGCATAGCAGCGTACTTCTCCTTTGTTACACCTAAAGTTTCTAAACACCTTAGTTTTGACTCAATTTGATCATAAAGTGAGGAAATAGTAATTTTACTTTCACTGCTATTTAATGTTATTACAATTTTCAAGATTTCTCTTATGTAAAACTCTACTAACAGGTCATCTTTGGCAAAGCGAGATTTTAAATGTTCAATAGCCTGTTCATAACTACGTCCACATGGGGGAAAACTCTCGACAATTTCCCTAGCCTTAGTATTAGGGATAGTCGCTTGCAGGAGATACTGATACTTGTCATCAGAATCAATACAGGGGTCTTCATGGATTTTCTTAAATTGGCCCCAAAACGGCAACCAATCACTAATATCACCACCAAACTTTTTAAACTCAAGTGTGGGTAACTTAAATTTACGTTTTTCTACATTCATACTAGTATCTGTCTTAGGCCTAGCCTTGTCAATAGCCTGTTCAACTAAATACTCAACTATTTTAAACTTGCCTGAGTATTCATCGGCAGATTCTACCTCATTTTCTAAAACTTCAGTAGATGCATTTTCATTTAGTAAAACTTCAATAATTTCTCGGTCTAAGACCTCCAATTGATTATGTTTTTCACGTAATAGCTCTAAATTAGCTTTTAACAAAATCACATCATCTTCATTTTTTATGGATTCTAATAATGTATTGTGTAAACGTGAAAATCCAGTTCTAAACAATTTTCTTTTCTTTTTCAGAGCATCCATTATAAAATACTTACTAATGGATCATAGATTTTAACTGTAACCAAATTATTATCCTGTCACGGTCGCCATATGTTATTTCTATAAACTTTTGACACTGCCGCTACAGGCGGAACACTCGTCATATTTATATAATTATGCTGGTAATAAAACTTATTTCATATTTAAACACTATTTATTACTTCACATCTTTCTTAAAACAAAACTCTAAACAAAGAACTGAGAAAAAACTAAAACAATTACAAATCATCTGTTAATTTATATAATGTTCTTTTTCTTTTTTTTTCCATAGAGGATTGTCATAGAGTATTATATTATTGCATTCACAACAAACACAAACCACAAAACAAATACAGAAAAACATAGCTTATCAGGAATTTACAAAATTACACGTAACGACTACAACCCATTTTACATAGGGAAAACGACCAGATCATTTAAAATAAGATTTGAAGAACATTATAGAGCATTCAAAAATAAAAATGTATCGAATGTTGTAGCACACCTAATATCACATAAACATAAAATAACAAACTACAAAAATAACCTAACCATATTTGAAATAAATAAAACCCAATAGAATTAAACTCACTAGAAAAATACCACATTTACAGACCACACATACAGAAGACATACTATATAAAAACATTATACAAACAGATCAAGAGAAAATGCGTGTAACATCAACAGATACCAACATCACGGACCGAACATCTACACCAGAAAAAATAATCAGTGATTCGGCAATGGTCCGGTGACCGAAAGGTGCCTCATCACAACAAAGTAAAATTATTGCACTTAGTGATGGTTGCCTCTATGTCTATTATGCATTCCTAAACCGTTTATATAATCAACCAAACTTTGGAAGGTTAAAAATTATTATCTGCCTGTATGTCTATTATGCCTTCCTAAACTGTTTATCCAATAACATAACATAATACTTGGGAGGTGATTGAATACTTCTCTTGGGTAGGTTGTGGCATATTTGTAGCCCAATTTGCAGTGCCTGTCATTAAAAAAAAACATTACAAATGCAATCACCTACTTTTCTGGCTGAAAATCCAGCCACTTATATTGAAATTAAGAATTATTAATATAGATGCAACTAATAATCAATAGATGATGATAATCAAACTATGACATACATAAATTAAGTGAAAATAATATTTCATTCAATTTTTGTATGTGTTTAGGTCAGTTTGCATAACAGCTGTTTCATCACATAAGTTATATTACTTTATTTACTGTACAATATTAAGTTCAAATGCCATTGAATTGAAAACTTCTTTAATTTATAAAATAAATGTTACAGCATTATTTTAATAGTATGGAATCTATTGTTTGTGTGTTAACGTATTGTTTTAGTGTAATAGATACAGAATTAGACTTAATTTTTGTTCTGCCTTGAGAAAGTTATTATGTTAACACGCAAGTCCCAGAAATACTGATTGAAATTTATTTAATAACTATGATGTTGAATGATTGATTGCATATATATTCGGTGGTGGCTATAGTTGTTTTTCAGTAACCATAAGTACATGGTTAGATATGATCTAAAATAAATTCAATAATGTACACTACAATAAACACTATACAGTACTTTGAAAATCTTTATTTTACCTTTTATTCCTGTTTGAATTGAATATTTATATATAAGACAGGACAACTACCAGTCAACTTAACTGATTGTAACAAAAAATAGTGATGGATATTAATTTATGCTTTCACTAATACTTTGATAGTTTGTTATTTGGCTAAAGACCTCCTCTATAATCCTGATAGATAGTAACAAACGAATATGACTCTAGACATATGAAACAAGTTTTCCTCAAATTTTCTAGACCAGGAAAAATTCATATCCATACCATTTATACATACATTCCTGCTACTCAAAGATAGTCTGTATGAGTTTTAAGAATTTCATGGCTCATACATGTAATAGAAAAATACTATTACAACTACTATAAATTTATTTTCTAACTTCTGCATAATTTCATGTTTTTAAAAATTCCTTCTATTAGTTCACACTCTTCTGATATATATCTTGTACAAATTTTCAATCATTATTGAAATACATTTCCATTCATCCAATCACGTTCAAATACATTTTTTTAAATCTGTAGTGGATGACAATTGATGTTAACAGAGTTGTTTCAAATACTTGTTCAATAATTAAATTATAAAAATTTGAGGGTTTAGGCCAGATTCGGACTGAGTATCTTCATGTTCAAAGTCAAGGGCTTTGGTATTAAACCAACTTTCCCATAGCTAGAAGTGTTTTTCTCATAGAAGTATATAAATTTTTCTTTTGCTCCCATCTGGTTGTTGTCGAAACCTCCATTGTAACAACTTTAAATTGTTCCCATGGTTACCACACAATATCATAAATAATTTTCAAGCATTAAAAATTAATGAAAAGAATAAAATAAACTGGATCAACGGTATCGAACCTTGCTTCACAAACTGCGAAAAGAAACTGTAACATAATGCAAGCAACAAAAAAGAAAGCAAATAAATAGTAACAATCAAAAATAATGGTCCAACACAAATGAAAAATTGCTAGGAAATTTGCTTTCTATTTTGGCACTTAATATTGTTATTATGACATATGTATATCCATAACAGAACTAAAATAAAATTTTTCTTTGTTGACTTAAGTAGAAATTTATTTTTAAAAAAAATGTATATTACTTGTTTAAAATAGTAAACTTTGTGATGATAGATTGTATTTCATACTTACAGAAATACTTTTAAATGGATGAAAGATGTAAGGTAATATCATCATTTAATCTTCCTTGTATCTTAAACCATATTACTACTGTTATAAGTTTTAATGCTTGAACATTTGGAGCAAGTGTGTATTCCTTCCATTTAATCATAATGTGCAACATTATATTTAAATCAACAAAGTTTATTTCTTTTATGGAAATTTATTGAAGCTGTTATTATACTATAGAGAAACAATGAACAAGGATTTGATTACATAACTTTTCTATATTTTTTTAAAATATGAAAATGCATAACTTTTAATACCATTACTCAATTATTTGCTAACACTGGCAAAAGTTGGTCCAATCCCTAATTTGGTTACTTTCACATATGTTATCAGCTTGAGTAGAGGTTAAAATTTGAAAAACAATATGAATATAACCTAAATTCACAAACACATCAAGCTCAATAAAGAGCATGTTTCTTTTTAAAATAAATTTCTACATTACGTTATTATGTACTTATTTTACAGTCTACCAATAAAGTATTTAATTAAGATTGGTTTGGTTATAATAAAAATTACAATTATTTTTTATAACCAAATCTAACCTAACAGTATATGTTCTAACTATTTGAAATATAGTTACGTAAAAAATATTTTCACAGTAACCACAATGAGTAGAATAAAGTTCGGAAAGGTTCAAAATTATAAAATACCAAGAGCACAGTGGTACAATGTATTACAATGAAAATATTGAAAAGAACTCCAGTACCACAAAAACATAATAAAAAATAGCAAATATTACAAGTTACTAAAGATTAAACCCTTATGTACATTTTAATGACCATGTTATCATCATTAGAGCATCTTATTACAAAATTACAATCTGGCAAACAAGAAGTTACAAACTAGTGACCCAGTGGTCACAAACAAATAGGGATAAATTGTTTAGTCGACTTTCCAAAGTTGACGCTTCCTTTATATATATGGGTACAAAGTATAGGGTATATATATATATATATATATACCCTTTACATTGTACCCATATTTTAAACAAAATATAATAATATATAAACTATTATAGTAATGCCTGAAGAATTTCTTCATTTAAGATTGTGTTTCTAAAATGAGTCAACATTTCTAGGATAATAATTAATTTAAGTTTACGAAACGGCCGTCCTCAACATACAAAGTAAGTGCTACTATAGGGAAGTTTAAAACATTTAAGTGTTTAGTGAATACTAGTAGCTCACGTGAAGATGGAATCAACAAATGTTAATTTAAGTGTTAACCACTGCGTTTTGCAATATTTAAAATGAGTTTTTTTTCTTACAAATTTTTTGTTAACATCAAATATGGAAAAACAAAAAATATTGCATTTGAACATATCGTTGCTAATTAATCAATTTATTCTAAGGACAAGGAATAAATAAAAATCTGTTTATTAAATTCTATTTACATCTTAAATACAAATCTATAACAAATAACTAAATTATAACTAATTAATTACATCAATGCTTAGCATTTTATGATAATTTTTTCTTATTCTGTTGTAATGTTTCCTCTTCCCAAGGCCTTGGGCCTCTTATATTTTCCCAATTATCAATATCTAACTGTGAACAAGCAAACACATTGAGATAATTATAACAAACCATCTTAAATTTTATTACAGAAAATTAATTCATATTTTCAATAACTGTTTACTTATTTAATACATTAACAAGTTCAAGAGCTAGAGGGGTCAATCGACCATAACAAAAATATCCTTCAGTACCGAAACATTTTTATTGATTTTTTTTGTACAGGAGCATTTCTTATGACATTAAGTGGATATATTTATAAGGTGATAATATGCATATTATATTTTCATTTAAACCTTAACTTGTTATAATTTAAAAAGGTACCGTAAATACTAAAAAATTACACTAAAAATCTCACTAATCACTAGTAACCAAATTAGTTTTGGTGATCCGAATCACTCAGTGATTCGAAAATGGTCAAGTGACCGAAAGGTGCCTCATCACACAAGGTAAAAATTAATTGCACTTAGTGGTGGAACAATTGTTTATAATTAACAATAATAACATTATAAAGTTAGTGCAACAGAAAAATAATGGAAAATGTTAAATATCACACACACTATTTTGACTAAGTTCTTTATTAATACACAAGAATACATATTGCGATATTTATATATATATACAGTAGAACCTCTCAAACTCGACACAATGTGGACTTAAAGGTTGTCGAGTTTTAGGGAACTTAAATAAAAATAACTAGGAGTTGAATAAAAACGCTTATTTAGAGTATTAAAATTGTACATTTATTGATTTATTATATACAATTATATATTTATATCAATATTTATAACTTATAATCAAAAAATTTAAAAAAATTTGAGACAAAAGGCCTAGTAGATTCTGAAAATACAGTGTTCATTACAATTATTACTGAAGTTGTTTATGCTGCTTATAAAAAGTCCATCACAGTTAGTTATGGGAAGTTTTCTGAACACTAGAAGAAAAGTGTAAAAGTAAACTTACTGAAGTCGTTTGAAAAACCCTGTGATTGAAGACTGCTTTTCTGTCTCCACACGGCGTCTTGCAGCTTGATCACGGAGTTGCCTGAAGAACAGAATCTCCATTCGTCGCATTTTGCTGCTTCAAGTACTGCAATGTCCCTTCAATAAATTTCACAGCCTCCCTGTGGCTAACTTTTCTTTCTTGTCGATGGTCCTCTTGCTCTTCTTCTTCCGAATTATACCCTTCTACGTCACGCCCTTTGTCAGCTGCGATTTTCTCCTTATGGTTCTGATGCTCCGTCTAGATCCATCCATTCATTGACACCATTGGTTGAAGACTTTTCACACCCTGGGATTTTTTTCATGAGTTCAATCAAGTCGCTATTTTCAGAATTGATTCCATCGTCACGCGACAAATCATTGCCTGCGTGATCTAGAAGTTTCCTCCAAGAACGAATGAGGGCTATGGTCCCAAAATCGATCCAAGATTGAGAGACCCATCCAATGTCATCTAATAAATCGATCTTATTTAGTTTAGCCGTTAGCTCCTCACCCGATTCCAAGGACAACACCAAAGATGACAAAAGCATACGTCTGTACTTTCTCTTTAACGCTGCCAAAGCTCCTTGGTCCATCGGTTGACAAAGAGACGTGACGTTCGGCGGTAGAAACATTGCTTTAATGTCTTTGCCCTGTAAATATTGCACATCAGGGTGAGTAGTAGAATTATCGAGAATCAGTAGAGCTTTCCTGGGAAAATTTTTTTTCTTCAGAAACTTCTCAACCTCTTGGATGAACTGTTGAAAAATCCACTCTTTAAAATTTGATTCCCTCATCCATGCATTAGATTGATTTCTATACCAAACTGAGAGTTCAAAGTTGCCACCACTTGTCATTCTGGTAGTTTTAAATGCTGTTGGTTTTTTTGCTTTTCCAATTAGCGCGAATTTGAGTTTGTGCTCTCCTGTTGCATTACTGCAGGCAAGAATAGTCACACGCTCCTTACTTCTCTTAAAACCTGGTGCAGCTTTTTCATCTCTTAGAGCTAAACTTTTAGTAGGAAGCATTCGAAAGTTTTGTCCTGTCTCATCTGCATTGTAGATTTGATCACCTAACAGTCCTTCTTTTTCAATAAACTCGTGTAGTTTGGTCTTGAAGTCACTCACGTTGTTAGGGTCAGCTGACAGTTTTTCTCCGAAGATACTGAGCAGCTTGATTCCATATCGTTATTTCCACCTTGACAACCAACCATTGTTCGCTGTAAACCCAGGCTCTCCTACGTCCTTAAATTGTTCATAAAACTGAAAAGCTTTCTCTTGCAGGATGGGTTCAGATATAGACGTTCCCTTCTCCCTGTGCACACGGAACCATTGGTAAAGGGTTTCGCTGACTTTTTCGAACTCTGCACTTCTCATTGTTTTTCGTTCCGCGATAGATTCTGTACACTGTCTTTTCAAACACCTCGATTCAATTTCAGATTTCTTTTTCTTCCAACCTAGCACTGTACTGATGTTCAAGTCCAACGCTATTTTATTTACACTTTCACCACGCTCAAATCTTTTTAGGGCACCAAACTTTGCTTCCATTGACACTGACAGTTGTTTCCTCTTCTTCTCCGCCATACTGTCACTCTATATTCCATCACAAAATTCGTTTCAACAATTGTCAACCACTCTCAAACAAAAGCAACTGACCACAACTGTGTCTCAACAAACACTAAACTGAACGCCCAGTGACGACAATGTAGCGAGGGTAGTTTATGACCTGCCCGGGAATCCAAGGTCAAAGTGCGGCCTCACGATAAGGAAAGTGGCCACAGAAATCCCCCAACGTGTGCAAACAATAGCCCGCCACAGCTGGGCAAGTAAAGAGTGCGTTCTTAAAATGTTCATAAAACTGAAAAGCTTTCTCTTGCTGGATGGGTCCAGATATAGGCGTTCCCTACTCCCTGTGCCCTCGGAACCATTGGTAAAGGGTTTTGCCGACTTTTTCGAACTCTGCACTTCTCATTGTTTTTCGTTCCGCAATGGATTATGTACACTGTCTTTTCAAACACCACGATTCAATTTCATATTTCATTTTCTTCCAACCGAGCACTGTAGACCTACCGATGTTCAAGTCCAACACTATTTTATTTACGCTATCACCACGCTCAAGTCATTTTAGGGCACCAAACTTTGCTTCCATTGACACTGATACTTGTTTCCTCTTCTTCTCCGCCATACTGTCGCTCTATATTCCAGCACAAAACTCGTTTAAACAATTGCCAACCACTCTCGAACAAAAGCAACTGACCACAACTGTGTCTCAACAAACACTAAACTGAATGCCCAGTGACGACAATGTAGCGAGAGTAGTTTATGACCTGCCCGGGAATCCAAGGTCAAAGCGCGGCCTCACGATAAGGAAAGTGGCCACAGAAATCCCCGAACGTGTGCAAACAATAGTCCGCCCCAGCTGGGCAAGTAAAGGGTGTGTTGATCAACCTTGGAAAACCCAGTAACCTAGTCTGAGTCTCTCGGGCGGCCTATGTACTAATGGAAAGCTTTACGTTATGGGCGGTGTAAAAAAATTATTAATTCACCAGCCCCGTCGAGTTTTCGGGAATCGAGTTTGAGAGGTTCTACTGTATGTATGTATGTATGTATGTATGTATATATATATATATATATATATATATATATATATATATATATATATATATATATATATATATATATATATATATATATATATATACAGTATATATATATATATATATTCTTGTGTATCAATGAAAAAATAAGAGAAATACAAAAATAATTTTTTTGAATTATATAATTCAAAGCGCTTCTTTGGCAAACAGTACCAACATCATCAGGAATAATAAAGAATATCAAGCATACAAGTGTTAAAGTTGCTTGATGTAATCATCTTGAATTCACTGAATAAAATAATTTTAAAAATACTTAACTAAGTGAATACATAATTTCTTATGCGTTTCAAAACATTCGTTCCTTTTACGAAGCTAACCCTATACTGGCTGCATCAGTTAGGTGTAAAGGCTCTAACGGGAATGGATTTATGACTGTGGAATGGGATGGGTTGTTTGAAATGTGTGTCATATAATAGAAAAGGCTGTTGGCTTCAAAGTGTGTATGATCATTTAATACGTTTTCTTTATCTGTTAGATAGTGTTTGTAGATTTCATATTTTTCTAAGGTTGTTAGTTTTTTACTTTGTTTTAATGTGTGTAGAACATTTAAATTAGTGTGTATGTCGGTGTGTGTGTTTGGTATTTTTTAGATGTTTTGCGTAGTTGGATTTAGGGTTTGTTTGTTTTTTTGGGTAATGTGTTCTTCGAAGCGTGTGTAGAATGACCTGCCGGTTTGGCCGATGTAATAGTTGGGACAATCGTTAGAAGTTAATTTGTAAATACCTGAGAGTTTGGATTTGTCAGTTTCTTTTTGAAAAGGTTGTTATGTGCTGTCTAAAAGTGTTAGTAGTTTTGTAGGATATTTGGTAATGGAGTTTTTTGAATGTGGAGGCTATTTTGTGTGTTTTTGTTGTGGTAGGTGAGGGATATGTATGTGTTGTTTTTTGTGTGGTTTGTCTGAGTGGTAGTTTGATGGTGTTTATGTTTAATTTTCCTGAGTATA
Organism: Prosapia bicincta; assembly: GCA_036971475.1. Classification (NCBI taxonomy): domain Eukaryota; kingdom Metazoa; phylum Arthropoda; class Insecta; order Hemiptera; family Cercopidae; genus Prosapia; species Prosapia bicincta. Next base: position 16,179,751 of record JBAIZL010000002.1, on the reverse strand, counting down.
TTGTCTATGAATGTGTGTTGGTAGCAGTTTAGTTGAACGATGTATTTTATGGTATTAAGTTCTTCGTCGTAGTCTTTCTGTAGCATTAGTATATTGATTAGGCGGTGTAACATATGATTACATGCAGCGTGTTTGTGTTGTGTGGGGTGATTAGATGTATTATGTATGACAATATCGATAGTTGTTGGTTTTCTGTATATTTTGAAATTATGTCTGGTGTTGTGTTTGGTGATGATAAGGTCTAGAAAGTTCAATTTATTGTTTTCTTCTAATTCAAGGGTAAATGTGAGGTTTTGGTTTATGGTATTACTGTAATTGTGTAGTTGTTTGATTTTTCGTTTGTTGCCGTTGTATAATATTGAAATGACATATACATGTCTATGGTAATAAATTATTTTATGTGTGTGATTATTGTTCTTTTGAATGTATTGTTGTTCGATATGGTGTAGGAATATTTCTGCAAGAATGCCTGAGATGGGGGAACCCATAGGGAGGCCATCTTTCTGTGTGTAGAATTTGTGTTGGTATGTGAAGTAGTTTCGTGATGTGATGAGTTTGGTGAGTGTGATTATTTCATGTGTGAGTTTATGTGGACTGTTGTTTGTGAGCATATTTTGAGTTTGTGGTCAGCAAAGACCACTCCACATAGACTCACACATGAAATAATCACACTCACCAAACTCATCACATACCAACACAAATTCTACAAAGAAAGCTGGCCTCCCTATCGGTTCCCCCATCTCAGGCATCCTAGCAGAAATATTACTACACCATATGGAACAACAATACATTCAACAGAATAATAGTCTCACACATAAAATAATTTATTACCATAGATACGTAGATGACATTTCAATATTATACAATGGCAAATCCAACAACCACACAATTACATTAATACCATACACCAAAACCTCACATTTACCCTCAAATTAGAAGAAAACAATAAAATAAACTTTCTAGACCTTACCATCACCAAACACAACACCAGACATAATTTCAAAATATAGAGAAAAACCAAAACCTATTGATATTGTCATACATACGAGGGGTATTCTTAATGTAAGGGCCGTTTAAAAATTTAAAAAAAACAAAAAGAAATTGGCAAAAACTAATTTTATTTTTGGAATCTACATACTTTTATCTATTGTTCTACATAGTTTCCAAGTTTTTGTAAACACTCATCATATCGCAGAACTAAATTTTGGAAACCTTCTTCATAAAAAATTGCCGCCTGCTGTGATAACCAAGAATTCACGGCCGTTTTCAATTCGTCGTCATCGTCATAACAGCTGCCGCCCAAGTGATGTTTCAGATGACGGAAGAGATGAAAGTCGCTCAGCGCAAGGTCAGGGCTGTAGGGTGGGTGGTCCAAAACTTCCCAACCAAAAGAGTCCAATGCAGCTCGGGTCTGAGCGGCAGTGTGAGGCCTTGCATTATCGTGCAGAAACAAAATTCCTTTTGTGAGCATGACACGTCTCTTGTTTTGAATCGCTCTGCGCAGCTTCCTCATAGTTTGGCAGTAGGCTTCTGCATTTATTGTCGTTCCTCGTTCCATAAAGTCGACCAGCAAAACAGCATGCCTATTCCAAAACACGGACACCATGCTCTTGCGCTGTGACAAAGTCTGTTTGGCTTTGACCTTTACGGGAGATTGCGTGTGTCTCCATTCCATGCTTTGTTGTTTCGATTCGAGAGTGAAATGCGAAACCCACGTTTCGTCTCCAGTTACGATCTGACCCAGCATGTCGTCGCCATTTTTGTCATAACGTGTCAGAAAATTCAAGGAACTCTCGAGTCTTTTGTGTTTGTCCTCCTCCGTCAGGAGTTTAGGGACCCAACGCGAGCACAGTTTCTTAAAGTTTAATTTTTTATGAACAATTTTGTAAATCACAGACCTCGAAACTTCCAGAAATTCGTGTAAGAGAGTAGTGATCGTGAAGCGTCTGTTGTCACAAATTTTCGCTGAAGCCAGCAAATCGTCTGACATTAGAGATGGACGACCAGATCGCGTTTCGTCATGGACATTGTTGCGGCATCTTTGAAGTCTCGAACCCACTTACGCACTTTTCCTTCACACATGGCATTAGCACCGTAAACTTCAGAAATCTGTCGGTGAATTTCTGCATTAGACATGTTTCTTGCCGACAAAAACCGTTTAACCGAACTAGCTTCGCAAGGGGCGGGTGATTCGATAACCTTGAACATTTCACAAGCACAGAACAAAACGCACAGGTTAGCTACACAGCTGTATCTGACCGTAGTTGTTGCCAAGGCATGCCGGGACGCGACGCAAACACTCGTTGCAGCGTGCACGCAAACTATGAGGGAATATAAACAAACGGCCCTTAGTTTAGAAATACGCTTAGTCATACATCTAATCATTCCACACAACACAAACACGCTGCATTTAATCATATGTTACACCGCCTAATCAATATACCAATGCTACAGAAAGACTACGACGAAGAACTTAATACCATAAAATACATCGCACAACAAAATGGCTACCAACACACACTCATAGACAACACACTCAGGAAAATTAAACGTAAACACCATCTAACGGCCACGCAGACAAACCACACAAAAAACAACAAATACATATCCCTCACCTACCACAACAAAAACACACAAAATAGCCTCCACATTTAAAAAACTACATTGCCAAATATCCTACAAAAATACAAACACTTTTAGACAGCACATACAACCTTTTCAAAAAGAAACTGACAAATACAAACTCTCAGGCATTTACAAATTAACTTGTAATGACTGTCCCAACTATTACATTGGCCAAACCGGCAGGTCATTCTATACACACTTCGAAGAACACATTACCCAAAAAAAAACAAAAAAAACCCTAAATCCAACTACGCAAAACACCTAAAAAACACCCAACACACACACCGACATGCACACTAATTTAAATGTTCTACACACATTAAAACAAAGTGAAAAACTAACAACCTTAGAAAAATATGAAATCTACAAACACTATGTAACAGATAAAGAAAACGTATTAAATGATCATACACACTTTGAAGCCAACAGCCTTTTCTATTATATGACACACAACTCAAACAACCCACCCCATTCCACAGTCATAAATTCATTCCCGTTGGAGCGTTTACACCTAACCGATGCCGCCAGTATAGGATTAGCTTCGTAAAAGGAACGAATATTTTGAAACGCGTCAGCAAGTAAGCAATTACGTATTCACTTGGTTAAGTATTTTTAAAATTAGTTTAATACAAGTGATAGCTAGATCCAACAAACAATGTTGCCAAATCTATTACAATGTTGTCAAATTTATTAATTTGCTGTCTTGACATTACATACATTGAATACAGTGTCAAATTTTGATTTTATTTGTATCTGTTCATTTATCAAGTTGTGATTATTGCAATATATATATTTCTAAAGAATAAATTGAATTTTGCTAATCATTGTATCAATAATAATCATATATTTCCTAATAAAGATAATACGATACTTATAAAAGAAACAAATAATAATTCATTTCAACATGTTTCTTGAAAGAATATTTGTAATTGAATTACTTAGCTTTTTAATAGTCTCTCTTTCTTTCTCTCTCTCTCTCTCTCTCTCTCTCTCTCTCTCTCTATATATATATATATATATATATATATATATATATATATATATATATATATATAGATTTTTTGGACTAGGAGACTGACAGACTTACCTTGGTAAGAGTCCATCCACACTGTAGTCTTGAAATAGAAACACATAAAAGCACTTAAACTTATGTGTTTCTATTTCAAGACTACAGTGTGGACTCTTACCAACGTAAGTCTGTCAGTCTCCTAGTCCAAAAAATCTAAATAATCTTTACCAACCAAAACTAACCTATAAATATATATATATTTAGAGTATTTATGCAAGTTAAATTTCAAAGATTGATAGTATCTTTATTGTCGAGTATCAACTGAATTAGGTGTTGTATTAGATTGCCAAGCATGTGGAATTTCTGTTGTCACGTGGTATACCGGTATTGTTCTATTTTCAGATTCACTGCACAATGGGAACCTTTTTAGTTTGCCTTGGGGTTAATTCTGTCTATTAGGTTGAATAATTTATCGTTTTTTGATTTTATTTGTATTTGTTCATTTATGATATTATTTTTATGTTTATAAATTTGTAGCAGTTCCCAGATTGTCATTTTGAGGCTTTTTTTAACATTTGAGACTCAAACCTAACATTTACAACTCAAACTTAGTTACACACACAATCAAAAACCAACACATATTCCCCACATTAGAAAACATACATCTAATAAAAAAAAGTACAAAAAGGCCTCAAAATGTTTTTTTAAGTATAAGTAATAAAATCAAATACTCCTAACTTACATTTTGTATTTTTTCAAACTCTGATTCCAGCGTAACTTCTCCCGGTTTTTTCATTGTTATTCCTTCCTTGGCAAGTTCCTCTGGATTTAGCATTCTATTTTTCCTACCATATTGATATCTAAATAAAAAACATTTGATACAAATAAAGTTATAAATGTAAAAAATAATAGTTTTATATGTTTACAGACACATACACAATCCTTAATATTTATAATATTAAGCTAAAATTTAATATTGACTTGGAGTTTACGTATTGTACATCTTGAAGGTTTTTAAAATGTTCTGATCGATATCCACTAGGCAAAAATACCATTACCTACTATAATTTGATTTAAAAAATAGGATTCTAAGTAGGTGAAATTGGCCAGACGGAGTGGAGGATACCGCCATTTGAGTGAATAGGAAGTTCACATCTTGCTGCGTGGGTGAGCCTTGTTGCCAATTTGACGTTAAACTTCCGTTCATTGCTCAGGTTTATCGTACCTGTGTTGGAGTAAGTTACTAGAGCTGTAGCTTGTTTTGTTCTGCCGCTAGCGATTGCAGGGTTGAGAGTCACAGCGTTCGAATTGACAACATTGCATCCCTACCCTGCCACAGATCCATTCCTATGCTACTTTAAATCAAAGTATATATTTTTCATCAGAGATGTTTTGCACTAGATTAGCTTAACAACACTAGTTGTTTAAGGCTGCAAGTCATAGACAAGACTTGCTGAGGTGTGTTGTATTTTCGTGAGTCTGTTGTGTGTCATTTTTAATAGAGTAGTTGTTAATTATGTGTTTGAATATAGTATTTGATTTTGAGTGTATTTTATCATTTAAAATATGTTGTGATTGGGTTTTGTGGTGATTATATATTTCTACGTTTTCTGTTGTGTTTAATTTATTGCTTTTTTAAATTACATTAAGAACTAAAAAGTTCTTAATACATAAAAAAAAAAATAAATGACAAATCTAAAAGTTCTCACAAAAAAGCCATACAAATCTCATAAAACATTAAAGTATCCATTACTTGCAATGCTACCCACCAGTCATCTTACACTGATGTCAACAATCACATGATTGCTTTGGGGAAAATAGTTTTGCCCTTTTTTATAGCAAAAGTTATTTAAAGTAGTTAATATATATATATATATATATATATATATATATATATATATATATATATATATATATATATATATATATATATATTAGTTGTTGACGTCATACACGTTTCCTCTTGAGTCTCAAGTACCAACACCATGGACCGAACATCCACCCCAGAAAAACTGAGAAAAAGTAATCAGTAACAATGGTCAAGTGACCGAAAGGCGCCTCATCACACAAGGTAAAATCATTGCACTTAATGGTGGATAAAATTACTTACAATAGTAATATATTAACTTCATAAAGTCAGTGCAACGAAAAAACAATGGATAACGTAAAATATCAAAAAAAAAAAAAAAAAAAAAAAAATATATATATATATATATATATATATATATATATATATTAGGTTAGTTCTAGTACAGCTTAAAGCTTATTTAGGAATTTTTGGACTAGATAGGAGACTGACAGACTTACCTAGTGGCAATAGTCCAAAACTGCAATCTCTTGCAAATAAATAAATAGACACATAAAAACTTATCACACTATTGAAATATTTCGATCACACAATGATCTTTGTCAATCATAAAAAAAAGAGAAAAAGAACCGACTGCCTGTTTTCTTTTCTTTTTTGATTGACAAAGATCATTGTGTGATTGAAATATTTCAATAGTGTTATAAGTTTCTTTATGTGTATATTTATTTATTTCCAAGAGATTGCAGTTTCGGACTATTGCCACTAGGTAAGTCTGTCAGTCTCCTATCTAGTCCAAAAATAAATAAATAAATTATATATATATATATATATATATATATATATATATATATATATATATATATATATATATATATATATATATATTTATAGGTTAGTTTTGGTTGGTAAAGATTATTTAGATTTTTTGGATTAGGAGACTGACAGACTTACCTTGGTAAGAGTCCACTCTGTAGTCTTGAAATAGAAACACATAAAAGCACTTAAACAATGATATATTTCAACAACACAGTGGTCTTTGTCAATCGAAGAGAAAACACAAAAAGAAATATGAGAGAATGAAATAATTGTAATCACAGATTGTGTAGAGTAGAAATCAGATTGTCTACTCTACACAATCTGTGATTACAATTATCTCCTAGTCCAAAAAATCTATATATATATATATATATATATATATATATATATATATATAAATATCGCAGTATGTTTTCTTGTGTATTAATAAAGAACAAAAGTCTAAATACAAATACAAGAATTATAATTGAATTTACAATTATAATCATTATAATTCTTGTATTTGTATTTAGACTTTTGTTCTTTATATATATATATATATATATATATATATATATATATATATATATATATATAACAAGAATCTTACTTGGTATCTATGCAAGTTAACTTTCGACGATTGTCGAGCATCAACTGAAACTGGGTGTTGTAGTAGATTGCCAGGTGTGTGGGAATTCTATTGTCACGTGGTATAAGGTATACGTATATACTTTTTTATTAGATGTATATTTTTTAATGTGGGGGAATGTATGTTTACTTCTGATGGCGTCTGTAGCTAAGTTGGAGTTGTAAATGTTAGGTTTGATTTATGCCTTGAGGTGCTCTTTATATCTGTTTTTTAATTTCTTTTTTGTTTGGTTGATGTATAATTTGTTACAGTATGGGCATTTGATTTTATATATTCCGTTATCAAGTATAAGACATTTTTTCCTGAAGAATAGCTTGTAAAGGATAGTGTTTGTAAAGTAAAATTACTTCACGTGTTTAGCGATTCAGGGCACAGATTTACGATTTAGAGGAGCTCAATAAATCCCATTGAGATAGATATGTATAAATAAAAATATTATGTCAGCAGAAAAACAGTATGCATATATCACATTATTTACTGGTTTGGTGGGTATAAGAAAACCGAACTTCCCACACATAAACTGTATTTTGTACTTGTACATGTTTTGACGACATAAACCAGTAACGACTATCCACTTTTTATCTATAACTAACTATATTAATTTAAGTTTCCGTTTATTAACTTCATCATTAATACATCATCTGACAAAAGTTTTTCTTTGTTCTCCAGTTTATACAGGCTCTCTTGAATGATCTGACTCATATTATATAACATCTAAACTAACAACATTGAGTTAAAACTTATATTCTATTAAAATTATACCTTATAAATGATTACAAAATCACTACACATAGTACACAATTTTTTTACCTATACAGGTTTAGAATCCCAAGTTGTCTAGATTTGTAATATACAAGTGAGAGCATAAAGAGGTTATTTTTGTCTTATTCTGCATTTTTTTGGGCATCAGTATCGAATATAATTTTTCAAACATATTTTGGTACTTATTTTTCATTCTCATGTAATCAATTTTATACTGGGTGTTGCAGTACTGGATACTGCACAGAAAAACTTTTATACTGGGCGATGCAGAAAGTCATCAGAAATACAAACAAAATTATAAAAACTTTCACTTATGCCGCAAATTTAGAAATATTGGAAAATAGCAATTCCTCCCTCTCTCTAGCCCCTAAAACATTACAAATTCAACGTGTTGGATTTTTCTTTGACGTACTAACTCGCAAAATGCCTCAAATTGTAATTAAGCTTGCTGGTGAATCCTAAAACAACAAATTAAAAAAAAAAAATCAACTTCAACACTGCTTAGTGTTGTTCTATCATTTTGAGGTCAAAGTTATAAAGAAAAGGTGTGTAAATGTTCAATGCAATATTTTCTGTTTTATGCATGGAATAAGGTCTGTAAGTGTTTGTTTCGTCTCTTGAGTAATCTGGTAACGTACAAATAATAGTAATCTCAAATAATAAAATGTATGTGCAAGTTTTATAATTGCATAAAGTTTGTGTCCTGGGTGAAATTGTGTCCTAATAGTGCTTTGTTAAAGTTGATTTTTATATAAAGTTACTTGTTGTAATCATCTTGAATTCACTGATTAAATTATGCGTTTCGAAGCAATTATTCCATTATGAAGCTAACCGTCTACTCAGTATGAAACGATTGTTTCAAAACGCGTCAGCAAATAAGTTCTAAAGTATTCATTTAGTTATGCAATAATTATTTATAGTTAAAAAATAAAACCAAAACCATGAATCAGTAATAATTTAGGTCACTTACAACTTTTTTAAAAAATGTGTTTTAACTTGCCTATAGTAGCACTTACTTTTTTGTGTTGAGGACGGCCGTTTCGGGAGATGTGTCCCTTTTTCAACTCAGACCGTAACTGATCTCAAGGTTTACGTAGGTTAGGGTGGGGGTGGGATATTTTGGTGGTGTGGGTGTATTTTGTGTGTATTAGGAGTTATGATGTCAAAAAGTGCGTGTGAGTTGTAATGTAATTGTGTATTGAGTATGTGTGTAGGGTGTAGTTTGAAGTGCCTATATATTTCGTATTGTTCGGTTGTGTAGCGTTGGTTATTTCTGTGTTGTTTATGAAGAATTTGTAAGTTAGATGTTATGTCTGTGTAGTCGTGTTTTGTGGAGTTGAGATGATCGGCGAAGTTTGATTGGTAGTTATTGTTTTTTAGTGCTTTTATATGTTCTTGGTAACGTGTGCGAAATGACCTCCCTGTCTGGCCTATGTAAAAACTGGGGCATGAACTGGTACATTACAACTCACACGCACTTTTTGACATCATAACTCCTAATACACACAAAATACACCCACACCACCAAAATATCCCACCCCCACCCTAACCTACGTAAACCTTGAGATCAGTTACGGTCTGAGTTGAAAAAGGGACACATCTCCCGAAACGGCCGTCCTCAACACTAAAAAGTAAGTGCTACTATAGGCAAGTTAAAACACATTTTTTAAAAAAGTTGTAAGTGATTACTAGTAGCTCACGCGAAGATGGAATCAACAAATGTTAATAATTTAGGTGTTTCATAAGGGGAGGGAAATTGCTATTTTCCAAAATTTTTAATCTTTGGGCTGCAAGCAGAAGTTTTATTTTTTTTCATATTCCCTATGGTTTTTGGATCGTCAGGTGTAATTTTTTTTGTTGCTAAAATTTGGATACGTGGGAACGGGAAATGAATACCCATTTTTTACACAATTATTAGTTTAAAACAATTATACTCACCTCAGACTTGTAAATTCTTTTAGCCCAAACGAACCTCCAACAACTAATAAAAGAAATGGCAAGCCATATTTATAAAACCTAGGAACTTTTTTAACAATGAATATATTGTTTAGTTTCTGAATTATAGTATTCATGTTATATAATTATAAACTTAACCATGGCTTTTTATTCTACAAAAAAAAAGTTATGCAACTAATTCTTATTGCAAAAACATACAATTAAAACCATAACCTTAAAATACAATCACTTGCCAATAACAAAAGCCTGGACAATAGAAAAATTTGTTGTTCTATGGTTTAGATGCAAAGGTTTATATTTAAAGATTTAAAAATACATCATAATACTATTAAAAGCATAGGACAGTAAGTATTGATAAATTCTGTTTTATTGAAAAGATTACCAAAAAATTTACTACACCAAATTCTGGTACCAGCATTTTTATCGCGTCTAATATGTACGTCATTTAAAATTGTATAATTTAATAAAACCAATATCCTGAACAGATGTATTTATTCTTGAATTTTGTAGTCCATTACGTTCGGTGAATCTCATTAATCACTTAAGTGATTAAGATGTATATATATATATATATATTTACAATGTCCTAGAGAGATTTCATGATATAGATAATATATTCATATGTTTGCATAGTTTTCAATATTTTGCTGTAACTTCTTGCTATAAGTATTTTTGTTATTTGTAAAATAGTTCATATATTTACTAGTATTTTTTTCAAAATATATTGTCATAGACGTTAAATTGATTCTAGCCATCAATTTTAATCAAACCGGGAATGCTCTTCCCAGTTTGTATCTGTGGTAAATATAGTAAAGAAGCCATAAAAGATGAGGGCGTCCTTGGTCATAATTTTTATGTCGGTTTTGTGTTAACAATATTGTTTAAAAGTATTGTTGAAGTTTAAATGTATTTATAGTGAAGACTTGATGATATATACATTTTACGTGAACAATGTATTCATCATTTTTCACGGAAAGGGAAATGTTTCTCAGGAAAAGTCATTGCATTTAGTTTGTTTACGTATTACAAATTGGTGAGCTAAGGCCCCTTGTCAACTTCTCATTCCGGCTCAAATTCCAAATAGAGGTATATATTTATAAAAGTAGTATTATATTTACAATATAATTGTTATAAATCATAATTAATTTGTTTGTTGCTGTATGGACCTTTTTAATCTTTGTATTAAATTTTGTTTTAGCCGAGAAATGTGTAGATCTAGTTTTCGTTAATATCTACGTTTGGCGAACCAATTGTATCAGGATAATGTCTTATCCTAATGTACGCTCGGTATTTATTTCCTTTGGCCACGTAAGCGTATCCAGAAACTAAACAAATACAAAAAATGTTAAAAAATTCCGTTCACATACCAAACAATTGAAATTTTCGATACAAATTATTCCGCCCCCTCTAGGGCGACCTAAAACATTACAAATTCAATGTTTAATTGATTTTTGAGGTTGAAACTAGCAAAGCGTCTCGAAAACTATTTAAACTTATTGGTGGCACAGCAAATTTTCTTAATATCACCACTATACAGAACACCATACACCATTTTCATACATGTTTTCGGTACTTTCGTATTTTAACGATCACACACCTATAGGGAGTGAAGGACATTATTGCATTATTTTATACTATACTAGATACCTATAAAGGTATCCAGTTAGGATAGATTTTGTTATAATATTATTCAATATTGGTAATTATTCCGACGTGTGACTACCGCTATTTTCGTGAATGTTTTTTACTTTTCTTATGTATTTTTACGTCCTAGACACGAATCCAACATTATTTTTTGTCGCTGACGCCGTTTTTTTAAAATATACTTAAAAAACATAACCTAAACTAACCTTTATTGACGTACGACTAACGCTATTTTCGTGAATTTGTATTTACTTTTCTTATGTATTTTCACGTTTTTACATATGTACGTTCCCTACATTTTTATGTATTTTTGTGAAAGTTACTTTATTTCATATTTTAAATGTTAGATTGTAATGACATGTAGGCCTATAGCGTGAACCGAGCGCGCAGTTGCTACAGCGCACTGCACTATGTCTAGATCTGTAATTTTATACATTACTATATACCTACATTAAAATATACCTACAAAGTATCCAGTCAGGTTAGATTTGGTAATAATTTTATTCAAAATTACTATCTATTTTTATTAAATTATAACCAAATCTATCCTGACTTGATACTTCATAGGTATATTTTAATGTAAGTATATAGTAATGTTGTATAAAACTATAACCAAATCTATCCTGACTGATTACTTTGTATGTATATTTCAATATAGGTATATAGTAAAATTGAATATAATTATAACCAAATCTATCCTTACTGGATACTTCGTAGGTAGTCATTCCTAGGTAATTCACGAAAATAGCGGTAGTCGCACGTCGGAATATGTGTAGTAGCACGTCTGAACTTACGTCAATAAAGGTTATGTTTTTTAAGTATAATTTAAAAAAACGGCACCAGCGACAATTATTAATGTTGGATTCGTGTTTAGGACGTAAAAATACGTAAGAAAAGTAAAAACATTTCACGAAAATAGCGGTAGTCACACTCGGAATAATTACCACAATATTAATATATAACGAAGTATCCAGGGTTAAAATGCATAAGAGCAGCCACCTACGATATTTTGAAAAATTGTCTAACACCACCAAATAAGACGATATCTACAAGATTTTTTTTTATCGACCTAGGAAAGTTATTTTTTTTTCAAATTAAAGTAGGGTAAAAAATTCAGCACTGAGGTAGAAGTTGTGAATGGGCGTGGAGTGATACAAATGTTTCGTGATGTCACAACTGTAGTTCGTGTTTTAGCAATCTAAACTTTATGTAACAAAAACATGTCTTTAAGCTATATTGATAACTATTATTTTTGTTACTGCCAAAGAAGGTGAATTTTATGTATCTATATTGAAATATACATATGAAGTATCCAGTCAGGATAGATTTGGTTCTAATTGTATAAATGTAACCATTTACATAATGTATAAAATTAAAACCAAATCTAACCTGACTGGACACTTTTTAGGCATATTTTAATATAGGTATATAGTAATGTATAAATTTAAAAGCAAATCTATTCGAACTGGAGACTTTATAAGTATATTTAAATATGTGTAAAAAATTAAGCCTAAACGTTGTTTCTCAAATATCTACACACATAAGGTTGCGTGATGTACCGCGGCCGATGCGTTCAACCTAATGTGCAGCACTGTGATGTCACGAAACATTTGTATCCCCACTGAATTTTTTACCCTACTGTAAATGAAAAAAAAAATAACTTCCCTAGGTCAATTAAAAAAATTCTTGTGGATATCTTCTTATTTAGTGGTTTTGAACAATTTTCCAAAAAGTTGAGATAGAATTGATCGTAGTTTTATACAACAATATTATATACCTATGAAGTATCCAGTTAGGACAGATTTTGTGGTATGAAATATAAAAGTTTATTGTAGAGGTTTATTTATGTATATTTTCTTTCTGTTGTGTATTACAGGGTGTATTTCTTACACAATGTGTATAGGGTATATTTCCTACATTGCCTATAGTTGTGATATCAGTATAATACCAAAATACCCACCTTGTACACAAGATTTATAAAATTATAAAACCTGCAAGAACATGTTAATTTTTTGCGATAGTATGTTACAAAATGATTTAAAAAGATGTATAAAGCATTTATACTTATTCCACAGTCATATTCCTATCTAATTTTGATCTAAAAGCGTTGATCTAATTTTTTATGTAAATAATCCATGGCGTTTTGTTAAAAGAGATATTTTTTCAAAAAAATGTTATTTTTGTTGCATCACCAGTAAATTTAAATACTATTTGAGGCATATGGTTATTTTCAACCCAAAAAATCAAGGTAAAACATTGATTGTGTAAGGTTTTAGGTGACTGTGAAGGGAAAGTGGCTACAGAGCACTGCACTACATCAAAGTAAATTTATTTTAATATTAAACTTAAAATCTAAATATTTAACTTTTGATTATAATTTTATACAACATTACTATATAACTACACTAAAATATACCTATGAAATATCCAGTCAGGATAGATTTGGTTATAATTTTATTCAACATTACTATCCACCTTTATTAAAATATACCTATGAAGTATCCAGTCAGGATAGATTTGGTTATAATTTTATACAACATTACTATCTACCTATATTAAAATATACCTATGAAACATCCAGTCTGGCTAGATTTGGTTGTAATTTTTTGCATCGGTGATAAGTCTAAATATTTACCAAAATTACAAACAAATCTATCCTGACTGGTTACTTCGTAGGAATACTTTAATATATGTAGACAGTAATGTTGAATAAAATTATAACCAAATCTATCCTAACTGGGTACTTCGTAAGTGTATTTTAATTTAGGTATATAGTAATGTATAAAATTACAACCAAATCTAAACGTAGTGAAACACGCTGTAGCTACTGCGTGTCCGGTTTACACTATAGGCCTACATGCCATTACATACTAACATATAAAATGTGAAAAAAGTAACTTTCTGTATTTTCTGCGGAATAAAAGTTGATATTCGTGTTCTACACATTAAATTGGGTAATTAAAAAACAAATTTTAAACCGTCACCAAGACTATATTTTTACCAATATTTAATTTTTTGTCATTGCCACGGAAGGTTAATTTTATATACCTATATTGAAATATACCTATGAAGTATCCAGTGAAGATAGATTTGGTTATAGTTTTATATATTTAACCAAACAAATGTACAAATGTAAGGTAAGGATAGAGAATATATTGTCACGTGATGTTACCTGACAATAAAAAAGGAAATGGAGATCTTGAGTTTTAAAAGATTCATGTGTGTGAAAGTTATTTTTGGTAATTATTGGCGAGACAGAAGTCAAAAAATTATTGGTAGTATTGCCAAAAAAGTAAAATTAAAAAAACATTGCACCACCTTTAATTTGTTCCCCTTCAATAATATTTTTAAAAAACATTTTAAAAATGAATAAAATTATTCAAATAAGTGGTTTGAGCTGTAAAATATTTTTAAAGTAAATTAATATTTAATGAAAAATAGTGATATATCTTTGGACTAGTATGGTGCAACGGCCAACAAGCAGTTCAAATTGGTGGTCTGGTACTATATAAATTTGAATTGATTTTGGAGGAGTAAACTCCGGAAAACAATTTTGTAGCATTTAACACGATGTTTCTATAACTTCAGTACTTATATGTTATGACATCAGTTACTTTTGAGAATGGAACAATATACTTTTGGAACATACATTCAAGTGAATTAAATCTAAATGAGAATGTATCTAGTAATATACAGGGTGTTTCAGGAGGAATCTGCCATACTGTACAAGCTTATTCCTCCCACCAAAATAATGAAAAAACTTCATATAAACATGTTTCGTTGTCATGTTATACAGGGTCAAAGAATTAACCTGATATTCAGCTCCCTCAGTGACATTAACTCACATCAAAACTTTTAGGGTGTTAATTAAGTTTGGTAATTAGATAGGTTTTTATGTAAAATGAGCTGACAAATCATATAAAACCTGTCTCGGAACTCTATCTCTAATAGTTTAGGAGAAAATTGGAGTAAGCAAGAAAGGTTAGGGTTGAAAACACACTTTTTTGCATTTGGACTACAATAACTCCATTTAATTGCCCATAAACAAAGAAAAATGCTGAATAAAATTTGTAGAGAATTTTACTCCCAAAAAAATAATGTAAATAAAGCCAATAAAAAACGGAATAGTTTTCTTTTAAATTCAATTTCATTGGCTACTTCATTAGCAATGCGTGATTTTCATAGTTTTTAGTTTTTTTGAATTTAAACAAAAACTATTCCATTTTTATTGACTTTATTTACATTTTTTTTTGAGTAAAACTCAAAAAGGTAGTAAAGTTAGTAAAAAGGTATCTAATTAACAAACTCAATTATGCCCTAAAAATCTCAGTGTGAGTTAATTTCACTGAAGGAGCTGAATTCTAGGTGAAATCTTTGACTGTATAACTCGCCAACAAAGCATTTCCGGTCACATGTTTATATCACTTTTTTCCATTATTTTGATGAGAGGAACAAGCTTGTGCATTATAGCAGATTCCTCCTGAAACACCTTGTATAGTAAAATTAGAGCTTAACTAGAGTGAGAACAATTCATAACAGTAAATGTTGAAGAATAGAGTTTACTTACAGTGTCAAAACATATGAGTTTAATAATACACACTAACATTTGTTGATTCCATCTCCGCATGAGCTACTAGTAATCACTAAACACTTTTAAATGTTTTAAACTTGCCTATAGTAGCACTTACTTTGCTTGTTGAGGACGACCGTTTCGGGAGATGTGTCCCTTTGTCAACTCAGACCGTAACAAAGGGACACATCTCCCGAAACGGCCGTCTTCAACAAGCAAAGTAAGTGCTAATATAGGCAAGTTTAAAACATTTAAAAGTGTTTAGTAATACACACTAGTTTTGTCGTAAATATTGGCTTCCTCAGTGAAAGGCTAACATTAAGAGTGTTTTCTACTGAGAGTTGTTATCACTTAAAAATATATTCTAAACAAAGAAATAATTATTTAAAACCTTGAAAACCAAAAATAGTGATCAAAACCTGCTAGATATAACTGTGCAAACTTAATCTCAGTTTATAAAGACAATTCTTTATGAAGTAATTGTTAAGGAAACACAGAACTATGTAATAGCACATGACTTATATCGTTATGTTCCCCAAATAAAAACATTTGAAAAATAGAAAACTAACTCCAAAGTTTGTACTACTTTTATAAATTACAGTTTTTTCCTTTCATAATCTAAAACAATACTACGTTAGAATATAATTTCAAATTATCCAGTTATCTAGGGTAGATACTGTTAAAAGAAACAACAAAATCTCTTAAGAGCCCAACTTTTGTAAAGGGAAAGCGGCTTCAAATTAGTAAAGGTTTTTGAAAATAAGGTCATATTTTACTTTTAACTCTGTTTTTCTGGGTTCTTGTAGTCTTCCTGCATTGACAAGTATAATATTTTTTTTTTTTCTAATATCAAGCATATAATGTTAATTACACCTTCTCCATTAAATATTACTGTTTAACAAAGATTTTTTAATAGTTGAATCTGTGGTTACAATGTCAGTACGTTGTGTACAATTTGTATACAATTATTTGATGTAGTAGAAATAGGGTTTTGTTAGGTAAGAAACATGTATATACATTTTCTTGTCCATTAGGGTATTTAGGTTAGGTGAACATTTTGAAGGACTATTTATAGTTTCCTACATTTTAAATCATTTTTTTTATTGTTTAGAATTGATTTAGAACACAAAAAGTCGAAGGTGGTGCAATGTCTGTAGACCAAGAATGTTGAACAAGCTCACATGGAATCACCTTGACAGAGGGCCCTCTGAAGTAGAAAATCCATAGGAACATGGAAAAAATAAAAAAACCTGCTGTTGATGCTATGCAAATTTTCTTATAAAAAGTTATCTTCAAAAGATATATAACCTTTTAAATTACCTCAGTTATCAAAAACTTTATAAAAACAAAGGTTTTTTTTTTTGTAAAACAGCACCTAGATGTTTTACACTAAAGTATTGCTACAAAGTTTGCAGTTAAAATAGGTTTTGTTATAACAGACAAAAAAAATTATACATATTAATTAACTTCATGGCATCTTAAAGTAGCATTTGATTTGATATGTTTTTGTATTGCCACACAGAAAATAAAATGCAGTTTTTATCTAATGCATGAGCAATGCATGCATTACCAAAATTATTTTTTTATTGTTTAAACCGAATGTCTCCTATTGGGTTACTTTGTAGCTCTATTGTAATGTATATAGCTTTGAAGTAAAAAACCATGATTTTCAATAAATTTTGTGCATGTTAAAAATTAAGGTTAACTGTGTCTTTTCAAAAATTGTAATTTTCAGAGTGTCAGCACCATGTTTGATTATTTGTCCTGAATACCTACATCTCCAGATAAAGTTTTATTTTTTAAAATCCATAATATATGGATAGCTGATGGTTAACTTATTTTTTCAATACATTTTTAGGGTATCTATTTGCATAATACAATTTCAAAATAATGTATACAATATATAACACCCAACATATTCTTTCTGAATTAGTAGTTTAAATTTGCAATAATACTAACATAATCTAGGTTAAAATAATCCTTTATCCTGAGTTTAGGTATCTGGTAAGAATAGATTTGGGTTGGAAAAAAATTAAGCATAAATTTTTTGAACGTAATGTCTAACATAACTAAACTAAATAACACAGTCCATTGTCTCATCTACACAAATAAATATTGTGCTCTTGAATTTTGTAGTCCATTACGTTCGGTGAAACTTAATTAATCTATTTTTACATTAGTTTATGACTATCCGAACGGTAAATTTTTTAAATTTGTAAAAATGTTCTGTCACAGTAAGTTTTTACAAATTTACAAAATTTAAAGTTCGAATAGTCATAAACAAATGTAAAAGTGATTAATTAAATATGTGCTTATATTTTCACATATAATAAAAACATAGAATTTGGCATAACATAAAAATTTTCATGTTAACAAACATTCTTTTTTTAAACCATTTCTTGATGTTTGAAGTGGATTCCATTTTACTTCTTCTCTTTAATTGATAAATGATACAATGTCTCTGAAATACATCATTATTTTAGTATCATAGTGTTTATGAAAGTCTATTTTAAAATTGTAGATCGGACTATTATCAAGGTAAGTCTAAATAGGTAAGGCAATAAAAATATATAATAACAATAACAAAATATTAAAAAATTGTGGCAGGATTGTCTATTATTACCCTTTTGTTTGTAGATGACCAAGTGTATCGTAACACGATATTTTGTAGCTACCAGTTTAATAAAACGTATAATAATATAGAGCTCTGTTTTATAAAAAAACTTATGGTTTGTAAAGTTGTTTAAATATTCTAAGGTGAACACACTTTACATATCAAACATTATTATTTTCAATATTTGGGACATCAGCAAACAGTTTTATTATTCATGATTATTATGGTTTGTAAAGTTTTTTAAATGTTCTAAGGTGAACACACTTTACATATCAAATATTATTATTTTCAATATTTGGGACGTCAGCAAATCAGTTTTATTATTCATGATTATTTTATTTAAGTACTCGTATGATATTGTATGAATAAAAATGCTGTTTATTACCAAGTCAACAATATTTATTTTCATTTTATTATTTCTTAAACACTTTTTATTATTTTTTAGGTACTTTCATATTATACAGAGGGTGGTTATGTTATAATTATGTTATTTTTTTATAATTTTTGTTCCGGGTTCAATAGGTATTTTAATTTCAGTGGTAAAGTTTTTGCATCACATTTTGGAGCTGTTGTTGAGACAACACTCTCCAGGCATTATTTTTCAGTTTTACTGGTATTTTTTCCGAAATTAAGACTCATCGGGTATCATCCGATTCATAATATAGCAGGAAAGGTGATAGTAACATATTTATGAGAGCCTAACCTAACCTAACCACCGCAGCACAATACATAAGTACCTTTTTTTTATTTAAAATAAATATTGCTGACTGTTTTCAACAGCTTTTTCATTTATACCAAATTTTATTATTTTTTATTGAAATTTCAATGTGTGTCAGATAGATATAAGTAGCACTAATTGTAATACCTTCCTCTATACTATCATCTTAAAATGAATTAAAGACCAGTTTATGTGAAAAGGTTTTTAAAAAAACTTTTACTGTTGATAGATATTTTTAAATTGCAGCAATGCCTACATTTGTACATGATTTATTTAAGGCTATCAGCGATTTCTTGAAAACTTATTATTTTTTAAATTTATTTTACTCTTTTATTTTATTATTATTTAGGTCAATTTACAAAAAAAGTAAAGTTATAAATCTTAATGTAGCTGAAAATATAAGTAAAATGTTTTTAGTTAACTGTAATTATTATTTTTTTTGATTTTAGGAAAATTAAGTATGAGACCCTCCACTAAAACGGCTAGTGGTAATCCACCAACTAGAGGTAATGTATGCTACATTATTTTATAGTTTATGTGTGTGTGTGTGTGTGTGCATGTGTTGGCATGTGCGGAACTGCACTTGAGCGTGTGCTCATGAATGCACTTTGCAAATGGATTATTAAAAAAATTGCTTGTAGTTTGAAAAAAATGTGTGATGTTTTTGAGGAATAAGGTCTTTAAAGGGTTGATAAAAAAAGCTTGGATGGAGGTGAAATTTTAATTTTACAGAGTGGATGTAAAGTGGGAGAAACATTTTTTTCACACAGAAAAGAAACATTGACTCTTCATAAGCAGTTGCCCTACTCTTCCACTCAACATTAATTTTAAACTGGAGAATGTTGTGTTTTTCTTTTCATATAACATAAATTCAATTCTTCAACCACTTCAGTAGAGAATAATGAAAAATTTTAAATTTCACTATGGAAAATTGATTGTATCTATTGTATAGCAGAATCAAGATGAAACCAATATAAGTATTGTCAGCGTAGAGACTGAATTTTTTAATTTCTGATAATATGGACAAGTAATTATTAGATAACCAAAATGTTTCACCAAAGTGGGATTCAGTTCACTCATATGCCAAGACAATATGTCGTTGAGTTAAGAAATCAATTTGATTTCCTAAAAACATCTGTAGAAGTAGAAGATTAAATCCAACTTCTAGATTTTATTAATGTAGATAAAAATGGTGCTCTTTCTAATTTTCCAAATGATACTTTTAAGAAAAGAAGACATTCTAAATATCCAGATAAGACCAGCTGAAGATTTTGAAAAAGAGGATGATTAAAATTGAGATGGACAAGAAAAAATATCCCTCCAAAAATGAAATTTTGTAAGCATTGAGAAACACCAGACAAGGATTTCAGTGGAAAAATTATGTACCAGATGGCATTTGTAATTATTTTAATATATACAAACTTTCAATAACACATTCCTTTCCACAATGTTAACAAAATAACTGTTGGTATAGACCAGCCGGCTCACATATGGTCTCATGTACAGTCTCTTGTCCTGGACCGACGTCTCTCATATGTGCCGCTCTGGGTAGTTGAAATGTACCGACGGTTCATATTTGCGACACTGTTTGCGTTTGCGTATTACTTTTATTCCTCTGACAAATCAGTGGTATATTTTAACAGTTTGATATATTCGTTATGGACTATAGACATGTCTGACATTAATGTGGGACATTTGGTCTCTCAGTTATCAAGGTCAATGACATAAAATACTCCTGACACATTGTTTATTTCCTCCTCCATTTAGAGATTGTACTCTAAATGGCATTTATCAACAGAGGATATAAACCTGTCACAAGTGATAGTGCCTTTGTAAATATTCTGTTGGCCTCCTGTATAGAACACAAATGTAAACATATTTGGTCTCTGATACGATGTTGTTTATGTCAACATCTTTTCAATGCGATATGGTGCCTATATAAGCAATATGTCTAGCATGACTAGCCAAGACAAGTTAGTTGGGAGTTTGTTGATATAAGGCTTTGTATGACATTTCTGTTTTTACATGTATATAGTGTTATTTCTAATATATTACACATATAAGCCCTGTTTTATGTAAGTAGCAAAATTTAATAGCCTATATACTTTTTATAATTAATTAAATTTTACGTACTTTTAAACATTTGTTTTCATCAAAATCATATTTGGTTTCGGATTTGAGGAGCTACACTGCAGTGCCTCATACGTGGGAAGTCCGTAACATGATAGAATTTTCGTGCTATAGACCGACCGGCTCATATATGCGCCATCCTAAAAAACACTAAAAACAGCAAAACTAAGATATACAACAAACACATAAAAACCAAGGTTTTGTATGAAGTATAATAAGTTATTATAACAACTTTCCACTTTTGGTCTATAATGAAGGTCAGGCCCACGTTAATTTGATTTGTGTGGAAAGATCGAATTCTTACCGCAGGTTCCTCGTGAAAAACCATATGCGCCGCTCGGTAGCGAACGTGTTAAGCATGATTATTTAAACACAAAGTACAACATAAAAATACTTATTTTCTAAAGTCAACATTAGAAACCCAGACTCTGTAACTAAATAAAGTAGATGTGTTATAGATATTATTATAAATGGTTGTATTTTATAATAGTATTTGTGTCTATCAGGTTTCCTAAAAAATCTTATTTAGATTTCTTGAAAAGTATTTTATTTGTTAAATTTACATTTATTGTTATAGAATTATTAAAGATATTTCTATTGTATTTTAGGTATTAATATGTAGTCAGACCAATATAGAATACACTATGTTTGGAACGTCCATGGTGTAGCATAATGAAATTCATATAGTATGTACAAAACCAGCTGCAATGCTACTTTTTTTGGTTAAATATAGAGATTTCAGTGGATAGTCTTGTACCTTCATTTAGAAATTCAAGTCACAAATGAATTTGTCATTTTTTAAATATATGACCAAATGTAACAACACCAATATTTTTTCTTTCCGATTTTATGTTCACAACAAATATTTTTTAAACTAGAAATAAATGATTTCTAGTGTTAGAAAATAAATAGTGGTTACAATTTAAAAGAAAAAAAAATGGAACATAACCTAAATGTATCAATTAGATACAAAACTATAAAGTTGAAGCTTCTTAATTAAAAAAAACGTTTCTCTTGTATTCTACTTAGAAACTTAGTGTAAAGAATTGAAAACAACTGTACATTGTGTATTTTCAACTGCCAACAAGTTTTAATGTTTTTTTTAGTAAAGTATTTATTTATAACCAAACCTCTCCTAACTGGTTGTTTTGTAGTTTATTAAAGTGTAAAATAAAATAGAGTATTGTAATGTTTTATAGAGATACATTTTTTTATAAAGTTTTGTATGTATTGGTACTTTAGGGTGAATTTTTTCAAATTTTAATCACTAATGATTTATGATACTTATAAAATTTGTTTCTGGTATAGAATACATTTTTTAGTTACATTTGTGAAAATGAAAAAAAAATGGAAAAAGGAAATTTGCTCAGGTATTATATTTTTCAGTTTCACTCTTTTCTCAATATTCGACTGTATATATTACGTTACAGTGATCTAAAATGATTTCGGATTCCCAGTCTCCATCTCTCTAAAGGCCTTTATTGTTTTTATTAATTAACTTTGGTTTATTTCTAGAAGTGAATATACTAAATTGTGATATATTTCTAAATTATCGAAGAACTTTTATGACGTGTAATCTTTTGAAACATAATCCATATTAAAATGTATGATTTTATGATTACATATATAATAATATTTGTAATATTGAAAAAAATAACAGTAAAAGATATCACTAAAACTGTGTGACAAAACTTGCTTAATTATTATACTTGTTTGTATTATCTTGGCAAAAAAACCACTACTTACTGATTTATTCAGATGACACGTTTCACGCTAGGTTAGCACATTTTTCAATGCTAAGAATTACTGACAAGACTTTTGCTCAGGTGTGTTGTGTTGGTGTGGTGTATTTTGTTCTGTGGTGTGTTATTTTTTATAGAGTAGTTGAACAAGAGTAATTTTTTGCCAAGATAATACAAACAAGTGTAATTTATATAAAAACCTCAAGATGTACAACACAAAAACTGGAAGTTTTGCTGAATTACATTTTTTAAGTAGGAGAAAAATCATATTGAATTGAGGTTATTATATAATGTGACCTGCATAAAGAAATAAATAAAATTCATGAAGTGTAGACATATTTGTAAAATACTTTGAGTAATGCTTTCTTTTTAGGACGGCCACCATTGAAGCGTCGCAGAACTTCCTCTGTAGCAAGTAGTAAAGTTGATGAAGAGGAATCAGATTCACAGACAGCTGAACCAGCTCGCAAAAGGAAAAAATTTGATCCTGTAAGAAAATTTGTTTTGTTCAAAAGATAAAGATCAGGCTATCATAGCCTGTTATATTTAGTGTTAAACAAGAAATATATCTGTAATGTTTATAACATCAATTTTCAAATTTCAGTAATCAATTAACAAAGATGTTGAAAGTTACTTTAGATATTTTTTATGATTAATGTTAGGAACATTCTCAACTACCACTCTAAAACTATAGTATCACTAATTTGACTACATTTAAGTTGGTGCAACAGTGAATTTTTTTGAAAATATTTTAAACCTTTTTTTATAATGATTATGCGATAAATAAAATCAAACAATTTTAAAATTAACTATTGAGATACATTATTACTAAGTTCAACACTTGTGCCATAGAGTACAAATGTTTATTATTTTTTTAACCTTTTCCCCATTAAAGTACAATGCCATTATCAATATAACAAATCCATTATCATAATTGGAATATATACATATTCTAATCTATACATAACTCATTAATTCATATTAATAAAAATAACACAAAAAAATATATGTTATGTATAGTAACAAAAAAAATTGTTTCCACAA
Organism: Prosapia bicincta; assembly: GCA_036971475.1. Classification (NCBI taxonomy): domain Eukaryota; kingdom Metazoa; phylum Arthropoda; class Insecta; order Hemiptera; family Cercopidae; genus Prosapia; species Prosapia bicincta. The sequence continues at coordinate 16,155,686 of JBAIZL010000002.1, read as the reverse complement.
ATTCTCCAAAAATAATAAATTTAGCTCTCATATCCCTTTGATTAAATTTATGAATTAAATTTTTCAACAAATTAACAAAAGTGTTTAACCTTCAATCACACGCGCCAACTACTCGGACATAAACACACGCGCGGGGTATTTTCCACCCCATTTCTTATCTTAAAAAAAAGTTAATTATCACTAAATTTTCATCTTTATAAAATTGTGTGTGTGAATGTTGTTGTTTATAAAACGTTTTATAGTATTTTTATGGGTTTATCACTTGTAGATTTTTTTTGTAGTAATATAGTCTAAATGCACTTAAATTTACTTTATAAATTGTAACTTTTTTTTCAAATTAAAATTAAACATTTATTCATACATTTTAGTAAGTTGTAATGGCTAGATTCTTTAGAGGACTTTTCAAAAAGTTAGACAGCATAAATACAACAATATGTTTATTTGAAAAAAAATATGTAAATTCAGCTTGAAAATCGTCAAAATTTGCCACACTCAAAATTTAAAATTATTCGTCATAATGAAAAATAATTCTTATTACTATGCAATTTACTTCATATTTAGACAAGTAAACATTAGTAAATAACTTTTTACATTGGAATAAAATATTTCAAAAAATGTACACATTTTATTAGGTGAACAAAAATTAGCTAAATTCATAACTGTGTACAGAAGTATTGGTTTAGAAGTAAACATTAGTTCAGTCCAAATTAAAAAGTCAAAAAAAATTAAAAAGTAAAGATTTTTTTAAATTAAATTTTTAAAATGTATTTTTTATTCAGGTGCACATTCTTCACAGTATATAAAGGAATGTCCCTACAAAGTAATTTGTTGCAGTTGAAGCATAAAGTGGTTGTCTTCCGGTCTTTTTGCAGCGGGCAAACTTCGCATCGTCCAGAACTTCTTTTATTTTTATTTCTCGAGTTTCCTCAACACCACTTATGTGCTTCACACCTGCTTTTATATGCAAAGTTAGTCCTGGCAGTAAGGCTCTTGATGCAATATGGGGTTTTGAAAGTTCTTGACCCAGAATTTTAATTTTTTTTAATGAGAAAAAGACAAAATTACAACAAAAAAGATAAATAAATATGTTAAACACCAATAAAAGACTCACACTAAAAAATTATTCTAATTAAAAAACAATAACTTAAAAATGTACCGACAAAAATTTTTGGACGAGAACACACGCGCGGGGTCAAATTCACCCCGCACTTAAAACAACGATGTAAACACAATGACTGGTACGCCACAACGGGTTGACCTTGAGTGACAGTGTGGAGGAAGAAGTGAAAAACAACTACCTAGGAGGGGAGCGAAAACAAAAATTTTTTGGAGTTGCCTCAGAGAGAAATGAATGGTGTGGGGTGCTTTACACCCCGGCGCGTGTGTTTGAAGGTTAAGAATAGTTTTCCTTTTGACTAGTCTTTTAAACTGATTTTTCCACAATAACGAATATCTCAGTTTATTGTCAAACAATATTAAACTATTATTCTGTTAATAATATAAATAGGGAGCTGCCAATGTATAGTGCAGATTTGGTTTTAGTTCATTATCTTTGGTTTTGTCAAATTTAATCCTTTTAAAATTGTTTTTATTCATTTTGTCCTACCGATTGTGCATTTTAGCGAACCTTGATATTTCATTTCTGTGTGTAGCCTGCTGCGTACTGCCAGTTTTAAATTACATTATATAAACCATTCATGAAGATGAAATTATGTACTATAAACTTTGAAAACAATAATTCGGATAATAAACATGGATGGGAAAATGTGAAAACTAAACAAAAACTTTGTAACTTTGTCAGAGAATTTTGGACATAAATTGGATTCTAAAAGTTAAATGTGGCCAATAATAGATCGATGTTCTGCTATTGGCATTGTAGGTTATTTTTATATACCATTCATATTTTAACCTTCAATCACACGCGCCAACTACTCGGACATAAACACACGCGCGGGGTATTTTCCACCCCATTTCTTATCTTAAAAAAAAGTTAATTATCACTAAATTTTCATCTTTATAAAATTGTGTGTCTGAATGTTGTTGTTTATAAAACGTTTTATAGTATTTTTATGGGTTTATCACTTGTAGATTTTTTTGTAGTAATATAGTCTAAATGCACTTAAGGACCTTTAGAGGACTTTTCAAAAAGTTAGACAACATAAATACGACAATATGTTTATTTGAAAAAAAATTATGTAAATTCAGCTTGAAAATCGTCAAAATTTGCCACACTCAAAATTTAAAATTATTCGTCATAATGAAAAATAATTCTTATTACTATGCAATTTACTTCAAATTTAGACAAGTAAACATTAGTAAATAACTTTTTACATTGGAATAAAATATTTCAAAAAATATACACATTTTATTAGGTGAAAAAAATTAGCTAAATTCATAACTGTGTACAGAAGTATTGGTTTAGTAGTAAACATTAGTTCAGTCCAAATTAAAAAGTTAAAAAAATTTAAAAAGTAAAGATTTTTTTAAAATTATTATTTTCAAAATGTATTTTTTATTCAGATGCACATTCTTCACAGTATATAAAGGAATGTCCCTACAAAGTAATTTGTTGCAGTTGCAGCATGAAGTGGTTGTCTTCCGGTCTTTTTGCAGCGGGCAAACTTCGCATCGTCCAGAACTTCTTTTATTTTTATTTCTCGAGTTTCCTCAACACCACTTATGTGCTTCACACCTGCTTTTATATGCAAAGGTAGTCCTGGCAGTAAGGCAATATGGGATTTTGAAAGTTCTTGACCCAGAATTTTAATTTTTTTTATGACAAAAAGACAAAATTACAACAAAAAAGATAAATAAATATGTTAAACACCAATAAAAGACTCACACTAAAAAATTATTCTAATTAAAAAACAATAACTTGAAAATGTACCAACAAAAATTTTTGGACGAGAACACACGCGCGGGGTCGAATTCACCCCGCACTTAAAACAACGATGTAAACACAATGACTGGTACGCCACAACGGGTTGACCTTGAGTGACAGTGTGGAGGAAGAAGTGAGAAACAACTACCTAGGAGGGGAGCGAGAGCAAAAATTTTTTGGAGTCGCCTCAGAGAGAAATGAATGGTGTGGGGTGCTTTACACCCCGGCGCGTGTGTTTGAAGGTTAAATATTTCAAACTAATCAATTTAATTGTACTTTTTAGATGGAATTAGTGCAGCAGCTTTATGATATAGTCAGAAACCACAAGAAAGATGATGGTTCATTATTGTGTGATGCTTTTATAAGAGTGCCTAAGCGTCGTCAGGAGCCAGGTTACTATGAGGTAAGGTACCAAATTTCTGGAAGGTAATTGTTAAATATGATAACTCTTTTATGATAACCTAATACATAATGTTTTTAACTTTAGGTTTTAATAAATTTTTAACCTATTGCGGATTGCTGCCTCAACTTATGCGTCATCGATTATTTGCTGCAGACAGTAAATGTCAAGACATATGCGTCATTGGCAGTCGGTCGATTAATGTTTCTTTGCTTGGGGTTTGATAATGTGTTATCATCTCCGTGCATCAGATAAGCATGTGCACGCATTTCACATCAGTTGGCGACTATGAGAAATTCTAGTTTTTATAAAAGATTTATTTAAAAAAATATTTTTATGTATTTCGAGTATAAATGCAGTGCTACATTTTTATATAACAAATTAAAATTGTGTGTAAGAGTTTTTTATTTGTTTAACAACATTAAACGTTGTTAATATAATATAAATATTTTATTAAATGTAATATAATTTTTTTGTTGAATGTATATCACAAATTTTGAAAGAAATGTCACAAATTTTGTGATATACATTAAAAAAAATTTGTTTATTTAGGTTGATGTATTCTAGAATGCAGTATGCTCTTCATTGTTGGGGAGAAACTTTCAAGAATAATAAGGAGAAATTACGAACTACTCAAAATCATTTTGTCAGAATTATTTTAAAGAAAAATAGAAGAAAGAGCTATTATTTTGCCAATTAAAAATGCTAGCAATTCAACACCTTTTGCTTTTTAAGTTTTGAGTTTTTACAATAGAACTGGCAATACAGGGACAGTTGATCTAGCTTACAGTGTTAGAAATTCCTAGTCGTTATGTAAAATAGTCTGATAGTAAGATTGTATGTTGTTTAGTTAGGTTTTATGGTGATAAAATCTAAAATAAGAGTAAATATGTTTAGTCAAGCTTTTATGTTTAAAGCTAAATTAAGCAAGTTCAGAACAACTGGATTTTGTGCCAAGACTATAGCTGGACTCTACACCTTTGTTTATGCTGTCACGATTATACTTGGTGTTACACATGACAATGTATGTTCTGAGTTTTATTTCTGTTTTATTATGCTTCTGACTGTCGAATAAATTATTAAATTTATTTCATGTAAAACATAGAACAATAAAATTTGAAAATAACTCCAGTCATACCAGCAAAGTGAAAGGTTTATAAAGCTGTCCAATAGACAATAAAATACATTAATTCAAATCAAACCTTTGAGGTCTTACAGACATCCATTCGGTAATCATGCTACCTTTTTTTGCTGCACTGTGGTCTTGCGTTTTTAACCTTTCAGGTTAATAATATTATTTTTAATCTCTCCCAAACTGACATATCTTCTCTGCTCTTTTCTTCTCTCTTATAAAGAGCCCATGTAAATATACTGGGTTGTGCATCAAAACTATTAAAATGTTTAATAATTTGAAACAAATTAAGACTAAAATAATTAAATATTGCTTCATCTTAGGTTGTAACCAATCTAATAGACTTCAAAATATTTATAAATTTGGAGCAAATGAAAACTAATATAATTAAATATTGCTTCATTTTAGATTGTGACCAATCCAATAGATTTCAAAATATTTAATAATTTGGAGCAAATGAAGACCAATATAATTAATTGAATATTGCTTCATCTTAGGTTGTGACCAATTCAATAGACTTCTAAATATTAAATAATTTGTAGCAAATTAAGACTAAAATAATTAAATATTGCTTCATCTTAGGTTGTAACCAATCCAATAGACTTCAAAATATTAATTATTTGAAGCAAAAGAAGACTAATATAATTAAATATTGCTTTATCTTAGGTTGTAACCAATCCAATAGACTTATTAAAAGTTCAACAGAAGGTAAAGACAGATGAATATGATGATTTGGATGATTTACAGACAGACATAGAACTTCTTGTGAATAATGCCAAAGCATTTTACAAGGTAAGGCACAATGTTAGATAATCTTCTGCTTTTTAATATGTATTGTTTAAGTCACACAATATGACCAAGTTATGATTCATTACTTCATTTGATTAAAATTCTGTTAAGTTTTTGTTTCATTTAGAGTTGAACATTCAGAAATATTGTTGTATTAGAAATTTAATTTACCCGCAGGGGGTACGGACTAGCCGCACCTACTAAGAGAGGGGTTTGGCGACCCTCGCTGTACCCATATACACTACTAGCAACACGAACTTCACTATTACACGCTAATACATTTTACAGACACCACATAATCAACACAATCTCTAAACATTTCAACACTTACACCTTCACTTAGGGATTTTTGACTGGTCAGAACCATTGCACTTTGGGAGTGCTGAAAAGTCCAGAGCTTGACAAACTCTGGTGTGGGACGCTGATGTGAGCTTGCTCTGCCGAAGACGTAAGCGCTGATTCTGGTCTACTAGCGGCTTCGGTCCTTGGTCGTGGAGTATCCGCACTGCACAGGTGGCGGAGCCTGTGCACAGTATTACGAGTTCTTGACTAATGCCCATCCAATCGAGCTAAGGAGAAAAGCTATAGGCCTTAGAGGTCTGAGGATTGGAAATGATCTTTATGTGATCCAAGGTTGTACCTATTCCTATAGTCTCGCCCGTAACGCCTGACACGATGGCTGGCTTTATATAATTTATGGATTGCAATAACGCGACCAATGTTTAGAGTTTAAAGAGGTCACGTCAGGATTAACATGACGAGCCTAGTAATGTAGATGTAAGAAGTTGATGGTGGCAAATACACCGGCATTGCTATCGTTAAATTATTTAACGTTTTCTTGTGCTGAAGAGAGGAAAGATCTTTCGAAGGTGTCACCTTTTCTTATCAACAAGGCGATTACTTCCTGTGCAGGAGGTCCAGTTTCATCTGTAAAAAATTAAGAAACAGGACATTATTTGTTCAAACAAGAGGTTAATGAGAGGCAAATGCGTTCGCTTTTAAAAATGACCTTTTTTTTGATATGATCAAGGTATCTGTGACTCTCCACAGATCCGGAGGCACGTAATGAGAAGCAATCCCATTTACTTACTAAATATGATCTCTTTTATTGACCAAGGCAAGGTTTCCGTCAGAACTTTTCAAAATAGATATTGAGAGTTAATGCTTGTAACTGTGAAACACTATCTGAATGTTATTTATGTATATTTGTTGATTCCATCTTCACGTGAGCTACTAGTTTTCACTAAACACTTGTAAATATATACAAGTGTTTAGTTATTTATGTAGTTTAAAAAGATAGAACGAGGGCAGAGAGTTCTCACTTCCTATCTACTTACATTCAAGAAACCAACAAATTATTTCTTTTGCAGAGTCTTCTGCTTCCTTTTTTCTAGTTGTCTATGGGTTTTTATTCCATATTACTCATAACCCCATATATAGTCCACTGCACGAAATCAGGTGGGAGGAAAAAATCCAGCGTTGGCACATGGCTTGTGAAACAGTTAGATCTGCCTGTATTTTGTATTATCCTACAAGTCTCATTTACAAAAAAATTATATATTGAATGCTGAATATAATTGTTACTTTCAAATAATGTTGATTGCAGTGGCCAATCGAAAAGGTAAATTTTACATATTAGTTTGAAGTATAAACAGTGGTAAATAACATGTGTTACCAAGGTTACAGTTACAGTTTAGGCTGTTTGTTATGTTAAAGTTGACACAAAAAATAGTTCATATAATTATACCACTCTGGTTCGTTTAATAAAGCGTTTAATTAATACAATTATGAATTAAGCCAAAGTAGTATAATAATTTTGCTGAGAGTATCAAAATAAAAAATCAACAAATTCACAAAGTTTCTAGTTGTCTCAAAAATTTGAGATGTTTTAAAGGTTGTTAACATAAATACTTATATTTTGCACCAAAATCTATATTGCCAAAGAATAAATTTCACGGATAGGGCAATAGACAGACAGCCTGATGCTCGAACTAGGCAATATTGTTCGCTCAGGGTTTCGACCATATCTTGTAAGACCGGTTCTATATGTGGCAACAGCGCTAAACAAGCCACCCGCTTGATTTCTTACAGTGGTTAATATTCACTGTTTTTTTGCTACTCCAAACATTTTTCAAATCGTTAAATAGTAATTCCATACCCCAGCTTTTCGACAATTTGATTTTTATCTCTTCTCTTTCTTTATCTTCATTTTCAATTTTGTGTGTATATGTGGCAGAAGTTTTAATATATTAGTTTTATGATTACACTTTATAAATTTCAAGTATAGCTTATTTTGTATATTTTTAATTGGTGTAGAGAACTTCACAAGAGCATAAAGATGCATGTGAGCTGTTAGATTTGTTTGTGAGCAGTAAAACTAAACTCCTGGAAGACCCAAAGGTTGCAGAGGAAGCTTCAGATGGAAAAGGGAAAATTATTTTAAAGGTTGGCAAGTTGGTGAGTTTATGTTGTATTGGTGTTGGTTCTGGCACTTCTTTATTTTACAACTATTATTTTATTTTAGAAAGTTTATTATCTTATCATTTTTATTTTGCCAAACTAAAAAGTAGTTGCTGCTTTGATATTCAAATTAGCTTTTTAGTGTAACTATAGTGCTTAGTAAAATTAAGGAAAATATACCCACAAATAGAAAATTGAATGAAGGCGTTTAAAATAATTTTGTATCCAGAGATGACGCAGATATTTTATATCGATTTCATATCTGTAAATTCCTTCTATTAGCTCACACTCTCTTGATATATATCTTGTACAAATTTTCAATCGTTAATAAAATAAGTTTCATCCAATCAAGTTCAAATATATTTTTGTTAACCTATAGGGGATGAGAATTGATGTTAATACAGTTTTTCCAAATATTTATTCAATAATTAAATTATAAAATTTGAGGGGTCCAGCCAGATTCGAACCGAGAATCTTCATGTCTGAAGTCTAGCATGCCTTGGCACTGCGCCAACTTTCCAACACCTAGAAATTTATTTATTTCTCAAAGATGTATATGAATGTTTTTCCTCCCATCTGGTTGTCATTGAAACCTCCACTGTACAACCTTAAACTGTTGCCCTGGTTACCACACAATATCATAAATAGTGCTCTAGGGTAACCAAATAAATTTTTTTTTTGACCTCAGTAGGAATTTACTTAAACATTGTTGTTTATATTACTTGTATATAATTAAACATGTTATAACATAACTTTTTTAAAGTTGAATTATAAAATTGTTTTTAAACCTGATTTTTAAAAGTATAACTTTAGTTAGACAGTTTTGGTGATTATTATTATATTTTATAGGTTATATGTATGAGAAAATTAAGTAATTTACTCATTTAGTATCTCACTTTCAAGAAATTGTGTATCATACAAGTTTGTAAACATTTAATAGATGATCACAAAAACAAAAAAAAGGGAACTGCCTTAACATTTCTAACCTGCTGTGACAAAGATGTTAACACGTTCATTGCCAATCACGTGATATCGCATGATGGCAGTTCTTACTGGGTGGCCGATCACCCGATATCGCGTGGCTGTTGCAATCCAAATTCTAAGTGAATTGTTATAGCGGCCATATCGAGTTTGTGCGTAATACTTATATTGGTCACTAGGGAAGTGATTGACCTTTTTGTGGTGGGGATGGCCACCAGCCATTTTATTTTGTTCTTATCAGCCAGTGCACACACTGGTAGCTTTCGGATAAGGTAACATCCTAATAATTTTGTTTAGTTATTTGTTGATTTATCGTTTTGAAGTTCAGTTTATATTTATTTGAATGTTGATTTTGATTTTTTAATTATGAATGATCAACCAGGACCCTTGAAAAGGCTCAGTGAAATGCCGGATCGTCAAAAAAAAACATTTTTAAAATTACACAGGCGGAAGAGTGTGTCTATTACTAGATTCTGACCCGCATCTAACCCACAAACAACACAGAAGACACGAGGAGACCGAGTCCAACACAAGCTAACTAAAATTAATAAAGCAAAACCGCAATGTCTAAGCCCCGGCAAAACAGTAAATGCAACTTCTATTATTTGCCACGGCAAAAATCGCATTATGTATGGCCAATCACGCTATATCGCGTAATGGATATTACAGACCATAAATCCTAAGTACATAATAATAAAAGTTTTTAAATATTATATTTACTTATTTTTAGCACTATAATACTAAATAAAACAATAAAAAAAACTTGGCCAGCCCACAAAATTCCATAGCTTGGCAATGAACGTGTTAATGCATTTTTGAACCTAATTGTTAGGAATGATGAAACAAGGATCTTACATAACCCAAGTACCTCAGTAGAGTCCATAAAAAGAGATGATGCCTAATCTTCTACAAAGAAGAAAAAAATGCAAACTCCCAGTACACTGAAAGCACTCAATTGACATAAAATAATCAGCAAGAAGGTTAATTATAATTTCATGAAATTGTTTTTGAAATTATAGATTAAAACATTTATATTAATTCTAAGCAAAACATTTTTCATCTGAATTTTTTCCATGAACCTTTTTTTTAAATTTTCAATGACTTGAAAAACTTAAATATATTCCTTATCATTAACATTTGACCTTACTTCATTTAAATGTGTTTAATGCCCTCTTCATTCATTAATATACCAACATATGCCACATTTTCCAACAAATGTTTTTTTTCATTACCTGTTTACTGCCTGAAATCTGTGTAAATAGCCTGTGATTTCTGTAGAATAATTTTTTTTAAAATAAGAAACATGGAATTTTCAAATTTCTTGCTCAGTTTAAATTTATAAAATCATCAGATTTGAATTCTATCCAGTCTTGCTGAGTTGCTTGCTTAGGTATTGAAGTTAGGAGTTCATTCCTGGTTCAAGCTATCATGAACCTTCAAGATGAGTGGATTCTTTATTTTTACAATTTGTACATTCGTTCTTTAAAACTATATATACTTAAAAAATGCTACAGTAACTATCTGTATTGACTGGAGTATTTGTAAACTGGAGTAGAAAGAAATTTTGCTAATAATATATAATAATTAATTAACTGCTAACTGGTGAAATTTATAAGTTAATATATCTAAAAACCCGTATTTATATTCAAGGATGTCTTTGAATTATATTGATTTGAATTGAAACGGAAAATATGTCTCATTGTAAAATAGTCCTTTTATTGTGGAAAAACAAAATCCATGCCATTTGAGAATAAAGATCTTTTAGTTTTAAAATAAATCGTTTTTTCTAAATGAATGTCTTTTGTATGTGTATATAAATAATTTCCCACTGTATAATATAGGTACTATTGCTTCCTTATTTTGTAGTGTATTGGCATGCAAAGAGTATGCTTTGTTTTTTGTGTTTAAAATGTTTCTAGTGTGATGCAATGAATGCAATTTTTTTTTGTTTTTGTGTTTTGATTGCCCTTGATATATTGGATTTTTGTAATTATATTTTGTTCACAGTGTACATAGAACAAAAGACAAAACAGTGCACATAGAACAGTGCACCAAGTAAGTATAGACAAGAGTCTCTCAATTTTTAGAATGTTCTCCATGAAGCTCTGTGTCATGTTGAAAATAATATGAACCCTTGTGTTATTTCATCCTGGAGAGCACATAATCTGGATCACCATGACATTATTGGAAACCAAACTGTCAGATTTGTAGCAAAGAATTATTTTCCTAATTAAAAAGGAAAACGGTTGTCATCAAGTCAGAGATATTTATTTTCAGAGATACAATGTTTCAGCAACTAGTTCGTCGTCCTTATCAAACCTGTTGGGCTATAAGAAACAAAGTCAATGCATTTAACATTCAAATGTATAATGTGAGGAGACAGAATACCAAACCCCTACACTTAACTAAGAATTTCCGTTGAGCTATAGTTCTACTTACTTTCCTTTCAGCATTACTGTAATTCTTCATGAGTGTATAAGCATATAGCATGTACACTCATGAAGAGCTACAATGATATGGAAAAGAAAAAAGTGTGTACACTCATTCATATATCTACAATAATAATGAAAGGAAAGTTAGTAGGGCTATGACTCAAAGAAAGTTTTTAGTAAATTGTAGGGGGTTGATATTTTGCCTCCTCACATTACACATTTAAATGTTAAATGTAAGGACTTTGTTTTTTGTAGCACAACAGGCTTGATAAAGGGAACAAACTAATTGCTGAATTGTTGCATAATTAAAATAATTATCTTTGGCTTAATGACAACAGTTTTCTCATTTATTCAATACAGTAAACTTGTGATTATCCGTGAATTAGGATGGCCCGGCAACGCCGGATAACCGAATTCCCCGGATAATCCGTTATGAACAAAGAATAAGCAAAACGATCGATAATCGATTATTATACCATAAGTTACACAAATAATGACCCCCGGTTAATGCAATTCACAAAAAATCTTCAGAGGACAAAATAAATACAGAAAATAATTAAAAATGTCGATGTATTTGACAGATTATAACATGTACATTTATATGTCTTAACTATGTACAATACGTACATAAGTATATGTCAAACGTAAGTATGTATGTTCATATGTAATTTCCTTTACACATAGTACTTCCACCTTTTATCTGTCACTTTCGTCTGTTTTTTGTGAGCATTGATTTAGTTTAAATGTGAGATTGAAGTTTCTTGAGATCCATTTTGTTGCACATTGTCTACATATGTCACGTGTGTCACAAAGCCATAAAGATCGATAATGTAAATGACAGACATGGATAATGCATATGTCACATCCTAAACTATTTATATCCGAAACTAGCTGACATTTGTTTACAATCTTATGATACACATTAGGTTTTCGAGTGTCCAAGCATTTTGTCATTGTCTCTTATATACAGTAGTATGCTCGCCCCGTTTATTTTACTGGCTTCCTTCGGGATGCTTCCCTTTCAATGTAAAAATTAGTACGTACATATTTACATATCTATTCCCTTCATCTTAACTTCTATTAAGCCTTATGTGTATTTACGTCGTAATTCACCGTTTGGAAATTTAAACACATGAATCTGATTGGAATAAAAATAGGATATTTGTAAAACAATGGCAGACCCCCGGATAATCCGCCCTCGGATAATCGGGAGTTTACTGTACTTAATTCAAGTGCTTAAATAAACATGAATTATTTTTTGTTAGTTTTTATACAGGTGGCTCCATCAAGAATATCCAATTTCTGACAATAACTATTGATATATGAGAAAATCGTAAATAAGGTTACCTTTTGTAAAATATTGGCAATTGAACGAAATTTTCTTTAAAATAAAAATAGTTTTCTGTCATTGTCTTGGTTTTTTGGGAGGAATATTTTGAATTATAGTAAGATGGTGCCCATCCTTTGGTCTATGAAATGGGATATGAGCTGGGTTGAATCTCAGATATTCTCGGGCAGTGAGACTACACCTAGTAGTTAGGTGTAGTGATAGAAACTACTCCTAAATGTACAGGATGATTCAAAGTGATGAACTCGATTTCAACTCTGAATTTTATAATTGGAACTAATGACAAATATGTAGTAAATTACATTTGATATAACAATTAAATTGACAGATAGAATTTAATGTTATCTAATTACACTCTCTGGCTTCACGATACATAGTCAAATGGGCATCTGAACTTGTTCCGATTGTAAAGAAAAATATCCAAGTTACTACAGTCTCTGCTGTTGTGTTTCCTTTCTCCATGTCAGCTAGGGTTGTAGAGGTTGTGTGTAAACTGAATCTTTCACAACCCCTCCCCCCCCCCACAAAGTCATATAAGAACTGTTGTTATTTTTAACAGTAGAATTAGTTAGGCCTTCTATCAGACAGCGAAATGTAAACACGGTAGGTTTGAGAGACAAAGAGGCAGTAGAAAATTTCAAAATCTTGTATGAACTGGTTCTTTACTATAAAGAATTCTCTATGAAGAATATATTTTAATATAAGTGAATATTTTTCTACCTATTTTTGTTCTTTAAGATGGAATAAGCTCGATAACCACATAAATCGAGAGGTCCTAATATAGTTAACAATTACATAGGAAATTAAGGTTAAAGTCCAGGGTTTGAAATAACACTGTTTAGAAACTTGTCTATAGACTGGTTAGAAACACTGTCCATATTATTTATCAAAACTTATTTCTTCGTAGCATTAAAACAGTACTTTATTTAAAACATTTTATAGATAGAGTGTAAGTATTACAAGGTGTGCGATTTGGAGTGGTTATTTATATCTTGAGATGCTTCTCATGTGGTACCAAAATCAACCAAAAATTTAAATAAAAATTATTTCTTGTTTCAGTCCTTGGAATATCCGGTGTGCTTATATATTTCATCAGTTACATATTTTAAGTACTGTTGGTTATGATTTAATATCTGTTAATGGGTTTAGGCACGAAAAGCTGCAGCAGCTGCTGAAGCAAAGAAGCAAGACATGGATACGGAAGATACTTCAGAAAGTTCAATTATAGATGATGAATTGGGTTTTTGTGAAGACTTGTTCACTGCTGTGATGACTGCCACAGATGTTGACAATAGACCTCTACATCTTGTCTTTCAATTGCTTCCTTCTAAAAAGGTTTGTAGTAAAAAGACACTCTTATGTTATTAGTCACACATTAATGTTTTCAGGAGACACCACAAATGACTTCCTTTCACTGAACCTCTTTATGTCAGAACCCTTTTATATCTTTCAGTAGATAAAATTATTTATAAAAAAAAAATTAATAATTCTTCAATTCTAAATAGTTGAAATTAAAAAGTTTTTAATTTAAAGAATGTTCTTTGTTTGATTTATAGTTTATGAAATCTAATTCTCATCTAATCTAATTCTGTATACAAACAAATAGTATCTTACCCATCATGGCATTGGATACAAAGTTCATTTATACACTTATAAATACACAATTGAAAAAAAACCATTTGGTACAGTAGAGTCTCAAAAAAAACAAGTTCTGATATTTCATAGCTTCTGTATAATTAGAGCCTATTTCTTTTTTCTACTTGGAAGGAAATGAGTTAGTGCCTAAGAAATATTTATAGCCATAAAGAAAATGAATTGGCAGTTCAAGAAATACTTATATCAATATGTCATGCAAAGGAAATAAGTCAGGCTTTCAAGAAATGTTTATATCAATGTATTTTTCTTCCTCTCCATTCTGTTGTTGTTATGCTGTCACTTATGCTTGCTGTTATGTTGTGTTTGAATGTTTGTATCAGTTATGTTTAGATGACAGGAGATCAATGGGCCATAAATAAATTTCTTTATTTACACAGTAAGTTTTGACAGTCAATAAATATCCCTCCACAAATATCTAGTCTTATGCTTGATAATCAGAAAATAAACTCTCTTAAAGCAAACAAATCAATCAAACAATGAGAACACTCAAGATTAGCTTCACTGGTCTTTATTCCCACTATTAATAAATCTGGTTCAGGCTGTTGCCCCATTGATCTGGATATGATGGGTTTTACTGTATTAGGGTTAATTAGAAGTCCAATTTTTTCTAATGCTCAGGAACTTTTTCCATGTAATAGAAGTTTTTGGCAATCTCGGTCCCTTCACCTTGAATTATTGAGACTCTACTGTATTTATAAAATTTAGAGGTGGTATAATATAAATCATAGAGAAAGTAGTATCTCTTATTTCTTCCTTTTATATTTTACCCATATTTTAGAAATGGTGATTCATACATAGAATGGTATGTGAACAAAAAAATCAGACTCTATTTCTTAACCATAATTTTTCTCTTAGGTAAAAGAAGGTAGTTGATTTTTTCTGAGTCAAAATTATCCTTTATTCAAATTAATGCTTGTCATTTTCAAGCTATAAATAAATTTAGACCCGAATGAAGCAGGTTTAAACATCACCGATATGAGCAGATGACAAATAACTTCCTTCTATTTGTCTTCTGCTCATATCGTTGACTTTCTTTCATTAGTGCTAAAATTTAATTATGACTTGAAAAGGACGACTATTTAGTTGTTGGAATTAACTAACTGAATAATAAATATTTTTTATTTAAATAATTGTTATTTTTTAATTTTAAACAAGTTTACCCTTTAGTATGATGATAAGCAAGCTTACCTTAGGAAGCAGGTAATTCAGGAACATACAGAGGAGTATTCTAAATAAGAAATAAATAAATAAAGAGTGCTATAAATATATAGTTTTTGTAATGGTTTTCAGTTTTAATATTTTGTGTTCCCCTTGTGGCAATTCTATTTTCCTTTAATGTATTATTTTGTACATAATTTTTATAGCTATTCATAATTAATGAGTATTATTGGCAATAATAGAAATCTTTGGTTTTTCAACAAAAAATTAATTTGAGTAGGTAAAATATGACTACAGAGGAAAGATCTTGATTTGTAGATATGTTTTATTAATTAGAGAGTAATGTAACAAACAAGGGTACACAGAGGAAAAAAATAGAAGATAAATAGTTTTATTATTTGTAAAATTTCAATTCCTCTTTTTATGTCATTCTCCATCCAACACAGGTTTTATTTTAATACTTTACTTTGTAGCGTTCAGGATAATTTTCATAGTTTCTTCACTTTATTCAGCTTAGTTTTATTCAACACTCCAATAACGTTTCTTGAAACAACAGTGGTTGTGCGTTTCTTGAAACAACAGTTTATCTTTGTGATAGTTTACTTGATTAAAAACTTTATTTTTCTGTATCTATTAAAACATATATTTACTTTGTTTTTGTCACTGTGGTCTTCCACATGATATTCTTCCAGTTCATTCCCCTATTTTCAGCACCAATTATACTTTCACCATCACTACGATTATCTTTAATTTTAAAAACTCTTACCTATTTCTTCCAGCCATTAGTATAACTGTTCACAACCTCTGTCACTCATTTTATTAGAATATATAATTTTTTGATATACGAAAACTTAATAAATTTACAAATTACAATTAAAACAAACAAAAATCACAGACTAAAAAGTAACACTAACAAAAACAAAAAAACAAAAAAAACTTAGTAGATGCACAATGTGTAGTTATGAATCAGAACTGGATAGGTTCAGCAAAATATTCGTCAATAATAAATGACTGTACCATAGAACTGGATCTTATATGCCAACTGCCCTTTGGAAGCAAAACAAATTACCCTGTGTATAACTATAGATCACACAACTACTAGAGTGCTTTAAAGCTTTAGAAGATGTTTAGAAAAATGTAAGAGTATCTAAATTACTTAAAATTGTATTTAATAATTTCTATAAAGAACAATATTTTCAGTATTTATTTTAATTAATGATATTGAAATTAGTATGATAAAAATATACGGAAAATAAACATAAGCATTTTTATAAACACAAGAAATAAATACAACTCACAATTATAACAACTTTAATCTCACATGCGTTTCAATGAGATTATGCCATCATTTTCAGTGATGCTATCACAAACAAAACTTTAATTTAAAAAAAAAATTTAACATAACCTGTAACATTTTTATTAGGAAAAATATTATAGTTTATGTTAAATTTTTTTTCTAATTAAAGTTTTGTTTGTGATAGTATCACTGATGATGACATAATGTTATTGAAACGCGTTTAAGATTAAAGTTTTTGTAATTGAGTTGTATATATTTCTTGTGTTTATAATCCTTATTCACAAGCTAGCTTGAATATTATTTATAAGCATTTTTCTTCCACAGAGATATCCGAAATACTATGAAGTAATAGATAACCCAATAGATTTGCGAACAATTGCACGCAAGATTCAAGACTCCAAATATTCATCACTCAACGACATGGAGAAAGATTTGCTGTTGATGACACGAAACGCTTGCGCATTCAATGAACCCGGTTCTCAGATTTATAAAGATGCAAAGGCTTTGCGGAAGTTCATACAGAGCAAGAAAATTGAAATAGAGCACGGCAAATTTGGACCTGGGAAAAGCAGTGAAAGAATAAGGTAACCAAACTCTATCTCTTAGTAAAAGTAATACAGTATATTTTATCTGATTCTTGTAATTATTTTTTCTTAAAACACTTACTTTTATTTATAAGTCTCATCTCAACACAACTATTCAAAACAAGTATAAAAAAAATAAGTTTTTAAAAATAGCAATTGAAAAATTTAACATAAAAAAATCCAGCAAATGTATACAGTTATTCCTGGTACATAATTATAATTTAATTGCATTTTTTTTTATTGTAACAAATCATGCAATATAACATTCTTGAAGCTGTCAAAATATGTAAAAAAATGAAACAATCAAGTCAGGAACATTTTGGGCACTCATATTTTTATGTAAAATTGACCTAGTGTATTCTAAATCAATTGCTTTATTGTAATGAGGTAAAAGACTTTTATAAATATGATTTTGAGAGATGATCAATCGAACTATTCTCACCTTTTTGGTTACATGAATATTAAACCAAAATAATAATAATTTTTATGTTTGTTTATCTTTTAAAATTTTTTTTAACCCTTCATTTTTTTTTAGTTCTACCCACATTACATAGGTATCTATGTGTTATCTGAATAATCTGAAACACTACTGGGCAGGTCAAGCTAGGATTAGTGTTCCAGGCTTCACCAATTTCAATTCGGTTATTTCATTGTTACCAGGAATATGTTTCTTTGTTTTGGTCGTTTTCATGAATGATAAATAGTTTTTAGTTTTAGGACAAAACTTTAAAATGTCTATACTTTTCCTATGGATACTACAAAAGTTTTTGAAAAATTGTTAATATCTTATCAAAATAGTGGTTAAATGAAAATTTTCTCAATTTAAATTACTGAACTAATGCAATATAAAGTATCAATAAAATAATAAGAGCGTTATTTAACAAATTTTAGAAAAAAACGCTCTTTGGGGCATATTGAATGTTTGAAACGTTACTGTTCAGAGGGTTAATTTAACTCATGGATTTTGTTGCCCATTATGATCGGTAAATGTTTATGTTTAAATTAAACAAACTTACCATACTTGTAATTAAAAAAAAAATTATCGAGACAAAAGATTTTTTTTGCACTGATGAAGTGGGGTCAAAAACATTTTGCCTCAAAAAGTTTTTTTATAAATTTACATAAATGGTAGAGAGTTCTACAATGGCAAATTTGTTTAATTTATTTTTTATTTCTAATTTTTTTTTGTAATCAGAATATTATTTTAAATTTTGAAAAATTATTACTATTATTATACGATATATTATTAATTCAGTATGCCATTTAGTGTAGTTTATTTAAAAAATAATAGCTCTGGTGTGTTCAGAAATAAACGCCTTCGCGGAGGACAACAGTCTATGTCAGCCATCACTGCAGCATTGATGGATGAGGAGGAAGATTCTGATGATGAAATAATAGATGCAGATGCTGAAGATGCAGATAACCCAAGGTGGCAGTTGTACCAAGCAGTGAAAACTGCATCTAATGCTCAAGGTATTTAAAATGATTGTATCAATATATGCTTTAATTGAGACTATTATTTATGAAATAAATTCCTTCTATTAGCTCATACTCTCCTGATATATATCTTGTACAAATTTTTAGTCGTTAATAAAATGAGTTTTTATTCATCCAATCAAGTTCAAATACATTTTTTTAAACCTATAGTGGATGACAACTGATGTCCATAAAATTTTTTTCAAATATTTATTCAATAATTAAATTATAAAAATTTGGAGATCTATCCGGATTCGAACTGTGAATCTTCATGTTCAAAGTCTAGCGCCCTTTGGTACCATGCCAACTTTCCAATACCAAGAAATGAATTTCTCAAAGACGTATACTAATTTTTTCCCCTATCTGGTTATCATCTTTGAAATTTCAATTGTACAACTTTAAACTGTTGCCATGGTTACCACAAAATATCATGAATATTGCTGTAGGGTTAAAAATGAATGAAAGGAATAAATTAAACAAACTGGAAATAAGCAAACAATAATAAAAAAATTTTTTTTTGGTCTCAGTAGGAATTTACTTAATATTTTTTTTTGTACATTACTTGTTTGTGTTTATAAAACAACAATATTTATATTTATAGGTCAGGAGTTGAGTGAACCATTCTGGAAACTGCCTTCTAAGAGATATTATCCTGATTATTACAAGGAAATAAAAAATCCCTTGTCTTTAATGCAGATTGGCAAGAAACTTAAGGTACATTAAATATATCTATATAAAATTTGAGTGTTAATTTTCAGTGTAATATTTTTCTGATATCAGGTTAAAAATAACCACAAGCAAAGTTGTATGTTGTAATCATCTTGAATTCACTGAATAAATCATAAGTTATTCTTGCGTAATTCAGTAAAAACTTTTAACTTATGTGTTTCAAAAGAATCAATTCATTGATGAAGCCAACCTGCTACTGGCGGCAATCGCTCAAGGTTGTATGAGTGTGATATGTTGTTTTTGTGATGTATGATGTTTGAATATTTCAAGTTTGTCTGTAGTGGTTAATTTTTTTACTATGTTTAATATGTAGAGAGTATTTAAATTACAGTAAAACTTCTCTAATTCGTCACCGTATTTGTCACAGTAATAACAAACATCGTTTGGATTATCAGATATTATATGCGCCATCGAAAAAGAATTCCTTATTACAAAAGAAAAAGATAGAACTTTTTTTTAAAAACTAAAAGGTAAATAGATTTTATATACCATATTTTTTTCTTGTTAGTGTTATTGTTCTTAAATGGTACTTTAATATGTTTTCTTGTGACTTTTATGAACATATACTGTATATGTAATTATTATGAACTACCCTTCAGGCTACTAGTATTTTTATACTGTTGTGCAATAGTGTTTTTTTGTGTTTTTCTGCCAACAAATCATGTAAGTACAACATTAATTACATTACACACCTATTTAGCAATTTATGTGCTATGTTTACCCACAACTACATGTTAAATTCACAACTTCTGTAATTCATCTTTTTCTTGAATTTGCTACCCCCTTGGACCTGAACGTGATAAATTAGAGAGGTTCTACTGTACTATGGATGTTTTTGTATGTGTATTAGGTGTTTAGTATATGTGTTGCGTAACTGGATTTTGGGTTAATGTTTTTTATGTCGTTGATGTGAACTTTGAAACTGATATTAGCAGTTTGGCCAATGTAGAAGCTGGGGAAATCATTACATGTTAATTTGTATGTACCAAATAGAATGTATTTGTCTGTTGATCCGGTATATACAACATAACATGTAAACACTGCCCCAGTTTCTACATTGGCAACAACTTACAATTAATATGTAAAATTTAAAACTGTCTAGAAACGTTTTTATGATGCATCTGATAAAATAGATATTTTTTTGAAATTTTAAAATGTGACGCTGAAAAAGTATCAAGTTGTCTACAGCCTGTAATTATTGAAGTACTGCTGATGAAACTGTTAAAGAATATTTGAAAGAGTAATGTGAGGAAACAAATCTTTTATTCTACAAAATATTATCAGAAGACTTTAAGAACAACAAAAAATATATACAACGAGTTATGACATTGATGTTTGGTGTGTTGTCGGTTTAATTGTACATGTATGAGTAAACAGTTTTTAACATTAAGTACTTAAAGTCAAAATTACAGGTTTTCTTTTTTTATGAACTTTTATGACAGTTTCAATCGCTGGAGGTACAAAGTTCGATCTGAAATGGACAGATATTTTAAGCATCACGATTCAATAAATTTCATTATAAGTTTTTGAAGCTTAATATGTTTATTTTAATAAAAACTCTTAAGTTTTTAATTCTTTTATGTATTTAACTGGTTTGATAATGTAACCAACTAGAAAAATAGTGTAATATTTACCTCTTTTTTAATATTTAATACATGTTTGTTTATCCTAATAGAAAAAATTATTTAATACTATATTTCAGTTTTTAAATTTGTTGAAAACTACTATAATTAGGAAGTTTGAATCTAAAATGTTTGTACAACACCAGCTCTTGACCAATTATTTTAATTAATCCATTTGGTAAATAGTAGAAAGGTAGATGAAATGTTGATTTTAATGTAGTATTAAACATTTTTTTAAATACAGTAAAGTTTTGATAATTCGAGGCAGATGGGACCGAGACCTCCTCAGATTACACGGAAATATATTTCTGCGCATTAGAAAAAATTGGAGTTTTAATGAGCCCAAATACAGTGCTATAATTAAAAATGTACAAAATCAGTTTATAGAACTATATATGGGCATTTATTGAAAGCCTAATCCATTTCTTTTGCATACCGTACTAATATGAACATTTCTTTGAAGCCTGACTCATTTCCTTTACATACCGTATTGATGTATACATTTATTGGCCTGTCTCATTTCCTTTGCTTATTGTATTGATATAAACATTTCTTTGAAGCCAGATTCATCATTTTTTTCAAATAGATAAAATAGGCTCAAACAGAAATGGGCTCGAATTTAAAGGAGATTCGAATTATTGGGACTTGGAATTTCAAGACTACTGGATAAAATTAGACCAAAGCCTAACATTATAACTACTACTGAAATAATACTAACTACCACATGCATATTTAAGATGAATAATCATAGCCATTACAACAAACCTTTATGAAGAAATTGTGTAATTTGGTCCTGGCATGGCATGGTCCCCCTTAATCGTCAAAATTTCATTTATTATTGTTTTTCATTATGTATATTATTTTGTATACAGGTGTTATGTATTGATAGTAAATATTTGCCTTAGTTTACATGGTATTGTTTTAATTTGAACAATAATAAAATTAACATATTTTAATGGTGTCTTAGAGAGGAGACTACGGCACAGTAAGTGAGGTAGCAGGAGATATGAACATTATGTTTGAGAATGCCAAAAAGTATAATCGTGCAGATTCAAGACTGTATAAAGTAAGTAATATGAGAAAATCCTTAATAAGTTTACTACGTAGTTTTTTAAATTTAATCCAGAATAAAATCTGACGTATGTTTTTCCTTGTCTTATTTATAATAAGTTGAAAAATTTTGTGCCACTACTTGGATATACAATTTTTGTCTTGAAAACCAACACCTTCTTGAAAATATGACAGGTGTAGGTTTTTGTAAGAGATTGAATTCTACTATTCTGTTCAGTTGTACTAACAACCTCCAGTGGCAGTGTTCACATTCAAGTTGCACAGTAAAACTGGAACTTAATGTATAACCTGATGTAGGGAACAATAAAATATTCAAATCTTTACACTTCATGATATGTCGCTTGTCCCGAGCTCGTTATATGATTATTGTTTATAAACTGGGGAAAATTCAAGATATGTTACAATACTTAATTATGCCCGATCTTTAATCCTATCTCAAATATATATATATTTCATGTTGTCCATTGTTTTTCCGTTGCACTGACTTTATAAAGTTATTATTGTTAATTGTAAACAGTTATCCCACTACTGAGCGATTCGACAATGGTCAAGTGACCGAAAGGTGCCTCATCACATAAGGTAAAAATAATTGCACCTAATGGTGGAATAATTGTTTACAATAAACAATAATAGCTTTATATTAATAAAAACAACCTCTTACCACAAATTCAACAATTATTTAATATTACAATAACCTGTGTGTTATTCTATTACATACAACAAGTACTGAAAAACCGCCTAAACTTCCTCACGGCTCCTTTCCGTACAGTAGACCTAGATGCAAGACATGTCCAATACACATCCCACCAAATAGTTTCCAACGCCTAGCAACCAATATGGACTTCAAGATTCAGGGTCATCATACTTGTACATCCAAAAATGTAATATACTAGTTGCAATGTAAATTTTGCCTGGCACAGTATATAGGCCTTAACACGGATGGTTGGAGCATCAGAATGAATGGCCACAGACATGACGTTGGATCCAGAACATAGACAGGCCAACCACTCAACACGCTGCTAGTCACAACATCATATCTTTCATATGTGATTGTGGTGATTGTTATACCACCAAAATAATTAAGGCCCTCCCCCCTGATTGAAACCCTTCAGAATTGAGAGGATGGGAGTTATCATACCAGTGGTACACCAAATCTAGAGAGCCTCCTAACCTCAACATCAGATAAAACTCCTTTTACTTACCCCCTAACTTCTACTATTTTTAACAACTCCATTTGCCTTCCTCCTGGCAAACTATTAATATCTAGTTTCAAATAATCAATATTTATACAAATCACATACAGCACTATATCATAAACTAAAAAATGCCTACGACACCGTTTGGAGAGAAATGCTCATACACAAGCTAGCCCAAAGTGAAGTTAGGGACAATATTTAAGTGGATCAAATCCTTTCTATCGCAACGACTTATTAGAGTAAGATATACAGGAGGAATGTCCAAATATCGTATCCAAAGACAGGGATTAGCACAAGGAGCCGTAATCAGTTGTATACTCTTTAATTTGATGATCAATGACGTACTCACGGCAGTTCGAGCAGTGCCTGGAGTACAAGGCCTACTCTATGCAGATGATCTAATTCTCTGGGCTAGTGGTAGCAACATCAAATCACTAGAAGAAGCAATAAACAAGACACTGACTAACCTGCTGCTTTGGACGGAGACTAACGCGATGTGTGTGAATGCGAATAAATCAATTTACCAACTTTTTACACTTTCAACAAGGCGACCTGAAATCTCTCTGCGATACGGGAATAGCGAACTCATGGAGAGCAATATCTGCAAGTACCTGGGAGTTTCAATAGATTCCAAAATGACCTGGAAACCACACATCAAAGAAAGCGCCAACAGAGCCATTAAAAGAGCAAGACTGCTGAAACGCCTAACTGCCACAACATGGGGAGCAAATCAGGATGTACTGAACACAGCGTACAAAACATATATACGCCCCATACTCGAGTACGGAGCTGAAGCAACAATCACAGCGTCAAACACCACATCCCAAATCTTGGATAGAACCCAAAATGCAGTCCTCCGAGTCATCACTGGTGCACCAAAATCGACCCCGATAGCAGCAATGGAGGCACAGTTGGAAACAGAGCCAATGCAGTTTAGAAGAGAAAAACTCAGCCTCGGGTTTTGGGAGAGAAACAAAAGGACGCACAGCCACCGATGGGCAAACTTTAAAGAAGCCACAACGAGGCTAAAAACACAAAAAACTCCGATAACCACATATAAAGAGTTGATTAAGAAATACAACATCAACATTGGCACTCATACAACAGATATCAGGAAACATGAAGTGTTCAATTCACTGCCCAAGGGAATCCTAAATCTTCTTGACCACAACATCCCAAAGAAAGATTGTAACCCACTAGAACTAAAGGCTGCAGCCCTCAGAACCATCAACACAGTCTATCCAGAGACACAGTGGCTACATGTATATACCGATGGATCGTGCCTCCCAGACAAAGGACAGACTGGAGCTGGTTATTACTGTAATCTTTTCGAAGGATCGCTAGCAGTTGGCAACAACCAAAGTAACTTTGACGGTGAAATAACCGCCATACTAGCGGCATCAAACGAAATGAAGAAAATAAAGACACCGGCACAAGCAGTCTTTCTTGTAGATTCAATGGCTGCAATAATGGCCGTAACAAATAACAAGAAGACCGATTGCAGATCCACTCTAGCCTGCCGTCAAAATTTGTCAAAACTAATGAATAGGGGATGGAAAATTGAATTACAATGGATCCCCAGCCACGTGGATATAAGAGGTAATGAATTAGCTGACTCATTGGCAAAAAAAGGAACAACGCTCCCACAGCCGAGCGTAGCAACTTCGCTCCCCTCCATAAAAATACAAATAAATGCTGCAATAAAGAGGAGCACTCAGGCCTACTTACGAGAAGCATCTTTTAATAAACGTTGGGCTACTCTTGTCGAAAACGGGCCAATTAACAACATGTTACCCCGACGGGACGGGGTTGCACTTTTTAGACTCACAACTGGACACGATTACCTAGCTGCACACCTAAACAAGATACACGTCTTCTCGTCTCCCAGGTGCACCCTATGTGACAGCGGGGAGGACATGACAGCTGAGCACCTCCAGGCGTGTACAGCTCTGGACCATAGACCCATGAACGACACGAAGGAAGAAGAGATCTCTCGCCTCTACTGGTCAGCGCGCCACCAAATGGCCCAACAGCCAAGAGTGGGCGTTGGCTAGTAAGTAAGTAAGTAACTATATCATAAACTATAAATCTGTGACATTTGGATATTTATACACATCTGTGGTTCACTTCATTCTTTTCTTTTTTTTTTTTTTTTTGATTGACAAAGATCATTTTGATTGAAATATTTAATTATTGTGTTGAGTTTTTATATGTGTCTATTTATTTATTTCCAAGAGATTGCACTTTTGGACTATTGCCATTAGGTAAGTCTGTCAGTCTCCTATCTAGTCCAAAAATTCCTATTTATTTATATATGCAGTTATTATTATTAATTGTATACAGCACCTTTCGGTCACTTGACCTTTGTTGAATCTCTGAATTAATTTTCTCTAATCTACAAAATTACATGTAACAACTAGAACACATTTTACATAGGAAAAACAACCAGATCATTTAAAATAAGATTTAAAGAACATTACAGAGCATTCAAAATAAAAAATACAAAAGCATCAAATGTAGCAGCACACCTAATATCACATAAACATGAAATAACAAACTACGAAAATAACCTAACCATACTTTAAATAAATAATAACCCAATAGAACTAAACTCACTAGAAAAATACCACATCTATAAAAACATACACATCAATTGAATGAACCTACAGACAACATATGCAGACGACGTATTATTAAAAAACATTATACACGCGGCTCAAGAAGAAACACGTATGACGTCAACAAATACCAACATCACAGATCGATCAACCACACCAGTAAAATAGAGAAAATTAATTCAGTGATTCGACAATGGTCAAGTGACCGAAAGGTGCCTCATCACATAAGGTAAAATTATTGCACTTAGAATCATTAATTAAGTTATGAGTTCGGTCCGTGATGTTGGTATCATATTGTGGATCTAATTTTCATACTCTTTACAGGATGCTGTAAAACTACAGAAATTAATGCAGGGCAAAGTCCAAGAGCTTTTAGATCTGGACCATCAGGTAAGAAATACCTATAATGATATAATTATCATTGATGTTATGTGTTTGTAACTGACTTTAACAGCTAACAAACTTGTTTAGGTTTGTGTAACTTTTATTACATTTTTAATGAAGGCAAATTTCATTTGAAGAATTAAAAAAAATTTGGTTAGATAAAACACGATTGAATATCAATACCTTCTATTGGACATTTAAAATAATGAATACATCAAGACTAATAATTACTGAATATATTAAGCAGAATAGATTTACAGACTATTTTTGGCCCTTGAGTTGTAAAGTTATGGCTCAACATGCGTTCCAGTCTTTCTCTTTCAGAATCTATGTTTTGTTTTAATCCTTAAAAGCTAAAAGATAGATATTTATGTTTATCTATAAATTTAATAGTCATTTTTTTAAATCTCATTTGTTTTGTCAAAATAATATTTCAAGCATTTATGTTTACTTTTTAGTTCAATGGGCTTACTATTTTTTTTTTTCTATAGAGAGATGGTTTATTTATTTTCTTTAAAAATAAGAGCATTATCTATTTTATGTTTATTTATTTAAATACTTTATGTACTTATGTTACTTTATTACTTATCTATATTTATTTTGTAGCATGTTTTTATAAAATATAGTTGGTTGCCTGAAATAGTTTATTTTTGCTATAGAATTGGTTTTTGCTTGTTGTAGTGTTAACTAATATATAATAATTGCGTATAGTGCACGATATTTTAATGTAAAGTTGTGTTTGAGGATTTAAAAATTTTGTTAAAGGTTTTGTATTTTTCTTTTCTAGAGTAGTTTTTTCTTTTAAACTTTGTGTCATTAAAAAAAGTTGAGCAGTATTAATAATAGTTATTCTATGTATTACCAAATTGGCAATTTTGCTTTACCTTCAGTTTTTAATGTTGGTTTTACCTTACTATTCTGTCATCTAAATACCTTTAATGGGATTTATATAAAAGTGTAATTTATTTATCTGAAATTTCAAGGTATTTATTTTAATATAGAATTTAATTTTATTGTGTTAAGGCTTGGCATTTAGTACAATACAAAAATTGATGAATACCAAATTTGATTCTTAGCATTTCAACATTAATTTATTTTAAAATTTATATAGTTTTCACATGTTAATAGTATTAGAAAAAAATACCTGGGAATGTAGAAAGTTTTAAGGGACACAGACAACATAATAAACTTGAAGCAAAATTTCCAAAAAATAAAAATTTTGCAAAAAATTACTTTTTTAATCATATATTTCTTGTTTTAATTTTCAATCCTTAACAAAGTACTTTTTATTCATACAGTCAAGTTCAAATACATTTTCTTAACTTGTAGTGAATGACACTTGATGTTAACACGGTTCAATAATTAAAATTAATCAATTAATTCTAGTGTTATATGTGAGAAAAACATTTTACAAAAAGGGCAAGGTATGCAATATAGCTATTTCGTCACATTTCACTTAAAATAAATGAAAACATGATTTCATAAAACAGCTGATTTTATGTTATAGGTTATGTGGTAAAGCAGCTGTTTTAATGTATAGGTTATGATACTTTGTTTATATTAATTGCAATTATGTAATATTTTTTTATATAGGCTAATGACAGATCACAGACAATTTTGCTTTCTTAAAACACTCAACATTTCGAATATCTTTCCGAAATATGTAATAAAAAGTAACTAAAATAAAATTTTGCTTTGCTGACCCAAGTAGGTATTGATTATTAAAAATGTTTAATCAATGGGAAATGGAAAATTATTCTCTATTTTGACACTTAACATTTTGATTCTGTCATATGTATATACATATTTATATTAATTGTAATTATTTAATAAAGAGTTACTGAAATACAATGTTTCTTTGTTGGTCTAAGTAGGAATTGACTTTAAAAACTTTCGTTTATATTACTTATTCTACATTATAGTATGGTAAATAAACTACCCAATTTGTTAATCTTAATCACACTTTCCTGTTAAATAATGAAATAAATCTCAAAAATAAAATAAACTCTACAAGACTCTTTTCTATGAAAATTATTAGATTATATTAATAATTTTTTAATACACTATTTAGAAACACTTTAAACATGTAGATCTAATTTTCATTTAACATCGTTTATTTGATTTCTCTCTGTTTTCATTTAGTATTCTGATAGTGAAGATGATTCGGCCGATGAGCAGCCTCAACAGCCAGTAGTCAAGCAACAGACAGCTAAGTCTACTCGTTGTCTGACAAGAGGCAAATATCTTGATAACATCCCGTTGAAACGTCGGCTGTATACTTTATGTAAATGCCTAATAGAATATATGGTGAGTGAAAAGTAATGCGGCTGAAAAGTTGATAGTGTGTAACATTTCTTTTTAGTGTTCTTTAATGTTACTCATGTTCTTAATGTGTGTTTTAAATTAATATATTCATCTAAATCTTCATAAAGGTAGTCTTGAAGCATTTGATTTGGTCTTAAATAGGGATAAACAGATTCCGATTCTCAATTCCTGGAATCCTCTTTTCTAATGGTATCGAGGAATCGTTGATACTCAATTCTTCATTGATTAAAGCACCAATTCCAATTTTTGTTTTTTTAACTGTTAAAATACGCATGTGGTGTAATTTATAAGAAACATAATTCACTAACAACCATGTCTTATGAATGAATTAAATAAAAAGAGTAAATGTCTATTTGAGATTATTATTATTTTTTACGACCCAAAAACATATACAATCGGAAGCATTTCTGGTCCGTTTATTCGTCGCTCTCAATCTCAGTCGGGAGGGCTCTCATTTTCTCTCTCTTTACCCCTCTTTCTTTCTCTCTCTCTTTGTCTATCTTTCTCTACCCCCTCTCTCCCCCGTCTCTGCCCTCCACTACTCTGCCACCACTTCATACATATCGAAAAAAAAAAACAGAAAGAAAAGATAGTTCCAATTTCTCCAGTTATACAAACTGAAATGCCTATTACTAAAGTTATATTGTAATTATAAAGTCCTTTTTTTGTAATTTTAAATAAATTATGTACTTTTATCCAATATGTTTGTCACCTTTCCAGAAATTCGTATTCATAAATCAAGGTCAAATGTTTTGTTTAGCCTATTACATTAAATCGGAACTTAATACACTTCGGCAAATAATATTCAATGATGGTGTACTCACATTCTTTGCAAATCAAATATATAATTTATATAAACTTTTATCAACTAGATGTTTTCTGAATAATACAAATAGTTTATAGGATTTATTTAAAGATGCTGTTAGTGAAGTTATACTATCGCTTGCATATTGTTCCACAAAATCCAGAATTAGATTTTAGTTATGATTCATAAAATGAAATATTGATAATGATTCATAAAATGAAATATTGATAATGATTGAAGATATGTTTGTTAATTTCTAATAAACCATTGTTAAAATTATAAGTTTATATTCACCTAATTGTTCCTGGAATGATTTATTCAGTTGGGAAATGAATTGTGAACAATCTTAGGAAATTGCTGTATTAAGGTCAATTCAAATTAATGAACCAGAGTTATTATTAAGATAAAATATTAACTTATGGGAAAATTATGCTAGCTGCTGCTGCACAAGATGGTGTTCTTTGTTAGATGTAACTGTAGGAACAAGGAAAACATTGTTCATTTCATTAATTGTATATAAATAAAGCCACAAAATAGAATAGCATTTACTTCATCTGGAATTGCAGCAACTTTATATGGAGTAAGAACTGCATTCAGCACTAAAATAGCCATTAAATATTCAAAATAATGAAAATGCTGTTTGTAATATTAAAAAATATTCCAATGTGACTGGAGTTATTGAAATATGTCAAACACTTATTTAGGATGGGTACACAATGGTTCATAAACATTTATTAAAAGTAATTGTAGTCCTCTATATTCATAGAACCCTCAAACATGTTTAAGACAATGCCAGTTTTTTTTAGAGGCAGACTAATTTTGTTGTCAGGAGATTTTAAACAAACACGGTTTATGATTCGAGGATCAACATAAATGGAAGCACTTAAAGATAAAATTAATGCATGCTTAAAACCATTAGTATTATCACAATATATACACATATTTAAATTAACAACCTACATGTGTGTTCAGCTTTTAAACGATGTATCACAACAAATTTTCAAAATTATTAGTAGTTATTAAAAATGGCAAAAATAATTTAGATAAAAATATACAAATAATGAAATTCTCAAACAATTTCTGCAATATTTTTACTTCAAAAGATTTTCTTCTTCCAATGGTTCATACTTTGGTCACCTTTCTTCTGAAGATAAATCATCAATGGCCAAGTGAAAGAACCATTTCAGCAGCAAAAAATATTGATATAGTTGGCATTTTCACAATTTCAAGCATGTAAAATAGTGACTTATTTATCAAATCTATTGATAAAGTAATTAATAAAAGTGACAATGTTTATTGCCCAACTTAGTTTTTAAATTTATTGAATTTATGACCACCACACAATTTGCAATTGAAAATTGATTCAGCAAATTTTTTACTATGAAACTTAAATGGACCTAAGCTTTGTAATGACATGAGTTTATTTTTTAAAAACAATTTGACATTATATAATGAAAGCAACAATTGAAAAAAAAATGTTGATGAAGATGTGTATTACCAAGAATTTGGATGATACCTGTAGAATTACCAATTAAAGCTTAAAACTCTTGATTCATTTAGTTTGTGTTGTTACAATAAATAAGGTAAAAAATTAAGCAATGAATAATGTGGATCTTATTTATAGAAGACTGTTTCTCACAATGTCACTTGTATGTTCTCATGTCGAAATGCCTACAAATTTATTCTTTCATCCCAAAAATAGTGAAGAAAAAATATTTCTCATCAGTAAGCTTTATAATAAGCCTAATGGTTTATTTTTAAATTTCTAATTCTAATAATATATGTGAAATGAAATTCCAAGAAGTTTTTTTGAGATCCATTGCTCATGAACTCCTCTACCGCATTGTACACATACAGTCCATTATTGTTTTCTAGTACCAAGAAAAGTAACTTCCATTAAAAAAATATTTCAATCTATATTATGTTTCAGTGTGAAGATGGACGACAGCCTATGTTAATGTTCATGGAAAAACCTTCCAAGAAACTCTATCCTGATTATTACAAAGTCATTGACAATCCGATTGATATGTTGACTATTGAGGCTAATATTAAAGCTGAGAAGTACACATGTGAAGAGGAGATTCTAAGCGATTTTAAGGTAACATTGCACAAAGTAGAAATTTCTTGTTAAATTTAAGTAACATTGAAAAGATTTTTATTAAACTTCTGTTCATATTTGATAACTAAATTTCTTTTGTTACAGTTAATGTTTGCAAATTGTCGCAAATATAATGAAGAAGGATCCATGATATATGATGATGCGATGACATTAGAAAAAGTCTTGTTGGATAGAGTGAAGGAGTTAGGACCTTTGCCTGATCCTCCTCCAAAGAAAACTACTCCTCGAGTGTAAATATCTCTCTCTTTAAAGAATGATTGTATGACTTCCTTTCTTATTTCATTACCACATTGACTGCCAACCAGTTTTCAGATAACCTTCAAACAAACTTTTTTGTTGTTATAATTTTAGTTTAAATAATGACAAAATCATAATGATATTTTGTCTTTTAGTGTGTTTATTCATTTAAATTAGTTTATTTTATAATGTTGTCAGACACCGGTGACCGACATGGTGCGACGTAAATATTTATACTACGAGGTCATGTTGTCAGGCTTTCTACGCATTCCCCATTTAAGGCAGATCTTCTAAATGAATGTAAAATGTTAACATTTTTATTGTATTTTTTCAATATAAATTCAAGTATAAATATATACTATAATGCATTTTCACAATATTATAGATATTTTTAAACAATGAATTACTAGGTTTTACTCGCGTATTTTATAGATACACAATTTCAATTTTCAGCATAACTTATTTCTGTTTGAAAATATTTTTTTTCGAATAATTAGATAGTAAATATAATCTGAACATTATCCTTACATTTGTGTTTGTATTGTTTCAATATAAATAGGTTTTAAAATTGCACAAGTCTTATATGATCTTATGAAGTGGAGGTAGACATTTTAAATTAAAGTTTTTAGTTTCTAATTTTCAAATCGTTCAGGTTTTTAGGGGAATTTTTTTAGGATGAAATTAAATGTAACACTGTTTTAAAACGTAATATAGCTCTACACAGAAGTGTAAATAAAAACTATTTCCTTTTAATATTTCCTTGTAATACTGAACTTCTAATTTCCCAATAATTATAGTCTTGGAAAAAGTAAAAAATTAAAATTTTTTCTGAGCGCCAGGTTGCAGGAACACAAAGAGACCTTGTAGGACACCTCATATGTTTAAATACATTGTGAATGTGCCCGACAGCCTAGTGTGATGATCTAAAGTAAGGGCTACATTGTCAATCACGGGTAACTGCTGTAGCCCTATGTAAAAATACGGTGTTGGTCACCGGTGACTGCCATGGTAGTCACTGTGTTAAGTGCACCTGAGAAGAATATATATCTCTCTATTTAGTGAATGATTGTACAACTTCCTTTCCTATTTCATTATGTTAGAGCTTGGTGGTTATAATTTCCTCTAAGACTCAGTTGGCCTTTTTTTCCAGAGAATATAGAACTTTTAAGGAACTTGGGGTTTATTACTGATCTTTCCTTTTGGAGAATTTCGAAAAAGCAAATACACTACTTTTGGAGAATTTCAGATATACTAATATTTGTATTTCTCAAGGAAATAGCACATTTAAAAAATTTTTGTTCAAATTTGGTAAAAGTGTCTGCAATAGTTGGGACAAATGCTTCCAACATTTTGCATGTCAATATATCTCCAGTTGCAATTCTGTCATTCACTTTTTTAGTGTATTTTGTGTAGTACTTTTAAAAAAAATATTTTTACATTATCCTTTCAATTTTGTTACTCAACTTTATTGTTAAATTCCTTCTATTAAATCACACTCTCCTGAAATATATCTTGTACATGTTTTCAATCGTTAATGAAATGTGTTTTTATTCATCCAATCAAGTTCAAATACATTTTTTAAAAGCTACTGTAGATGACAATTGATGTTAGTAAAGTTTTTTCAAATATTTATTCAATAATTAAATTATAAAAATTTGTGGGTCTATCCGGATTCGAACTGAGAATCTTTGGGTTTAGAGTCTAAGGCTTTGGCACTGCGCCAACTTTCCAATACATCTATTTCTCAAAGATGTTTATGAATACCACATTAAACTATTGCCATTGTTATCTCACAATATTATAAACAGCACTCTAAGGTTGAAAATTAATGTAAAGAATAAAATAAAGAAACAAACTGGAAATAAGCAAGAAATGATAAATTTTTTTTTTTGCTGACCTTAGTTTACTTTGAAAATTTTTTTTAATATCACTTGTTCCATTGAATTATTATGCAATCATAATTTATATAAAATACACTTCTTCATCTTTGAATTAAAATAAATGTATTACTACTCTAAATAAAAAGATAATTGAAAAATGTTACCAAACAATTATATCAATCATTAATTAAGTAATATCTTATAATATATGTAGAAAGATTTTGAATAATAACTTATTTACAAAACGTTGAGTAGATAATTATAATAAATCTAATACTGTACTGTGTGGTTTTTTCTCTTTAACACATTGACTTTCAGTGATGACATTATTTCATCATCGTTAGTCCCTTCTGATAGACAAGTGATGACTAACTATTATCACTCCATATTTATTGAATGGCATCTCGAGTCTAAAACAAAGAAACAGAAAGTAACTTGTGTCTGTCATATAAAATCCGAAATTTTTAGATTTAGTTCTATTTTTATCTATTTTCCTGTTGATTATTATTTTCATAAAATTAATTAATCATTTAAAATATTTTAAAATGACAAAATCTATTATTTAAAAAAACACCTTTTCCGTTTTATTTCATTTTATTTTGAAAATGTACCTAAATAAACTCAATGTGGGTCAATTTAGGGAAGTACCATAAACACTGGATTTCTTTCAACTAGAGGGGTTCAGGCCATTTAAGTTGATGTTTAGTAATATCAAATCAGGTTTTGTTACACTAAATAAATATGTTTGTTACATTTATTTTATAAATAACATTTTCAAGGAGTTTTGGAGTGTAATATAAGTTTTGTCAAAAGTAACTTGAGAAAATGTTGAACAATATTTATCTTCTAGCCCTTACAAAAACGTAGTTTCTCAAATTTTGAGTTTAAAACTAACTAGTAAATATTAATTTTAACTTTTGGATGTAATTATATGGACAAAAAAGTTTAAACTTGTCGGCAACAATAATCCGTCTACATATAAAATTCAATTACAATAAAAATATTGAAAAGAAACCTAATACCACAAAAATAATCAAAAATAACAAATAAAACAAGTTACTTAAGATTAAACCCTTATGTACATTTTGATGACCATGTCATCATCATCAGAGGGCCTTGTTACAAAATACAATCTAGCACACAAGAAGTTACAAACTAGAATCAGATTCTAGTTTGTAACTTCTTGTGTGCTAGATTGTATTTTGTAACAAGGCCCTCTGATGATGATGACATGGTCATCGAAATGTACATAAGGGTTTAATCTTAAGTAACTTGTTTTATTTGTTATTTTTGTGGTATTGGGGTTCTTTTCAATATTTTTATTGTAATATATTTGTACCACTGTGCTCTTGATATTGTGTAATATAAAATTCAATTTAAAACAAAAATGTAATCATAAATATATTGAATAATAAAAGATAACAATTATGTATTTTTTATAACTTAAAACTAATATGTTTAAACAATATTTTCATTTTCTATTGGTAATAAATGTTAATAAAAAAATTGGTAAACATTATTGTATGCAGGGTGACACCTAAATTGAAAAGGATGGGCGTGACACCTACAGGCATAGTGACACCTAATAGTAGCTCACAGGGGAAAGATTTGGCCAAGATGAGAGCCTTATTTAATACTATCAGAGACTACAAGGATCCTAAGAACAGACAGTTGTCAATGATATTCACTAAATTACCATCCAAAATTGTAAGTACTTATGGTCAGATTAGAAAAAAAATAGCAGTGAAAATATATAAAGATAGTTCTCTAAAAATTTATTCTAATTGTTTACTTAGTTTAAATTTGTTTTGTTTTTTTTACCTTTAATTTATTCTACCTATTTTATTTTATAATGAAACGTTTTTGGTCTCATAAGGAATTCAAATTTAAACTTCAAAATTAAAAAAAAAATAAAGAGACTGATTGAAGCAGAGCATAAAGCAAATATTACTTAAAGTTATATAAATCAATCTAAACCTTGGCCTTGCATTTAGACTTCCACTCTTGGATACAGTATTATTTCAAACAAATTGACTGTATTTAATGGTTCTAAAAATACAGTTTGTTTGAAGAAGGTTTTTGTACTAATTATTTTATGGCTTAAGGTAAACTAATGGGTTTTAATTAACATAATGCACACAGTGAATCAAACTAGAATAGTGTGATTTAATAAAGTATAATAAATAAGTTTAGATTAAAAAAAAAAAAACAACCAGGTACATTTTGGTCAAGTCGGACTTAACATCAGTAGTGGATCCTCTTGTGATAATTTATATCCAAAGACATTAGTCTCAGCATTAGACACTATGTTATATAACCACACTTTTAATTTCTATTTAAAAAAATATAAAATTAAAAAAAATTGAAACCTTAAAAAATATTTTTTTTTTGACATATACAGAGTGTCTAGTGACAGGGAAAACCCGGAAAAGTCGGGGAATTTTAAGATTCTGGAAAAGTCAGGGAAAATTTTAAAAAATCGGGAAAATATTTATTTTGATTAGAAACAAAACTAGTGGCCATTGCTCTCGAATATTTGGTATTGTAAGCCAGCGAGCTGGTTTAGGGGCAGGGCAGTCAGGAAATAACACTTCTTTATTTAGATGCCCATTATTTATTTGATAAGCCCATTGCTATGACTTCAGGACTTATGTCAATAAATATTAAATGTGTCGAGTTGGTACAGCTGGGAAGTTTTAGCCTGGACCGTGGCCTTGGGGTGTGCAGTGGTTCTGTTATCATATGGACGGGTGGGGATAACAGATAACTCAGTCTGTTTCTGACCACACAGAACGCTGTTTAAACATTCGTAGCCAGCTATTTGTCTAGACTCGTGATAGTATGTGTTTTATTTGACGGTGATTATTTTTACACTGTTTATTTCAACATGGAAGGTTCCGGTTTTCATTGCCGTAGCGGGCAATCGTCATGCAGATGTCGTCATTACCTTCCCTCCTTCCTTAGGATAAAGATAAACTGAAGTAACCGAAGCAGAGATTATATGGTGCGTGAATTTAGTAATGGAACACTTCTTTACGCAATGCAGATGGTAGTGTGTGCCTCTTTGCAAGGATGTTCCCTGATAGCACCATTGCACAGAACATGAGATTGCGGAAAGATAAAATTTCCTATAGTGTTGTATTCGGTTTATCAAATTATTTTAAAGACTTGTTACTGACATCATTAAATTCAAATTCTAACTATGTAATTGGCTTTGATGAAAGTTTAAACAAAATATCACAAAGAGCCCAAATGGATTTGAGTGTTAGGTATTGGGGTGCAGAGACGGATGAAGTGAAAGCTCGATATTTTGGTTTTGTGTTCCTTACAGACACAAAAGCAAAAGAGTTACTCAATTCGTTCTTAAAAGGTGTTCAAAGTCTGGATTTATCCAAGATCCTTCAGATATCAATGGATGGGCCCAATGTAAACTGGGCTTTCTATAGACATCTAAAAGAGGAAAAGTCAGGGAATTTCTTCAAGCTATTTTACTAGACACCCTGATATATTTAAAGATATTTTTACAAAATTAATTACACAGAGTATATAGTTAAATTGAGGTAGAACGGATTTAGTAACTCTGAAACTATTGGCTCTCTTAAGATACTAATATATATAGTATTTTTGCTCTTTAAGATAACATTTAGAGAGTAGGGATGGGCTGATACCTAAAACTTTCGATTCCGATTCTCCAATTGTCTTTCAATTCTTAATTCTCAAGTCGATTCTTGATTTTTTAAAGTCATATAGGCCTACATGGTATTCCCAAACAATGAATTTAGTTAACATCTTGGTCATATGGTAAAGTCTTTTAAAAGTCCCATTTTAATGTAATAGACTATACAAAGCGATCAACCTTGATTTAGGAATAGGAATTTCTGAAAGCATGACAAATATATTGGTTACAAGTAATGGTTTATTTAAAATACAAATGTGAACTTCAGTTCAGAATTGCAATATAACTTCAGTAATAGCCATTCAGTTTGTGTAACTGGATAATTTGGAATAAGCGTTGGAATAAGTAGCATTTTAAAAGTTTTGTTTTAATGTAATAGGCTACACACCCGTTCATCTTTGATTTATGAATAAGAATTTCTGCAAGCATGATAAACATATTGAATAAAGGTGACAAACAAACAGACTAGAAATGTTTCCAATTGCCTTTGTTGTTGCGTCATAAATAATATTAATATTTTAAACTAATATTTTTATTTAATGTCTGTTAATATCTATTCAATTTTTTATGTTAATGACAGATCACAGACCAATTCATGTTTTTACAATACTCTACGTTTCGAACATATGAAGAGTTGGTGTATTAATCTGTGATTCATCTGTTTTATTGTGATAAAATTTGACTTGTAAATGTGAATTAGGAGTTTTGTATTGTTTGGTTTTTTATTATGTTTAATGTATTGTTATGAATTTTATAAATTGTAAGTTATGGTTTATATTAGATTAATAAAATTAAGCTCTTTAAAAGGAATTTCAGAGAGAAATTTTAAATGTAGAGTATTGTAAAAACATGAGTTGATCTGTAGTCTGCCATTAATTAAAAGACTAATAATATTGTCATCGTAAATAGACACTTGGTCTAATCGTTTAATTCATTCAAGGCAACTAATATATAAGTAAGACATAGTTGATTAGGATTATTAATTCTTTTTCCAATAAATTACACCGTACATGTAATTTAACAGTTAAAAAACAAGAATAGAAATCAACCCTTTAATCAATGGAGAATCAAGAATTGGAATTCGCCCATTCCTAATTTTTTAATTCATAAAAAATTAGTTTGGGTGATTTGCATCTACAGTAAAATTATTTTGTTAAAAATTATTGGTATATTTAAATTGAAGTTCTTGTTAGGCCTATATATTGAAATAGTTTGTTGCTAGTTGAAGCTTATTATCTCTCCTTTGTTGATGATCCAGAACAGATTCTAAAAGTATCTTAAACTGTGTAGTATATGACTTTGTGCTAAGTGTTTGTTTTCTATTTAAGAATATCACAACAGAACATGTATTTTAACATAGAGTATGTTATTATAATGTTTAGTGAACTAAGTACAGTGTTGCGTTACAGGAGTACCCTGATTACTACGAAGTCATAAAGAAGCCTATTAATATGGAACACATTGCCCAGAAGTTAAAATTAGGCGTTTATGAAAGTTTGGATGAACTTGTGTCTGACTTTGTTCTCATGTTTGACAATGCTTGTAAATATAACGAACCTGATTCTCAAATCTACAAGGTAAATGCATCAAGTTTTTAGTTTATTGGAATTGTTAGATTTAGTAATTTATTAAAATACACAATATCAAGAGCACAGTGGTACAATATATTACAATAAAAATATTGAAAAGAACCCCAATACCACAAAAATAATAAAAAATAACAAATAAGACAAGTTACTTAAGATTAAACCCTTATGTACATTTCGATGACCATGTCATCATCATCAGAGGGTCTAGTTACAAAACACAATCTAGCACACAAGAAGTTACAAACTAGAATGATACCAATCGTTCTCCGCAGTCTCTATATATAGGCGTGAGGTAAGCTCCGCCCCCTCTCCGCCCTCGACCGACAAATAACGATCGGCCATCAGGAACCAAATAGGTTATGTCAAAAATTACATTATAATAATACATATGTAATAAAAACTACAGCAATAACAATTAATAAACTAAAAGTAATTAGATTAAAACATCGTAATTTGAAGAAAGCTATTTAAGTAAAGTATATAATGGTGAGTAAGGAATAGGTCCTTTATCTGCATTCATTAATTTACAATTTGATTTGACTATAAATGATGATTTGTCTTATTTGTTATTTTTGATTATTTTTGTGGTATTGGGGTTCTTTTCAATATTTTTATTGTAATTTATTAAAAATTGAGTAAACAAAAAAGTTATTTCTAAAATAGGATCTTGTTTGTGAAAACTATCCCTTATTGCAAAAAGCAAATAAAATTGTGATTAAAGCAATTATGAGATTGCAAAACATTTAATGACAATAGTTTGATGCTTTAGGTCATTATGTGTGACCTATTACAAGGTTTTAACCCTTATAGACCACCCCTATTGTTATAAAGATTTTTGTAAATTGTATACTAATATTTTAATTTAATTCTAAAAATAAATACATTCATATTTAATTCGTTTATTTTCCTCCTTTAACACGTATCTAATTTTCAATTAGCTTTTCAACCTTTGTAAACTACTGTTAATAAAATAGTTTGAGGCAACCGTAACCTTAATGAAGTTTGAGATAACACACACACACACACACACACACACACACACACACTTCAGTTGTTTTTGATAAATTGAACTCCAGTAAATTGAATTTCTTAATTAATCAAATTCTTGTTATTTCTCTTTATAGTTTTCCCATATTATTTTACCTCTGTATTTTGAAGTACCAATAGATCAAAACCCTCTATAATTTGAATTTTACGAATAGAAAATTTTGAAAAAATACTGCCCAATTCAGTGGTATTGAATAATAATTCATTATTACGCATATTCAAGTTCAAACATGCAACCTGCATGTTGAAAATGTTATTGAAACAGTTACATTTTTTACCTCAATGCCACTTCAACCTGATTTGTAGACTATGCTAAAATTTACAATTTGATACATAACCAAAAATGTTTTAAATAAAAAAATATGGATTTGACAGGCAGTAGAAAAATTACAGTTCTTTACTGCGCTGAATGGGGCAACAGTGGCAAAGAGTGGTAGAAATAGGTAATGCGCTTAGAAGGCAACTTTCCTTGTTACTATAGTGTATTTATAGTAATGAGTGAATGCAAGGCAAGTGCAAAAGACATGTAAACAATTCACAGCCCTAATACCTTGTCATATCATTGATTTCTTGGCCGTCTTATAACAAATTCAATAAAACAAATTTTATATTTTGTTTGTCACTATAATTGAACAATCTAAAACAATCAGTTAATTTACTTTGCATTAAATCAAAACAAATTGTTGTTTAATATGGTGTCTTCATTTACAAACTTTCATATTTAAATTGTCAAATGTAAATACTGATCAAAAAATATTGCTATAAAAATTTGAAGGAAACCGTGTTGAATTGCTACTTGAAGCAACTGTGGCAAAAAAGTATTAATTGTGGTTAAGAGGATTTTATTGATTTAAATTAAAAGTTTAATTTTACCAGAAAAGTTTTTTTATTTCTATGAAGTGTGGTTGTGAAGGTCATCTATCATATAGTCATGTTCCCTGATTCGACAATGGTCATGTGACCGAAAGGTGCCTCATCACAACAAGGTAAAATTATTGCACTTAGTGTTGGAAAAAAGTATTTACAATAGTAATATATCAACTTCATAAAGTCAGTGCAACGGAAAAACAATGGATAACGTAAAATATCAAGAATATATATATATATATATTTATATATATATATTTAGGTTAGTTTTGGTTGGTAAAGATTATTTAGATTTTTTGGACTAAGAGACTGACAGACTTACCTTGGTAAGAGTCCACTCTGTAGTCTTGAAATAGAAACACATAAAAGCTTTTATGTGTTTCTATTTCAAGACTACAGAGTGCACTCTTACCAAGGTAAGTCTGTCAGTCTCCTAGGCCAAAAAATCTATACATATATCGATGAGGAGTAAGTAAGAAAAATTTTACAAAAACATTTAAACATGAGAAAAGTGTGCCAAAATAGTGTGCCTAAAACCTAACAAATAAACAAAAGACTCACAATTAGAAATTTGTTCTGAAATCTTGAAAAACATCGAGGATGGTCCTGAACTGTTAAACAGAGTCATTATATGTGATGAATCATGGTTTTTTACCTATGACCCAAAAACTAAGCGCTAATCAATGCATTAGAAGAATCCAAATTCACCACTACTGAAGAAAGCTTTAATGTCGAAATCAAAGTTCAAGGAAATGATTTTTTTTTTACATCCTTGGAGCTATATACATAAATTGGGTTCCTGAAGAGATTAAAGAGTACTTTCTAGAGGGGATGAAATGAAAGTTGTAAAAAATGAACATTGAGTGAGTTACAACAAAAGTTTTGTTACTTTATAGCCACAAGTTGTATAATTTTAAAAAACCTATGCTTTTTTAATATTTTTTATATTTTTTGTTACAGGATGCTCTAATGCTTCAGCGTGTGTGTTTACAAACTAAACTACAACTAAAAACAAGTGAAGATACAGTCCCTGATGTAACAGCTGCTGTCCAAGAACTCCTTACTTCTTTGTTTATTGCTGTGTACAACCACCAAGACGAAGAAGGACGGTGCTTCTCAGATTCCATGCAAGAATTGCCTGAACATGATGATATTGATGGGAAAAAGTAAGACTGATTTAAAGTTTTCTAAATAATATTGTTCTGGGATACTTATTATATTGTGGACTTAAAGCTTAGAGTTATGTAACTTAGATTTATAGATATGTTACTTTTCAGAGTTCGAGCATTATCTTTGGATTTGATCAAAAGACGACTTGACAGTGGACAATATCGCAGGCTAGATTTGTTCCAAGAAGATCTGTTCTCTTGCATGGAGAGAGCACGAAGACTTTCTCGCACAGATTCACAAGTGTTTGAAGATTCAGTGGAACTTCAGTCATTTTTTATTCGGCAAAGGTGAGCTATTTCTTGGGGTATACAAAAGCAGGTGCAAATTGCAAAAAGATAGCTGGCATTATTCTTTTTATTGAATTTATATATATATCGTGATGTTTCACGTTGTCCAATATTTTTCCATTGCTAGAAACGTTGCTATAAACTCACTAGAAAAATACCACATTTAAATCCACATATATATATATATATATTGTAATAATTGGTAATTTTTGCTTTTATACAAGTCTTAATAAAATTTATAATTTAAAAGAAATAACAATTCAATGCTGCTTTTTGTTACAATAAACTTTTAATATCTTAAAATGACATTCCTTGTTATCTTTTACAAAGTCACTTACTAATTAAAAATTCTTATTTCCTCTACAAAGAATTACAAAATTTAAGCTTTATTAGCCTAAGTCTAGATTTGTTATGGCAGCAAGAAGTTTAGTTATAAAATTTAATATGAATTGAAATTGATTTAATTATTTCAATTTGAGCTTGAGCTCTCTTTATCTCGGGTTAAATAGGTGGGTTTTCTAAATTTTGACTAATAAATTTTGAGTTGGCACTTTCAAAAAATATCTAAATTACAATTCTTACAAGTTAAAATTTTTTACAAGTTATTTTGGTTCCTAATTAAATAATTTCCTGAATAATGTCTTCTTAATTGATCAGTTCAATGGTTTGGCTTATTGTTACTCTGTAATTACGATTCAAATACGATACTGCACTTTCCGCACCAGTTAAAAAAATAAAATTTTTACAGCCAATTCTGAATACGTCTTCCTCGTTCCGATGCTTGGTTCCAACTGCGTACTGACGCTATCTTTGTTAGAAAAAATGGCCAAATCGTGAATTTCCGCTATTTTTTCGTTTATTCCTTGTAGGTACAGCTTTACGGATGTCATGTTCTTCTTCTTTACAGATACACTTCTTCTTCTTAACAACTGCACTTAAATTTCTTTGCATTTAAATCCAAAACTGTTTTAGATTATATTTAAAACGAGAAATACTTAAAACGAATAACTTTTGCCGGTCAATGCGCACGCAACTCCACAAATCCGTTACATCGTTTTTACTACAGCACATTCCACTAGCTTGCCGTGTGAAAGTTTTAAGTGTATTTTTACATAGTTCTATTTAAATTGTTACCTATCAATTATTTCTAATACATATTCTTTATAAATAGTGATTTGTGTGGTTTTTTTCTTTTATATAAAATTTTGTGATTAGATCTAAAATGTGGCCGTGTGAATTTTCTATACAAGTGAAATTAGGTTATGTTTACAATTCGTTCCTGGTATATTTTAGTAATTTTTACATACTGAATTTATTTATATATATTTATCTTAATTTGGTAAGTGCCTTTTATATAGATATTACTTCAAAATGTTACATAGTCCCCAAATTTAGATAAAAAAAATTTTGATTCCGAAATTCCTTTTTTTTATCTCAATTTTCACATTTTGGGAGTAAACTCTTACTCTATCCTTCTTGCTTGTCTGCTGCCATCTAATTACATATGATATACTTAACTACTAACAATACAATAAATTAACAATTAACATTTAACCAACAATACTCTTACTCTTAACATCTCGTACATTAATCATTTTCTGATTCTTAGAGTCTATTTTATAAACTTTTTCTTTTTCTTTCTTTATTTTAAATTTAATAGAATGGAATCTTTCCAATCATAAGTCTTTTTATTTATCTATATAATCTATCTTCTGACACAGTGTTCCTTTTTTTTTTTTTTTTTTAAATTTTAGCCTAACCGAGTCATAGCATGTCTAGGTTGTTTGTAGGTTAGGTCCTTGTTCTTATTCATTCATCCCTTCCTATTTTATTTTTATTTACATATTTTTTTATTTCTTTATATTTTTTTTTCAAGTGTTTGTTTAATTATTAAGTCATTTCTGGTCTATTGTCATTTCTGGTTTATTTGTTATCTATCCCTCCTACATTCGCTTCCTTCTCCTAATACTTTTATATCCTGAGACATTCCTGTTGTTACCATCTTATTATCCCTTGTTATTTTCCTTTCTCTCGACTTCTCCCTTTATTTATTTAATTGGTTCTACCTGAAATTTATCTGATTCTCCCTGGTGTGCCTCCCTTGGTTCATAAAATTTCTTTAACAAGCTAATATGGAAAATTCCTCTAATTTTATTGCTTCTAGCATCTTTGATTTCATAAGTCGCTTTGCCATATTTCTTGGTGATCACATAAGGTCCATCATATACATAAAATAATTTTGCCATCTCACCTCTTATACCCTGTGGTTGCCAATTTTCTTTTACTAATACCTTGTCCCCAACATTTAATTCTTCTATTTTATGAGTTTTATTAAATTTCTCTGCTCTCTTATGAGCCTTTTCCTTAATTCTACTCCTAGCAATTTCTAAATGTCTTTCTAAATTTATTAATTTTGAACTCCAGCCAAAATTTTTTATTTCCTTTTGCCAAAACCTTTCATCCTGAATTCCTAGTTGTAGCTGGTTAGGTGTGTATCCTGTAGTCTCATGAGGAATTTCATTAATTGCCTGGTTAATAACCTCTACATACTTTCCCCATTCTCTATGGTTATGATGACAATATGTTCTCAAACATCTAA
The DNA here is from genome assembly GCA_036971475.1 of Prosapia bicincta. Taxonomy (NCBI): domain Eukaryota; kingdom Metazoa; phylum Arthropoda; class Insecta; order Hemiptera; family Cercopidae; genus Prosapia; species Prosapia bicincta. The sequence goes on along the minus strand of JBAIZL010000002.1, from coordinate 16,110,871 downwards.
TGATCTCCTTATTCACCCTCTCAACGATATTGCTTTGTGGCCTCCTTATTGGAGAAAATATTGGTTTCATTTCTCTATTTTTTATATACTCCAGCCATTTCTTATTATTAAACTGGGTTCCATGATCAGTCTGTATTCTTTCTACTCTCCCGAAATTTTCTATATAATTTTCTAAACATTTAATTGCCTCCCCTGTGGTTGCCTTTTTCAATTTATAGATTTGAACGAATTTTGTAAATACATCTAACATTACTAATAAATACTTATAGCCTCCTACAGTTCTTTGAAATGGTCCTATAAAATCAATTGACAATTGCTCCTTTGGTTTTTCCACTTGGATCCCTTTCATCTCTCCAAAATTACCTTGGGTTACATTTTTAGCTCTTTGACAAATATTACATGTTTTAATAATTCCCCTAATGCTTTTTCCCATCTTCTTCCAAGTGAAGCTCTCTGATAATATGGTATGACATTTCTTAGCTCCTGCATGCAGGTAATATTCATGACAAGTACCCACTATTTCTTTAATCATTCCCTTTGGTACGACTATTTTCCAACTTTCCCTATTTCTTTTGTATACTAAGTCATTAATAATTTTATAATTTTGAAGATAATTTTGAATGTTTTCTTTTATTTCTCTAACTTCCAAATCTTCTACTTGTAATTTACTAAATTCTTTAAATTTTGTACACATTTCCATATCCATAACTCTTTCTATATAATTTATTTGTAATTCTGAATTTTGGTCTCTTCTTTCAAACTTATTTTTGTCATAAGGGTTCCTGCTCAATAGGTCTGCAACTACATTTTCTTTTCCTTTACAGTGTTCAATAGTATAATCATACTCTTGCATTAGTAATATCCATCTATGCAATCTTGAATTTAAAATTTTACAAGTCTTAATAAAAGTTAAGGCCTGATGGTCAGTCTGGATCACAATTTTTCTTCCTAGGATGATCTGTCTTGCTTTCTGCAGACAAAACAATATAGCAAGTAATTCCTTCTCAGTGGTATAATATTTAACTTCACTTCCTTTTAATGTGCGGCTCATAAACATTACTGCCTTTTTCTCCCCCTTTTCATCAATCTGATAGATGTGTCCTCCTATGGCATATTCACTGGCGTCTGTTTGTAGGTAAAATGTTTTCTGGTAATCTGGGTGAGTAAGTACATTTGTTTCCAAAAATTTTTTCTTTAATTTAATAAAATTTCGCTCCTCCTCTTCTGTCCAAATAAATTTGTTTCTATTAGATAATAATTTTAATAATGGTTGTACAAATTCTGAATATTTTTCTATAAATTTATTATAATAATTAGCCATTCCAATAAAACCTTTTAACTGTCGAGGATTTTTAGGTGAGGGAAATTCTAATATAGCTCTAACCTTCTCTTCATCCATTTTTACTCCATTTGTAGTCAATCTATATCCTAAGAATGAAATATCTTTTCTACAGAACTCTGATTTATCAAATTTAATGGTCATGTTGTTTTTTAAAAAAATTTGGAAAATCCTTTCTAGGTGTTTTTTATGCTCCTCAAATGTCTCAGACATACAGACTATATCATCTACATATATTAAGGTGAAATCTTCTAATTCCTCCCTCATAATACTGTCCATAGCTCTTGCCAATGCTGCTAGAGATGTTTTCAATCCATAGGGTGTAACAACAAACTGGTATGTTTTCCCTCTATGTTGGAATGCAGTATATTTTCTTGACTCCTCTTCCAATTCAACCTGCCAGAAACTGTTAGTGAGGTCCATGGTACTCAACCAATTAACTCTCTTTGCTCTGTGTAGAATCTCATTTATTCCTCTATAGCAATCATAATCCGGAATTATAATTTCATTTAGTTTTCTTGCATCTAAACATAATCTAACTTTCCCATTGGTTTTGATGACTGGGACTATTGGATTAATATATGGACTAATACTTCTTTCAATTATACCTAACCTCAACATTTTCTCTATCTCTTTTTGTACCTGATCTTGGTACTTTGTAGGAATTGGGTAATTTCTTTGGTAAAATGGTACATCTTCCCTAACTTTAATCTTATGTTTATATGCAGTGCATAAACCGGGCTGGTCTGAAAATACTTCTTTATACTTTTCTATTAAATCACTCATCTCCTGTCTTTGTTCCTCAGTTACCTCTTCATTCCCTATTCTTTCAAAAATATCCTCTTTTTTTATCTCTCCCTTCTCTTGTACAATTTTAATATAATTTTGACTCTGGTTTCCAAAAGTTTCAAATTCTTCCCATTTTTCCATATCATTCATTCCTTCCTGTTCATCACAACTCAATTCCTCCTCCATTTCATTTTCAAAATTATTCATCTCCCCTTTAAATTTTGTCTGCCCATCTACACTCATCTTTGATTTATGTAATTTGTTTTCATATTTAAACTCCATTTCCCATTTTCCAAAATCAAGTTGTGCCTCCACATCCATCAACATATCCGTACCTATAATAAATTTTCTCAATAAGCCTGGCACCACTAGGCATTGAAACGGATATTTTACCCCTCCTATTTCTCCTATTACCATGATCATTTTGTTTATCTTTTTAGTTTTCTTATTTGTTGCAGTCCGAATGGTTAAATTTTTTATTGGTAGGATTTCTATTTTTCCTATTTTATTTTTATTCTCTAACATCCATTTCTCCTGGATACATGTTACGTTACTGCCTGTGTCTATTAATGCTAGTAAACTTGTATCTTCCATCTTAATCTCTATCTCTGGGTTTATTATTTTTTTTTTCAATTCCTAAATTATAATTTCTCTCCTCATCTTCTTGTTCTAAAAATTTTCTACTGATTAATACATTATTTATAGTTAACTTAATTTTATCGTAGGAGCTTTTATCAAATTTTATCACTGGCAACCTCATTTGTTCTGTTTGATGCTCCTTTTCCTGATCCAAGGCGATGATACCAGTGTTCTCTAGTTTTCCGTTTGACTATGTGCACCATCCTCCTTCCTTGTCCCCACACATCTCCTTGTCTCTATCTGATTTATTTCCTTCTGGCTCCTGTCATTTGTTCTGTAATTCCTGTCTCCTCTATTTTCTCGATTATTTTCCTGCCCTGGTCTTGGTTCACTATTCCCCCTCATATGATTATCTATTCTTCTGTTAAAAAACTGGACATATGGCCGTCCTTCACTTCTATATTCATTCCTTCTATACAATTCTCCTGGTCCTGGAAATCTTCTATTTCCCTGCTGTCTCATCCCTTCCTCACCCCTTCTGGGTGGAAATCTATTTCCATTCTGTTCCTCTCTAGGGGTAGGCCTATTCCATGGTCCCCTGTTTCTCTGTCTTATTTCCTTATTTCTCTCCTCTATATCCTCCTCATTTAGCATCCTTTCCATCTCTCGGATCGTTTTTATATTTTGTACTCTTCTTGACAACTGTATCCTTTCATTAAAATGCCGGCTTAATCTCCGGACTATCTCTTCCTCATTTTGCGGTGGTGTCATGTTCTTTAAAACTATGACTCTTTCTATGAAATAATCTGCTCTGGCTCTTCCATTTCCCTCTATATACCTTTCATTTTCTATTCTCTCTTTGATGCCTTCCTGTATTTCTTTGGCCCAGTATCTTTCTATAAACCTGTCTTGTAAATCCGCGAAATTTTCCACCTCCTCTCTAATTGATTCCCACCATCTTGCCGCTCCTACTTCCAAGGCTCTATCTATGATTCCTCTCCATTCATTTTCAAATCCTTCCCCTGTCCTACATCCAAATTTTCTTTCCACATACCTATCCAGTCTTTTTAGGAACTCCATAGGGTTCCCATTCCTACCATTAAATTTTGGCATCTCCTCCTGATTCCCGCATGACACCTGTATTATCCTTAGGCCTTCTCCTCCTTTATTTTCTTCCACCTTCTTTTCTACCTTTTCCATTCTCTGGGTCAATTCCCCTTGTTTCTCATTATTCCTCCTTCCTTCTGTTTCCAATCGGTCAATTCTATCATTATTATTGTTTTTCTCAATAGCTATCTCCCTATTTAAAACTCTTAACTCTTCCCTGTTCTGTATTGTCATTTTTTCTACCTTCTCTATCTCTTTCTTATTAATCTCTGTCACATCAGCTATTATTTCTTTTGTTTCCTCTAAATTCTCCTTAATCTTCTCCTCTAAGTCTCTTCTCATAACTCCTACTACATCATTATTCTCTGTTCTCAACTGTTCCCTCATATCCTCTATCATTCTCCTATTTTCTTCCTTTAGGCTCTCGAATTTCTTATCCAACCTATTCATTTCCAACCTACTTGAGGCAAATCCTCTGTTCATCTCTTCTCTCATCTCCTTATTTTCCTCCTTTATCTCTCCTTTTACTTCGTTTATATTCTCCTTTAATTCCTTTTTTAATTCGTCCATCTTATCTAATTGTCTATTCATATTCTCACTCATTTCTTTCATCTCCTCTTTTCCTTTTCGGCTCATTTCCATGAGAGATCTCATCATCTCCCTTAAATCTTCATTCTCATTATTTCCCTTTTTCTGTTGGGTTTGCATCAGTGGTAATCCCCTAGCCTCATCTACTTGGGTTTCCACCTCACTCTCTTCTATAGGCATATCTGTGCCTTCCGTTTCTGTCTCTTGTATTTCTAGGCTTGTCCCTTCTTCCAATTCTATTAGGCCTATTGTAGCTTCTTCCTCTTTTTCATCTATTTTTTCTTTTAATGTCACATATTTTCCTTTTGCAGCTTCCTCAACTGCTGTACCCTTCCTAGACCTACTATGTTTGTTATATTCCTCTAATTTTTCTGTTTTTTTCGCTTTCTCCCTCCTTAAATTATATGTACCTGTTTCAGATTCCATATTTTTTTTTTTTTTAATTTCTTTATCTAAAATTTCAAAATTCCCCTTTATTCTATTTAAATTTTGAAAATAAAAATTATTGACTTATGGTTGCAAAGTCCTGAAAAGTAAACAATATTAATACAAATATTTAATTAATAATCTTATCTAAAGTGCCTTAAGGTTAATTCTTAAATTTTTTTTTATAATCGAGCCCCACGTTTGTGTGCCAAATGTAATAATTGGTAATTTTTGCTTTTATACAAGTCTTAATAAAATTTATAATTTAAAAGAAATAACAATTCAATGCTGCTTTTTGTTACAATAAACTTTTAATATCTTAAAATGACATTCCTTGTTATCTTTTACAAAGTCACTTACTAATTAAAAATTCTTATTTCCTCTACAAAGAATTACAAAATTTAAGCTTTATTAGCCTAAGTCTAGATTTGTTATGGCAGCAAGAAGTTTAGTTATAAAATTTAATATGAATTGAAATTGATTTAATTATTTCAATTTGAGCTTGAGCTCTCTTTATCTCGGGTTAAATAGGTGGGTTTTCTAAATTTTGACTAATAAATTTTGAGTTGGCACTTTCAAAAAATATCTAAATTACAATTCTTACAAGTTAAAATTTTTACAAGTTATTTTGGTTCCTAATTAAATAATTTCCTGAATAATGTCTTCTTAATTGATCAGTTCAATGGTTTGGCTTATTGTTACTCTGTAATTACGATTCAAATACGATACTGCACTTTCCGCACCAGTTAAAAAAATAAAATTTTTACAGCCAATTCTGAATACGTCTTCCTCGTTCCGATGCTTGGTTCCAACTGCGTACTGACGCTATCTTTGTTAGAAAAAATGGCCAAATCGTGAATTTCCGCTATTTTTTCGTTTATTCCTTGTAGGTACAGCTTTACGGATGTCATGTTCTTCTTCTTTACAGATACACTTCTTCTTCTTAACAACTGCACTTAAATTTCTTTGCATTTAAATCCAAAACTGTTTTAGATTATATTTAAAACGAGAAATACTTAAAACGAATAACTTTTGCCGGTCAATGCGCACGCAACTCCACAAATCCGTTACATCGTTTTTACTACAGCACATTCCACTAGCTTGCCGTGTGAAAGTTTTAAGTGTATTTTTACATAGTTCTATTTAAATTGTTACCTATCAATTATTTCTAATACATATTCTTTATAAATAGTGATTTGTGTGTTTTTTTTCTTTTATATAAAATTTTGTGATTAGATCTAAAATGTGGCCGTGTGAATTTTCTATACAAGTGAAATTAGGTTATGTTTACAATTCGTTCCTGGTATATTTTAGTAATTTTTACATACTGAATTTATTTATATATATTTATCTTAATTTGGTAAGTGCCTTTTATATAGATATTACTTCAAAATGTTACAATATATATATATATATATATATATATATATATATATATATATATTGTAACATTTATAGAATGGGCTATATAATATTATTTAAGAATTGGAAGAATATATTAGAAATAGCTCACTCAAAATTTAAAAAAGAAATTCATTAAAAGATTGGTTAGGTTAAATGAAAACTAAATTTAGGTAAAAGCATAGAATTGTAAACAAGGTTTTTGAACTGGAAATGTATTAGGAAATTTGTTATATCAAATAACCTAACACATAAATTAAAACTAGATAATCTAATAATAATTATATTCAAACAAAATTGTAAATATTAGTAAAATAGGGCATAAGTAATTACTTGAAGGAGAAAGTGAAATACGATTGTAAACAATGAGATTGGAAGGTTATGTTTCTATGAATTCGGCTCAAAACACACACAATTCGGAAATGTCACAAAAGTAAAACACAAAGACACTTCACACACTAATAATATTAATAAAATAAACACTGGAAGGTTTGTTGAGGATAGAAAATTGAAACAGTAAGTTTCAACCAGGTTTAACCAAGTTAAAACGCCATTCTAAACAAGCTCGTTGTGGACGCATCAGCTGTAAAACGGTGAAAATAGTTCGTTGACATTAACATGTGTGAAAGTCTAGTGGAAAGGAATCGAACTAAATTATAAACCATCTGATTTTGCTTTTTAAGAAGAAGGCCGCCATATTTGTAACATTTTAAAAGAAAATCGAAGGACGCGTAGTTAGAGTAGAGTGAGAGATAGCGTGGGTGACGCTACAAGACCGGACCTGCCAGGACCAGTCAAAATTCTATTTATTTGGAAAGAGTTCGTCTAAATTATACAGTTTTGTGAGTAAACTTGGCCAGATTAAACAGGAATAAGAAAATTGAAAGAGTTAATACAGTGAGAATATAATTTGAAAGAACTAAAACGGATTTAAGTGTGTAAAAAGTGAAATTTAAAGACAACGGAATTCTACGTGTGAGCAAGCAGCCTTTCGCCGTTATTTGATAAGTTAAGTACCTAGCGCTATATAAAAAAATAAACTTTAGTGGACTTTTAAGATAATAGAGAAGTTTATAATTGTACATTAGGATATCTTGTAGTTAATTAATAGTAAGTAATAAGAAATAATCCAGTTCAAATAGTTTAGCCTTTTTAGTATATTCAAAATTAAAGTATTTCCATCCGGAAAATATTTATTAAAGCTAATTTCAAAATTTAATATTGTTTGTTCAAAATTTATTTAATTAACCTAAGAATTAAAAAAAAAAATATAGCCCATGCTATAACCCCGAGATATCAAGAGATCTTAAACTAGCCAAGGGTATTAAAATTGTGTAACTCTAAAATTAAAAGAAAATAAGAGTTAGTATATTTTGTTAAAAGTTGTTAAGTTTATTTTTGTTCTGTTTATTGTGTTAATTGTTTACTTGTTGAATTAATAAATAATTGTAATAAAGAATTTAAATTACAAATGCCTGAGTTGTGTTGTGTGTTATAAAAATAACTTTACATTTGGCACACCAACGTGGGGTACGATTATTAGAAAAATAATAATAAAGAATAAATTATTCAGGAGTTTGTGTTTTTAATAAGAAATAAAATATCTTATAATAAGAAAAAAAATTTATTTAGAGGGATTTTGAATCAAAATTAATTTAGAACTTTTTATATGAAAAACATTTGAACTGGAAATAGATTTAGAAAAAAAATTTTGGAAAATTAAACACTGAGTTGAATAGAATCAAGGCTAGGTTTATAGTATATATAAAAAATTGTTTATGTTTATATAATAAGTTACTTACAGCTAAAAAAAAAAAAGAAAATATTATAGGCGAGCTGGTAGTTGTAGGGGACTAGGAAAAAGGGACAATTTTGGAAATGAAAGAAATAAAAATGGAAGGCACAGATATGCCAATAGGAAACATGGAGGTAGATGAAGCTAGGGGACTACCACTTGTAGAAATTGAACAGGAACGAAGGGGTAGTGAAAGTGGAAGTAGAAATAATGATGACTGGATAAAAAAATTGTTCGAAAGCAACCAAAACTTACTAAAAGAAATAAATAAAGGGAATGAGAAAATAAAAGAGGAGATGAAGGATATGAGAGAGGATCTAGATAGAAAATTAGATATAAATAATGAAAATATGAGAGAAATAAAAAAAGAATTAGAGGAAAATAGAGACGAAATAAGAGAGATGAAGGAGGATCTAAAAGTAATAAAAGATGAAATACGGGAGGAAAATAGGAAAATGATAGAGGATATGAGGCGACAGTGGAGGACAGAGAATAATGCTGTAGTAGAGGATGAGAGAAGAGACTTAGAGGAGAAAGATGGAGAATTAGAGGAGGAGATTAAGGAAAATTTTGAGGAAACAAATGAAATAATAGCTGATGAGATAGAAATTAATACAAAAGAGATAGAGAAAGTCGAATATATAACAAAGAAAAACACAGAAGAGTTAGGAGAGTTAAAATTAAGAAATGAAGTAGGAAAGATGGAGGTACTGCCAATAAAAAATATAACAATTCAAACCGCAACTAATAAGAAAATTGAAAAGATTAATAAAATGAAAATGGTAATAGGAGAAAGAGGAGGAGTTAAATATCCGTCTCAAGGCTTAGTGGTACAAGGCTTATTGAGAAAATTTATCAGAGGTACGGATATGTTAATGAATGTGGAGGCACAATTTGAGTTTGGAAAATGGGAGATGGAATTTAAATATGAGAATAGCAGAGAAAATAGAAACTATGAAGCAGATGAAAGATACAATGGAGATGTAAACGGTGTTAAGGCGAGGACAGGCGTGGGGACAAGAAAAGAGCATGGTGCCCACAGTCAATCTGAAAACTAAGACAATCAGAAACCCAGGAATAGAAATTAATAGAGGAAACAAGTTTACAGGCATTAATAGACACAGGCAGTAATATGACATGTATTCAGGAGAACTGGAAAAGGAAAATAATAATAAAATAGGAAGGGAGATATTAAATATAGGTGAAGGAAGCAATATGAATAAACTCTAGGTGATTATGTGTATATGAAAACGTTAGCAGGAGATAAGTTTTAAGAGATGGTAACTATATCTACGAGAATTTATTAGAAACTTCGTCGAATAATGAATAAAGATAAAATTATGTATATTTAAACTTCGTCGTATTGTTAGGGAGAATCTGCGTTGATAAATAATGGAACTTCGTCGTATATATTATATATTATAAAAGAAATATGAATCTATGATAATAAATATTAAAGCATCGTTGTAATAAAAATATGGTAATTGTGTATTTAAACTTCGTCGTATTGTAAGGGAGAATCTGCGTTGATATATATAAGTATTAAAACAAAATTTATATTCGTTGATATAGGGATAGTGTAATCGAAGGAACTATAGATATGATCAAATAGAGGATATGAAATTGCAACCTTTAAAAATATTAGATGTTAAACTTCATACAAAATAAACTGAAATGATATAAGAAAATAATTGAACTGGATGTGAGATTGGAAGGGGAGATAAAATACTAACTTAGAACTGAGAGTTAGATGAAGCTAAAAGCAAAATAAATATGAGATAAATAATAAACAAGGAATAAACAGAAATAAGGGAAAGAGAAATGTTATAACCAATTTGACCAAATCTAGACATACTATGACTCGGATAGGATGGGATTTAAAGACACGGTATCAGAGAATATATGTTAAATAAATATTGAATCAGACTTATGATTGGAAGGGTTCCAATTGTAATAAATGTAAAAAATAATAATAATTATGGAAGGAATTGTAAATACCAGAACATGATTTATATGTTAGAATTGTTAAAGAATTGTTGAATGAATGTTAGTTATAAGTATATTGTATTGTTAGAAGATATGTTAAGTAATATGTAGCTTGAAGTGTTCAGCTCAGTATTTGATTGTTAAAGAATTAAGATAAAATTGTGTCGTAGGAATTAAGTATAAATGGACAATTTAAAGTATAAATGTTAATTTAAATTGAATTTAAAAAAAAAATATGTATATCTAATCAAGCTTGTAAAATGTAAAGAATGTGTAATGTAGATATTATGAATATTTTTTTATTTAAATTAAATTAGGGGACATTGTAACATTTATAGAATGGGCTATATAATATTATTTAAGAATTGGAAGAATATATTAGAAATAGCTCACTCAAAATTTAAAAAAGAAATTCATTAAAAGATTGGTTAGGTTAAATGAAAACTAAATTTAGGTAAAAGCATAGAATTGTAAACAAGGTTTTTGAACTGGAAATGTATTAGGAAATTTGTTATATCAAATAACCTAACACATAAATTAAAACTAGATAATCTAATAATAATTATATTCAAACAAAATTGTAAATATTAGTAAAATAGGGCATAAGTAATTACTTGAAGGAGAAAGTGAAATACGATTGTAAACAATGAGATTGGAAGGTTATGTTTCTATGAATTCGGCTCAAAACACACACAATTCGGAAATGTCACAAAAGTAAAACACAAAGACACTTCACACACTAATAATATTAATAAAATAAACACTGGAAGGTTTGTTGAGGATAGAAAATTGAAACAGTAAGTTTCAACCAGGTTTAACCAAGTTAAAACGCCATTCTAAACAAGCTCGTTGTGGACGCATCAGCTGTAAAACGGTGAAAATAGTTCGTTGACATTAACATGTGTGAAAGTCTAGTGGAAAGGAATTGAACTAAATTATAAACCATCTGATTTTGCTTTTTAAGAAGAAGGCCGCCATATTTGTAACATTTTAAAAGAAAATCGAAGGACGCGTAGTTAGAGTAGAGTGAGAGATAGCGTGGGTGACGCTACAAGACCGGACCTGCCAGGACCAGTCAAAATTCTATTTATTTGGAAAGAGTTCGTCTAAATTATACAGTTTTGTGAGTAAACTTGGCCAGATTAAACAGGAATAAGAAAATTGAAAGAGTTAATACAGTGAAAATATAATTTGAAAGAACTAAAACGGATTTAAGTGTGTAAAAAGTGAAATTTAAAGACAACGGAATTCTACGTGTGAGCAAGCAGCCTTTCGCCGTTATTTGATAAGTTAAGTACCTAGCGCTATATAAAAAAATAAACTTTAGTGGACTTTTAAGATAATAGAGAAGTTTATAATTGTACATTAGGATATCTTGTAGTTAATTAATAGTAAGTAATAAGAAATAATCCAGTTCAAATAGTTTAGCCTTTTTAGTATATTCAAAATTAAAGTATTTCCATCCGGAAAATATTTATTAAAGCTAATTTCAAAATTTAATATTGTTTGTTCAAAATTTATTTAATTAACCTAAGAATTAAAAAAAAAAATATAGCCCATGCTATAACCCCAAGATATCAAGAGATCTTAAACTAGCCAAGGGTATTAAAATTGTGTAACTCTAAAATTAAAAGAAAATAAGAGTTAGTATATTTTGTTAAAAGTTGTTAAGTTTATTTTTGTTCTGTTTATTGTGTTAATTGTTTACTTGTTGAATTAATAAATAATTGTAATAAAGAATTTAAATTACAAATGCCTGAGTTGTGTTGTGTGTTATAAAAATAACTTTACAATATATATATATATATATATATATATATATATATATATATATATATATATATGAAATTATTATTAATTGTAAACAATTTTTTCCACCACTAAGTGCAGTAATTTTACCTTAGGGTGATGAGGTACCTTTCGGTCACTTGACCATTGTCGAATCACTGAATTAATTTTCTCTATGTTTCTGGTGTGGTTGTTTGGTCCGTGATGTTGGTATTTGTTGACGTCATGCATGTTTCTTCTTGAGTTGCGTGTATAATGTTTTTGAATAGTACGTCATCTGCATATGTTGTCTGTAGGCTCATTAAATTGTTGTGTATGTTTTTATAGATGTGGTATTTTTCTAGTGAGTTTAGTTCTTTTGGGTTATTTATTTTAAGTTGAAATGGCCACAGTCTGTATACTTTCTTAAAGGCAGCATTGTTGATACATCCAGTTTATTTTATTTCTTCGTAATTGAAAACAACTCTTTACAGAGATAATAATCCCATTTATTTGGCATGAATCTTATCCCCTTTTAGCAGGTTAGAAATGGCAGCTGTAACCTTCTGTCAAATAGAAACGTACACAGATTCATTCTTATTGAAATTATACAGATGCTGCTTTAGAATATTAAACTCTGATAAGATTAGACATAACATACTAAGTGAAGTATTTGTTATATTCCATGTTAATTTACTGTTTGGTATCTTATACAAATATTTTAAAATATGAATATTTTAAATATTATTTGTGAAGTTTTTTTTGAGAATGAAGAAGGAAAATGGCCTGTGTAAATGCAATTCTGTCTGGATTAATTTGATGATATCCTTTTGAGATTCCTTGTGATTGATTTTTTTAGATTACTTTATTATGTAAATTTTGAAACAGTTCCCACAGTCGTATTTTATAATAAATGATTATGTTACTAAATTTCTATAAATGTCACAAGTTTTTTATTTTTATTTGTTAAAGTTGTTCATTCTTCAGATCATTAATATTAATTTTAAATATAGTTTTGAGTAATCCAGAATCAGATTTTTGGCGGTAGGTTCAAAGAAGCATTTTAGGGTTACCTGTTTCATTTGTTTTCATTGTATATTTTAATTTTCTTATAATTTTGAGTTTTTTTCAAATGCTTATTTAAACATTCTTAAGTAGTATTTGATTGATTATGATACTGTTTTTAATGGATTGACTTACATTATATAAATTTTGTATAGGGATGAGCTTTGTCGCAATGGTGACCTCCTTCACTCCCCTGCACTCAATTATACTCTCTTGGATCTGTCAACGGCTGTTGATTCCACCCGACAACAGAAACTGCTTCAGGAGCAACCCGACGATGAAACTGAAACAAGGAGCTCTGAGGATACAAGCAGGGTAAATATATAAACGTAAAATATAACCAAACCTGCACAAAATCATTAAGTGACAAGGTCTGCTTCGTTAGAGCATATGAGACTTAGTTTACTAGTTTTATATAGCTGCCTATTATACAACTCTGCATCTTCTATTTTGTAGTATTTTTGTCTTTCTGGTAATGATGATATTACAAGTAGTAAAACTTGTATTTTGTTTTACACAGGATGCAACCAGCTGCTCAGGGCCTGCAGTTGGTACAGCTGACAATGCTCTCAGTTACAACCAGCAAGTGTATAGGATTGGGGATTTTGTGTATGCCGAGAGCAAAGAACGGGGGATGGAACCAATATTACTGAACATACAAAGGCTGTGGACTAATCAGGAAGGGCAGCAAATGCTGTACGGAAACCAATTTTATAGGCCTAGAGAGACATACCATGTTACTACAAGAAAATTTTTAGAAAAGGTATTTCGTTTATTGTAGATTTTTTACACGCTTAGGTAATTGAAATTTGGCATGAATATTTTTAACACCTTTGTAATTTAGTGGATTTGATAAGGGAAGAAAAAACACTCCATTTTATATATTTTATTTTTAATCACTAAAAAACACTTGATAAGTTTAAAAATAAACAATCCTTTCTCATTTTGATATGAGTATGAAGCGTTAACTATTACTACTTAAAAATTCCCAATACATAAGTTACATACATGGTTCAGTTTTAGCAGAGAGGCACAGATATGTAGAATGTTATACTAGGATTGTTCAGAAAGTAACATTCTGTACTGTGAGAAGTGGTGGGGGTTTGTGTATTGAAGCTTACAGGTCAGTATGCTTCAAGTTGCAGTGTTAAAAAGTCATGGTGCTTGTCTTTTATTTACAGTAGCAAGTTAATGAATAGTAGAATTGAAAATCCTGCCAAGTTTATTCATTAAGGTTTTTACTGTCAATGTTCGTCATCATGAACTTGGAAATTTGTGTATAGAGCAGATGTGATTGTTGTCAGTGTTTTGCATGACTTTGCTAAGAGTAGGGAGATAGATTTATGTAATGATGACAAAAGTGGACCCCCATCTGTGTTAAACAATGATCTGCTCCAGTAAATCCACAAAAACTAGAATTTCATGATGAAACTCTTTCACTGAGCTCTTGTGTTGTAGAAATTGATTGAAATTCATTACAAAGAAATTATCTTACAGTGTGATCCAAAATCCTCAGAGCAGCAGCTTATTTATTTTTGAATTCTGTGAACAGCGTTACAGAATGCCTTATTCTGTCAATTCCTTACAAAAGCAAAATGAACACTTTACTCTCAACGTTTTTTGGTGTAGAGTCAGTCAGATTCCACTTGCCCTAAATGTCTTCACCCACCTAACAATCAGTTGTAGACCAGGAACTGGACCTTCAGAATAAATATTGAAATGATTACATAATGCTCGTTTGAGTTTTAATAATGGAATTGCCTTTTGAAAATTGAACCTTGACAGTAAACGAGCTTGCTGCTCGTTGGTGACAATTAACTAGGAGTGTAACAAAACTTCAGAACTTCTTCTGAACTAGGCTCTCCCATGTTGTGCAGCTTGGGACGAAATATAAATCACCAAGTTTTTGAGCTGCACCTTGTACAACAGGGTGTCTAGTGACAGGGAAAACCTGGAAAAGTCAGGGAATTTTAACATTCTGGAAAAGTCAGGGAAAATTTTAAAAATCGGGAAAATATTTATTTTGATTAGAAACAAAACTAGTGGCCATTGCTCTCGAATATTTGGTATTGTAAGCCAGCGGTTTAGGGTCAGGGCAGTCAGGAAATAACACTTCTTTATTTAGATGCCCATTATTTATTTGATAAGCCCATTGCTATGACTTCAGGACTTATGTCAATAAATATTAAACGTGTCGAGTTGGTACAACTGGGAGGTTTTAGCCTGGACCGTGGCCTTGGGGTGCGCAGTGGTTCTGTTATCATATGGACAGGTGGGGATAACAGATAACTCAGTCTGTTTCTGACCACACAGAACGCTGTGTAAACATTCGTAGCCAGCTATTTGCCTAGACTCGTGATAGTATGTGTTTTATTTGACGGTGATTATTTTTACACTGTTTATTTCAACATGGAAGGTTCCAGTTTTCATTGCAGTAGCGGGCAAGCGCGTCATGCAGATGTCGTCATTACCTCCCCTCCTTCCTTAGAATAAATATAAACTAAAAGATGAAGTGACTGAAGCAGAGATTATATGGTGCGTGAATTTAGTAATGCAACACTTCTTTACGCAATGCAGAAGGTAGTGTGTGCCTCTTTCCAAGGATGTTCCCTGATAGCACCATTGCACAGAACATGAGATTGGGGAAAGATAAAATTTCCTATAGTGTTGTATTCGGTTTATCAAATTATATTAAAGACCTGTTACTGACATCATTAAATTCAAATTCTAACTATGTAATTGGCTTTGATGAAAGTTTAAACAAAATATCACAAAGAGCCCAAATGGATTTGAGTGTTAGGTATTGGGATGCAGAGACGGATGAAGTGAAAGCTCGATATTTTGGTTCTGTGTTCCTTACAGACACAAAAGCAAAAGAGTTACTCAATTCGTTCTTCAAAGTCTGGATTTATCCAAGATCCTTCAGATATCAATGGATGGGCCCAATGTAAACTGGGCTTTCTATAGACATCTAAAAGAGGAAAAGTCAGGGAAAACTCAGGGAATTTCTTCAAGCTATTTTACTAGACACCCTGGAAAAGTCAGGGAAAACTCAGGGAATTTCTTCAAGCTATTTTACTAGACACCCTGTACAAGTCATTCATAATTAGGGTCAAATAATTTATTGAAGATGCTTTATTTTATTAAGTTGCAATGTAAAATAAATCCCCAGAAACATTAATACATTGATCCCGTAGGGATTTTTATTAATCATCTAGCCTAGTAAAACTGACCTATATATTAAAACATTAGATTATATTAAAACATCTAACCTAGTAAAGGCTCTCATAAAAAGGATTGATAAGCTGTTTGTGTTGGTGCACATAGAGACAGAATTCTTCCTACAATGTGAGAAAATCTTTTGAGGTAATTTCTCAAACGTTCGATTCAATGGTCTATCCAAAATGGATTTATTGAAGTATTAACCACAGTGTACATACTGAAAGATAGTTATAAAGAACGTAATTCTATGTTAGAAATGATCTTATAGTATATTTATTGCCACTTTCAGGAGGTGTTTAAGACAGACCAACATGTAGCTATTCCTTTAAACCAAGTACTTGGACGCTGTTGTGTTTTAAATGTTAAAGATTACTTCCGATTCAAACCTGACAATTTTGATGAAAAAGATGTCTACGTTTGTGAATCACGGTATTCGTCTAAAGCAAGAGCTTTTAAAAAAATTAAAGTAAGTATCTCTAGTAATTATTAAATGAGCACATTTTGAACTTTAAAATAATTTTGTTGAGTTTAAGTTTGTTAATAATAATTTAAACTTTTCTATTATGATATTACATTAATTTACCAATTAGCATGTTGGGATTACTTCTGCCTAGATTATTTCTACAGTTTAAGTCTAAAAGTAATCCTGGTTGAGGATTTTTTATAGTTGCATCTACAAGACGAGAATTCTACAAGAATTTTTTCCCTCAAATAAAGTAAGAAAGCTAATCACTGGCAAGTATATTTTAAGGTTATATAATATTAATTTGTTACTACATTTTTATCTAAAATTAAAAAGTTATTTTAAAATATGCACATCTTACACCACAGCCTGGTTTTATGTATGTGTTTTGTGCGCTTTTTTAGTCAATCTAATAATCATGTTAATACAATTTTATCAAATATTATTTAATTAATTAAATTTTATAATTAATTAAATAACGTTTCTTATGGGAGAAAAACTTTTCATAAAAATGGCAAGGTAAGTAATATTGTTACTCCGTTGCATTTGGCTTAAATAAGTGATTAACATATGATTTCATAAAACAGGTGATTTTATGTAATAGGTTATGGGGTAGAAAAGCTCTTTTAATGCATAGGTTATGTTACTTTATTTATATTGATTGTAATTATTTAATAAAAAGTAACTAAAATAAAATTTTTGTTTGTTGAGCTAAGTAGGAATTAGCTTTTATATTACTTGTTTTTTTGTTGTTGTTGTTAATGTTGACTTGCTTTTAGATTTTTACTTATTTTGTTTTTAAGTGAATATCTTGTTTAAAACTTGAAATTTCTGTATCAAGATACTATCAAGAGAGAATCAGTATTTTTTAAAAAGATTTTAAGAATTGTACTCAAGCAAGAAAAAATATGAAAGTTATTTGCTCAGTTTTGGGGAAATAAACACTGAAAAGTAAAGATATGGATTTTTACTGTTTTGTATTCAGAACACTTCAAGTAAACTTCCTAAAACATAATAAGTATGTAAAAATACCAAAAGCTGGGAATGATGGGTATAGTACTAAACAAAATATCCATAAGTAAAGTATGAAATTTTAATTTTGTGACTTACAAGTGGGCTCGAATTCACACATATTTTTGGGAAATCACTCTATAAAACTAATAAATTTCAGTTAGTTTTAATCTCTTCAACATTAAAAAAAGAAACAAATAAGAAGTTTTAATCTCTACAAAATTAAAAAATAACATGTAATTTCTTTTGCTGCTGCTATAAAACTTTTATTATGTTTTTCTGCTAGCAAAAATGCCTACTATAAAATAATGTAAATAATCATTATATATTTAGTTAATTAGAGCTTAGCTAGTGAGAACTATTAACAAAAGTAAAAGTCAAAATAATGTACTCAAAATCTCAAAAAAATTAGTTTTTAAAACCAAAACCAATTAGTTGTTAGTAGTAGCCAAGCACTGAGGAAGGCGGCATTGTTACCGAAACTAGTTTGTCGTGTGTGTTTATTAAAAACTAATTTTTTGTGAGATTTTGAGTTCACTATTTTGACTTTCACCTTTGTGAGTCATTATATATCTTTTCATAATTACTCAAACATTTATTTCTTTTGCTGACTTTGAAATTAGTTACATGCTATTTTAAACTTCTAGTTAGTTTTAAGATTCTGTTTGACTCTCCTTCGCATTATTCTGCTAGAATTTATTTTGCATGGTTTTTCTAATTTTAGAATTGGCCAATGAGCTTAAGTAATGCTTATAAGCTGTCCCCAAGAGATGAGGTGTTGGAACCAAAGAGAGTGGTATCTGTATTTAGAGAAAGAGTGGAGAAACATAAAGAAGAGATCGCTGAATTAGAAGAGAAAGAAAAAATTGTGGAAAAGGAGAAGCCTGTAAGTAAAAAGATTTGCTTGATAATAAACTTGCTAAAACATGCGTAATATATAAAGCATATCTGTCTTATATTTTAAAGTTTAATACAATAAGATTTAATTAAGCACCTTATGGTTTCCAAACATTTATTTAAGAAACTCTTGTTGGTTTCTATTAAATTGACAAAGTGAAAATTGCAAATGTTTCGTGTCAACTTTACGTCTCTAACATAAAAATATTAATACTGTTAATGTGGAATAATTATGATTGGATAATCAATGAAAATTAATAAAAATCTAGGTTAACAAGATATGTCAGGAAAGTTAGTAAGATTTGATTTTCAACAAATTTTACTTTTACATGTTCAAAATAAAAGTGAAATGTGCATTATTGAACATTTTGTAGACTACTATTATAAAAATATAATGTTTGCTTCTTGCCTCGGGCATCCAGCCTCAGGAGACACTGACGATGTGATGTTCGAAATAATTAGTGACTATGCAATAGCTGATAATTTATTGTACACAGCTTCTCAAGCAGGCTCAATAAATAATAGTAAAAGGAGGGGGAAAGACATCAAATTTTGCTTGAGAGAAAAACCCATCGCAGTAAAAAATATGCCACTAACAGGACTTCCGGGTTTAGACAAAAATATTTACAAACATTTAGCGAATAACTTTACAGACTTAGGCATTTTAAGTGATTTTTGAAGAAATGAGTTTTTTGGCAGCAACGATTATGCTCAAAATAACCCCATAATTAAAAATCTATTAGTATAGATATTTCCAGCTCAGCTGGCACTTGACCTATCTGTACTAGCCTAAGTAAAAAACATTGTCTGCTGTCATGCTGGTTGCGTCAATAGTCCTTGCGACCTTCGTGAAATACGAAATGTCATAAGTGTTGTATGTCTACATCCGTTTAAAATTTTTGTAAAAAATAATGGTGTAATAATGTTGTGCTTACCTATTTTCTTAAAAAAATATAACCTTTGTCACACTACCCTTACACTCTTCTCTCATAAATTTATAAACATTAGGTACTATTTCCCTACTTTAGCTATTTAAGGCTTTCCCTCCAATTACTAACTTGGATTTAAATTCTGCCATCTTTAAAAACCTACAGTTACATGTTAAAAACATTTTACTAAACAACACACAGTGACACTCCACTTGCAAAGCGTACAACTGGCTTTTTTAAAGAGTATTTAGGAATGTCTAAGGTTTTTCATAACAGCACCATCTCCTATTGGTCATTGTTTATGATGTCAACGTTGTGAGTCACAGAAATGTTTGCAGAATGGTCTTTTCATAACCTCCACCCACCGCCACCGAAAGTGCCGCGTCAAGGCCAAGTGCCAACTGAGCTGGAAATACCTATGACTGGACATCTCTTACAAGGATTGAGTTACAAAACTATTTGTCATTATATATATATATAATCATGTCAGAAGTGAGAAAACTGAATATTTATTTATATATATTGGTGTAAAACAAAAATATTAGTCACCAATTTTTTTTAGAAAGTATGACTGTTGTCAGGATTATGGCCGTATCTAGGTTTCTGTATTTTTACGATTATTCCTGCTAACAAGGTTTCAGTATGATCGTACTAAAAATTAAAAAAATTAAGACCTGCAGTAAGAAATTGTGAAAAAAATTTTTAGGTTATCAACTAGAGCAAAAATTATTCTTTGTTGATAGTTTTATGAAGATAAGTTTCAAGATTGCCCTATATGCAATTCAACCCAAAAAAACAAGCAAGATTTGGAATAAAAAATTATAAAGTCTGTGAATCGGGATTTTATTCTGTGTTAAAAATTTATATTGAGGAGGATAAAGTGTGTAGTGAATTTTTAGTTAGTGAATTTGTGGCTCTAGATCTTATACAACCCTTCATGGGCTTGGGATGTATAGTTTTTTTTTAATGTTTTTTCCTAGGTTATTTGTAGAGGTGCTAAGGAATAAACTATCACTCATGCTATCAGAACTGCTTTGAAAACTAGGTCCGATGGATCAAAATATTTCAAAGATTTTGTTCTAAAATAAATGAGGCGATCTGCAGGTCCTGAGAAAGAATAGTTATGTGAAAAGATAATAAGGTTTTTCTTTCCACCATTCACACTGACCTGAATTTTGGAGAAACTATGATAGAAAAAAGCAGTATTTCTAGGATTGAAGAAACCCGATGTTATTGTTTATAATAATGATATGTTCGGGTGTTGATTGAATGGATCAACGACTTCCTAGTTACTATTTCCATTATGACACAATCAAAGCATATAAAAAATGTTTTTATTTATCTTGAATTATTTAATTATTTTTCTATTCATAGTACAACCCCCCAATACTGAAAGAGAAGAGACTATAGAAAGAAAGAGATAGATTATAGGATAAACATGGAAAAACAGTTACTGTCAAAACCTGATCTCCAATAAAGAGTTTCTCCTAGGCTTAAAAAAATTGGTTATAACCCATTACACTTGCAAGCTAAAAATTGCTCTTACTTTCCAATACAACTTGTAACAAAAAATAAATAAATAAATATTTGACAAAAAATTCAAAGTTTGCTATGATATTGGAATCAGACCTGAGACAAGGTACCAGTGTGAACTTGTAAAGTTGTATTACATTAGACAAAAAATGCTTTTAACACTATCACACTAAAATAAAATTCTAAATTTAAAAATTAGTGTAAATATATGTAAATATTTTTTATTATAATTAGTGTATTTTTGTGTTTTGTGTACATCTTAAGTGATAAATATTAGCAGAAGCTTAAAATCAGACTCAATTTACAAATTATAAGTAACTTTTAATTTGTTTCTACTAATTATGATTACAAATATTAATCTGACAATAAATAATAATCTAAATCTGTAACAGGTTAGGAATAAGTTAATATGCAAGATATGTAATTTTCGCAAACATTGTGTCATTATTGTACCATATAAATTTGTTTCAATTTATTACAGAACCTTGCAATACAGACTAGCGATGAAGGCTGGATTTACTATGAACAGTACAACACTAACACTTGTATGATCAAGACAGGCGATTGTGTGTATGTAAAGACAGAAGCCGGCAGCAAGTTGATTTCTCAGGTTGATACAATCTGGACCAATGCTGAGTAAGTCTTTAAGTCTATTTACATGTTAATTATGTTATGATTTAAATCAGAAATCATGTTTTAAAAATTATAAGTTTATAATTACTTAGGTACGCTCACTCCCAGTCTAATTAAAACTTCTCTAGGGTCGATGAGTGTTTGTATAAAGGTTTGATTTTTACGTCAGTGGTTCAGAAGAGTTTGGAGAACATTGTGGCTGAGTCGTTTTTAAATCCGACCATCCCAAGTTAACTTTTTTATGCTTCAACTGAAACAATGCTTCAGGGAGTTGATTGAACAGATTTAATTTGGTTAAACTTTTATATTTTAATGTTTTTAGTTTTAATCACTTAACGTGGCAAAATATCTGGTAAAAACAACGATCATAAAAATAAACTAAGCTTTCTGAACTAACGCAAGAATAAACGATAACTGTCCTATTAGATTGAATGAACCTACTTGATTTGGGAACAGACTACTGTAAATATAAGTTATTGACAAAATTCTTGGACGCCCGAAAACGTAATGTGTTATCGTAAGATTGTAGTAAACAAATGTCAGCTAATCGGCTATAAATAGTCTCGGACGTGACATATGCATTATCTATGCGTTTACATTATCGATCTCTATTGCTTTATGAAACAAATGACACAAACAGAAACAAACATTCCCAATTAAACGTTAAGTGGTTAATTTTAGTATGTAGTATATTGTAGTAGTAGGTACTTCAGATTTGTATGTAAATTATCTTTTTTCTCCGTTTTTTTATTGAGTTTTATTATTTGTCATATAGTATTTTATCATTTGTATTTCTTTTTTTAAATTGTGACCCGATAAATAAAACAATATTTTAATGTCTACTACACTGTTTTGATGTCCCTAATAAACCTGTATATGGTAGAAATAAAATTATTGGGATGAAAACAATGAGCACGATAATTAGATGCAACGACAAGCTATGCAACCCGCATAGCATTTTAATAATTCCACTGCCGTCAAATGTGAAAGTAAATGAAATAACAGGCAATAGTTTGATGAGATCTCTTATATTGCCGCCGTGCTGAAAGTGTTAATTTGTATTTTTCTTTAAAAATATCTAAAGATGAATTCCTCTATGGGTGAAACCCTTAACATTGATAACTCCTTTTTTTATTAACTATTTTAAATTTTGTAGTAATTTGAGCGTGTTTTTAATTGAAACATTTTTCCTTTCATTAGTCATTGTAAGCTAGAATTAGAAGAAACTACAACACAAAAACCAACTACTTAAACCACATGATAAACTGTTACCCAATACTAACTTGACAAACTAAACTGACACATAAAAAATAAGCAAAAGTTCAGAGGGAGTTGATAGTGTTGCCAATTTATAGCTAATTTATTCTTTGGTATTGTAAAGCTAGCACCATTGTAGTAAATACAAATAGTATCTTGAAACTTCCAGATGTTTTCCCCATAACTTGTAGATGCAGGCTTAAATGGTATAAGTTATTATACTGCTAGGGATAAATAAAAGTAATGTAACAAATCTTTTATTCAGGTAAGGTTACTAAGATTCATTTTTTCCATACATAAAAGTCAATTTTTGTTTTATTCCTATCCAAAATATAAACTTTTTGACTGTAGGCGTCCTCCAAATTCGTCAACAAAAATTAATTTGACAATGCTAGGAATGACAGATAACTGTGACACTCAAAACATTATATCTAAAAATAAAATTAACAAGTTTTTTAAAAAGAAAGCTACAGATAATTTACACAGTATATAATTCACATGCAGATAATCAAGAGTTTAATGAATTATTTATATTCAGAAAGATTAACTACAAGATATAATTATATAATTTCATGTTCCAAGTTTCCCAATCTGTGACAATTTTTGTGTTACAGTGGTGAAAGTTATTTCCATGGACCATGGCTTGTCTTGCCAACAGTTATTCCACACACACCTTCGAGGACATTTTATAAACAGGAAGTGTTTCTAAGTACTTTAGAGGACACAAATCCAGTTGGGAACATATTGGGCAAGTGTGCAGTGCTCGAACATGGAGAATACATATCTTGTAAGTAACTCATTGGGGAATAAATTATTCACGATCTGAGCGATCCAGCAGGCGCAAATTAATTCCTAGCTTAAATTGAGTTATATTTCACTACAAAAATATTCTAGTTAAATGAAAAAAATAATAAAACTAGTTAATATTCAAAATAATTATAATAAGTTAGAAATATTAAGAAAAGAACTGACAAAGGTAGCTTACCAAAGATCGACAAAGAGTGTTTAACAATTGTATATTTCAGTTAGAGTTATAAATTGGTCTTGGGTACAAAATAAGGGTGAAGATTATTCTAAGGTTAAAGTAATTCTGGAAAACCAAGGAAGGTTAACACCTGGTAGAGTGTGGGAAGTCATGAAATTAGGGTGTGTTGAGAGAAAGCACAAAACGGCAGAAAACCGTTGGCTGAACTTGCATTCGAAATTTTAAAAAGTTAACTCTGATTGGCAGAAATACATAAAGGGCGAGATAATGCTCATTCTTAAAAAGTAGAATCATCGGGCAAACAAAACTAGTTTAAGAGAGTGCAGACGTATTGGGGGGGGGGGGCAAGTTGTAAGAAAGTGTTTTAAAAAGTTTAGTTTTGTTTAGAATAGTTAAGGGAATTGTAAAAGAAGTTATTACTTATTCATATAAAAAATTTGTAAAAGTGTGACGATTACTGAATTAAGCAGATATTAAAGAGGAAGGGAAGTAAAGTTAAGTTGATTAGTATGCAAAAGTGAAGTGAAGAAATTAACCGCCAGGAACCAGTCAAGCCAGGAGTCCCAAACAATAAGTACAAACTTTATTATTCTTGATTCAGCCAACAGAAATTTCTATAACTTAGTAAATTCATGTTAAATGATTGTCTTTATAAATTTTAATCAAGTTTTTTTCACCACTTCTACTATTTAGAAGATCTTGAGAGAGAGAGAGCAATCTAACAATGTAATTATTAAATTTTATTATTTTTTTATGTAGGCTAATGACAGATCACAGACAATTTGGCTTTTTTATTATATGTGATCTGTCATTAGCCTATATAAAAAATTAATAGTTATTAACAGACATTAAATAAAAAATTTATTATATTAAGAACCAAAAGCCTCAAGAGTCCAGCTTTATAGTGATTTTAGTACTAGTTATTCAATCCGACTTTATCACTGCATCATATTTATGTATTTGAAGGTATAAATTGTAAAAACTGAATGTCAGGTAAATAAATTTAGGTAATATTACATGTATATGATTGTTTCAATTATTTAGAAACCTGAATGTAAAATAATAAGAATATAATATAAATATAACATAGAATTATCTTCCATATTAGAATACGCAGTATTTTAATTATACTATAAATAAGTTTATTTACCGCAAATGTAAAATAATTAGGTTATAAATGTGCATTTTGTTATCAGGTAGACCTACTGAAGTGTTAGAACAAGATGTTTATGTGTGTGAATCTATGTATGATGAAGCTAAGAGAACTGTGAAAGAGTTACCAAGAGATGGTCTCAAGAAATACACACATACTCCAGCAGTCACACAGGATGAAATTTATTTCTTTAGAAGATTGATCAATCCTCCTAAAGTGCAAATGGTAAGTTCTATCTGAATAATGCTTTAATTTTTACCTTGTTCTCCGTATAACCCGGATTTTTTATAATCCGGATACTTTACGGTCCTTGTTATCGGTCCTTGACTTATCGAGGTTCTAATGTAGGTGTATATATAAAGTCTTATATACCTAATACATAAGCCATACTAACTATATGTACTACGCAGTTTAGTTAGTGTAGTTCTAACTAAACTTGATATACAGTTTAAACTATATATAGACTACATATATGTTCTATATAGTTGTATACTATATCTTTTCTTTTGTTGTATTTAAATGTGGGTTTTACTTTACAGGATGCTTTATTGAATGTAATTCAAACTGAGGAGGATAGCGTCATAAGGAAGCGCAGAAGAACAATGAAAGTAAGAAAATGTTATTTCACTGCTGTTCGAGTATTTAGAGGACTTTGTTAGGGACTGATCATATTAACTATAAGTAACTTAGCTTATATATATATATATATATATATATATATATATATATATATATATTTAGGTTAGTTTTGGTTGGTAAAGATTATTTAGATTTTTTGGACTAGGAGACTGACAGACTTACCTTGGTAAGAGTCCACACTGTAGTCTTGAAATAGAAACACATAAAAGCACTTAAACAATGATATATTTCAACCACACAGTGGTCTTTGTCAATCGAAGAGAAAACACAAAAAGAAATATGAGAGAATGAAATAAAATAATTGTAATCACAGATTGTGTAGAGTAGAAATCAGATGTCATAGATGCACAGATTAAAGATATATATATTGTTTCCATGAACATATGAGTGATTATAGTTTATATAAGTCTGTCAGGGGAAAAGAGATAAAGCTATTTGGAGGGGGAAAAAATGAATGGATTTATCTGATGTTGATATATACCAGTGGTATACCAAGTCCAGAGAATCCCCTAACCTCAACATCAGATAAATCCATTCATTTTTTTTCCTCCAAATAGCCTTATCTCTTTTCCCCTGACAGACTTATATAAACTATAATCACTCATATGTTCATGGAAACAATATATATATCTTTAATCTGTGACATCTGATTTCTACTCTACACAATCTGTGATTACAATTATTTTATTTCATTCTCTCATATTTCTCTTTGTCTCTTCGATTGACAAAGACCACTGTTTGGTTGAAATATATCATTGTTTAAGTGATTTTATGTGTTTCTATTTCAAGACTACAGTGTGGACTCTTACCAAGGTAAGTCTGTCAGTCTCCTAGTCCAAAAAATCTATCTATCTATCTATCTATCTATCTATCTATATATATATATATATATATATATATATATATATATATATATATATATATATATATATATATATATATATATATATATATTCTTGATATTTAACGTTATCCATTGTTTTTCCGTTGCACTGTTTTTATGAAGTTAATATATTACTATTGTAAATATTTTTTTCCACCACTAAGTGCAATAATTTTACCTTGTGTGATGAGGCACCTTTCGGTCATTTGACCATTGTCGAATCACTCTATGACAAGTGATTTGACAATGGTCAAATGACCGTAACGACCGAAATGACCTGATTGCCTGACTGTATGGTATGGACCCTTTTATATTCATAGGGTGGTTGCTATTGAAATGTAGGTATTGTAGATGTAGATTGAAATGTAGTATTGTAGATAGATGTTTTTAAAGAGTAATCATTAATAGACTTCTGCATCAGGTGTAAATCCGAGTATCCAATGCTCTTCTGGAAAGCTAAGCTGTTTTTTATGCCATTTGTCACTAATTGTTTGTATTGGAGTGGTGTTTCTGAACTGTTGTATGTAAAAAAAATATATATATAGAAACAAATTAACAAGTGTTGAACAGGACTTAAAGATAAAACTAAATTCAGTTACTCCTGCAATTGTCTCTTTACTGACAGGCAAACAGCAACAAGCTTCGCAATAATTAAAATACACATTGACCTTCATAGATTTTTGTTGATTTGTACGTTTCTTGCTCGTTTTTTTATCAACCGTATAATATGTTTTGTATAGCATTATATAAAACTTTAATGTGCATAATAGTCTTAATTTTTATTTTATTGTCTGACCACTATTCATAATTAATGTTAAAGTAAAATAATAACCCCTGACTTAGCCAATTTTGTAATTTTCACTATTACATTATTTTTTAGCGTGTTTAAACATTATGCATGTCTAAACAAATATCGATTTGCTTATTAATAATTTGCTATTTGTGTTGAAGGTGGTTGGAGAGTCAGTACAAGTCCAAGAAGGAAAACCTGCTCCTTTCTTGCAACACGACCAGAATACTGTAAGTAGGAAATGAATCCTGTACTTGTATTGTTTACACAAGTTAATAATAAAAAAGAGAAAACTAAATGAAGAGACAAAGGTTTTGCATTTAATTAAGAAAAACTAAGAGTTTTTTATTTGTAATCATCGGCCCTAATCATTCTTTGAAAATTCCAAATTTCAATTCTTCAATAGTTGTGTTATTTTATATTAAATTTGAAATTGGTGTTAACATTATACTAAACTTCAAGCAATTTATTGAAATTCGTAAACAATAAATTGTTTTCTTTTATGTTTATCCAGTGATTATTTCGAAACTACTAAGTTGATTTAAAATTTTTAAATGAAGGAGGATCATCAATTTTATTCCAGTTATGTGAGGATGGCCCTGTATGTGCTTGTAGTTTAATTTTCTTGGTCTTATGTTAGCCAAAAGAATTGGCTTAGTTTTGATTTTAAAATGAAAGGGGTATCCCTTACTGAACCCTATCCTATTTTGAAAGGATTAGTCTAGTATGTTGCCAGTAATTCATTTTTAAAAGATGTTTATCTACAGGCTATTATATTACTAATAGTGTAATGTTGATGAATCTTTTTTTTAAATAAAAGAAATTTGTTCCTTAGTGTTTTGTAAATAGTTCCCATTTTTAGCTTTGTAAAAATTGGATAATTGTTTCCAACAATTTGTTTTACGATTTTTGTGTTACCTATTGGTCTAATTTGATCAGTCTTTCCAAGGATTATTGTGAAGCTATCAAATCATCCACCTACTACAAACTACTAAAGAAACCCAAATAGTTCATCTAAAATAAGAATTAATGAGTATATCTAATTAAAAAGAAAGCATACTAACCATCTTAGTGTGGTTTACCTAATGATACAGGCAACAGCTGCTAGTTGGTTCGAATAACAGTCTAGTGTGATTACTAAACTGGCTGCTTTTAGAAGATGAGTATGTTTAACTTTTTTTAACTCCTATCACTTCATTTAATCTCTTGTCGGCCACCAGCGTGATGTTAACATTCCAGTACCAAAAATTCACTAGATGCTAATGAAGTATAAACTGTTGTAGTCTGATTGATATACATAGTATTTGATGATAGACAAGGAGTAATAATCTTTATTATTATAAAAACGTAAGATTAGTTTTAATAACTAACAAGCCTATGTTTATTGTTAATACAACTTTTCATATTTTAGTTTGAAATACTTGTATATTTATGTGTTTCTGAATTTTCGGCTTTTAGTTCTTCTAGAAGCATTGAAGATCCTTCCCTATATTATTTTCCGGGCCTAACCCACCACAGTCTCATATTTCTTGTTGCCATTTGGAATCAAAGTTTTCTCATTCTCTAAGTAAAGTTTATTAAATTATTTTATTTGACAGGCAAAACATACTACAGTAAAAGCTCTAATATCCGCCACTCTCGGAGTTGGGATGTTACCAGTTATCAAAAATTTCCCTACAATATGATCTATCCTATATAGCCTATATACAGTATATACTGTGCTATGTATAATGTTATGCTACCTATCAAGGAAAATTGAATGTACTGTTGAAATCATACTTTCCATAGTTGTTTGTATCCAATTACTGTATTTCCGTATGCATTAATAAAAGCACACACTCGAGCAAGAACACATTAGAAAACAATTGTAGAGGGAAAAAATTTATTGCTAAAATCCTTTTCTGTTCGTACAACATTAAAATAAAACCTTTACCAGTATACTTAACTACAAAGACTAATGATTTTATAATGTTTTAATGATTTTAAAAATAAACATGGATGTCTTGAGAAGAAAAAATTGGAGATTGAAAGTGAGTTTCTTATGATACAAGATGGAATGTTTATATTTCAAAATTTACATGGTGCAAACAACTGAATTCAAAGATAAACAAGTCATGGCTTGCATATGTTTGTGCTGTACATCTTAAGGTTTTTTAAAATACTACTATTGTTATCACTTGGCAAAAAATCACTACTTACTGATATTTTTCAGCAGATGCTATTCCCACTATATCAGTGCATTGTTCAATGCTGTGAGTCATGGACAAAACTGTTGCTCAGGTGTGTTGTGTTAGTGTCACTACAACATGAAACAGGTTTTCTGCCAAGTGATACCAATAGTAGCAAGTTGAGCTATAAAAATAAAGATGCTTAATAAGGAGTTATATGGAATTACTTGTTTCGGGCTTTTTATTGAGAAAACAGTTGCAAAGTGGTCTACATGTATACAGAAGTGGTCATTGAAAAACAACTATTATTATCACTTTCTAAAAGTTTGGTTAAATTAAAATAGTGGACATACTTATGCTTATGACTTAATTGTATGAAATTAAAACCTGCCAGGTGTTTAGTAATTTCATTTGAATGTCATTTTGTATCTTAAAAAACTCAAGAATATTGAATAAACACAAGGAATTATATACAACTCACAATTATAAAAACTTTATTCTCAAACGTGTTTCAATGACATTATGTCATCATCTTCAATGATGCTGTCACAAACAAAACTTTAATTTAAAAAAACTGAAATTTGGGTATATTCAATTTTTTTAATTAAAGTTTTGTTTGTGATAGCATCACTGAAGATGATGATATAATGTCATTGAAACATGTTTGAGAATAAAGTTTTTATAATTGTGAGTTGTATATATTTCTTGTGTTTATAAGCTTAACTTACAAGCCAGCTCATATTATTTATATAGATTATTGAATATTTAAAATTGTTAAATCTTACTCAGCAAGTAGTTTTACCTTATTTTCAAAATATTGTGTTGAACAACTTAACCTTTGAAAACTTTTAGAATGTTTAGTTGGCATTGTTTTCTGAGAACTTAATATTATTTAAATCCATATTTAGTATTTTTGGTGCATGTTGTTGATCTTAAGTAAGATGTATTCATCAGCATATTTGACAAAGGTAGGTTTTTTTCTAGAATTATGAAAATGTATCAGGTTTTTAAACTGGTAATAGAATAATATATTATGGTAAAATGATAGTTTGATTACCATTTTGGGTGTTGCAGTGCAAGTGTTTGTTGTGTCCAGTTGTGCATGATGTATGGTAATATAATGTGGGAAATTCACACGCACTGGTCAAGCAACAGAAATATACTGTAATAAATTACAATAGCAGCAATATATCATTTTTTAAAAAATACTGAACAGGGTCTTCAGTAAAGGATATAATATTTGATCTTTATTAATAATGGTATTTTAATTTTAATAATGCACTTATAATTTTTAATTTTAGAACACATTGTATAAATTTCCTCCATGACTCATCTTGCATGCTCTTTCTTTTTTATTTTTGTCAGAATTGTGCATAATTTTGTCATTCATTTTCAATTGGTCAACATGAATACAAAATTTTAAAAACCTTTTAAAAACAAGAAAAAAAGATATCCATAGCAATGTTTGTGCCAATTTATCCATATAACAACCTAATCTAGGGATGTTCGATATTTGATGTCACAGTGACTTGTCACTGGTATTCGTTTGTCGCTTGTGGCACCAGTGACAAAATAAGGAAAATGGCAGTTTCAGTGACAATGGATCGATTGGAAGTTACCTCTTTTGTGGTTGGGCAAAAAGTCACAGTCACTGGATGAAACGGCTGTAATTGGTTGATCTGTCGCTGTCACTGGATGAAATGGCTGTCATTGGTTGATTTGTCGTTGTCACTGGCTCTGCTCTTGCCGCTCGACTTATGAAACCGATCATTGTGCAGTGTCATTGACTGAAGAGGGGATTGTCTCTGATGTGATTAGGCAAAATGTTGCTGTCGTGACTGAAAGTTACTGATATTTTACCACGGCTATAATTGGTTGATATGTCGCTGTCGCTTGTTCAACTCATTTACGTCATGTATGAGTGTATGATTTGTCAGGTTTCAAGATAGTGACAGGGATGTGTACAGTAGACACTATTTTGCACTTGGTAGTTTGTTCTTAATTTCGTAGGAGTTTAATTTTAAATAAATTAAGCCTTCCAAAAAAGCAAAGTGTAGAATCATTTCACCAGTGTGGTATTCCTGCTTGTTTTTGGCAAATACAGAGCAGTCTCAGTTTTCCTTGTCACCGGTAAAAGTCACTGATCCAAACCTGGCACTATCACTAAAATCACCAACCTGTTAAGTCACTGGATCGACCATCCCTAACCTAATCATCCAGTTCTGGTCACCATTGCACGAAATGAAAGGCACTTTCAACATATCTTCCAAATCCGACCTATTCAGTTGAAGCCATTATGATCTTGTTACACTAACAATTACTGTTTAATGTGGGTTAATTTTGAAAAAAATATAGTCATTCCATTAGCTCTCAAACCATTCAAAACATTTACTAATGGATTTAGGGTCTTCTATGAATACTTGAAATGTTTTCTATAACTCAAATCTTTCAGTATTGTTTTTTTGACAATTGTATTTAGTTGAAGTGCTTCTGAAATGGCCTGCTGTTATGATATATAACACTTATATTTCTCTATTCCTTCTATTAGTTCACTCTCTCTCTCTTTATATATATA
Source organism: Prosapia bicincta (assembly GCA_036971475.1). Lineage (NCBI taxonomy): Eukaryota > Metazoa > Arthropoda > Insecta > Hemiptera > Cercopidae > Prosapia > Prosapia bicincta. Next base: position 16,078,891 of record JBAIZL010000002.1, on the reverse strand, counting down.
TATAAATCTCTCTTTATATTATATATATATTCTTGATATTTAATGTTATCCATTGTTTTTCCGTTGCACTGACTTTATGAGTAAGTCACTTGCTATTGAGTAATTACTTACTATTGTAAGTAATTTTATCCACCATTAAGTGCAATAATTTTATTTATTTATTTATTTTTTTTTTTTTTTTTAATTATTGCACTTAATGGTGGATAAAATTACTTACAATAGTAATATATTAACTTCATATATATATATATATATATATACAAATTACGAAAATAACCTAACCATACTGGAAATAAATAACAACCCAATAGAACTAAACCACTAGAAAAATACCACATTTATAAAAACATACACAACAACTTAATAAATTTACAAACAACATATACAGAAGACATACTATACAGAAACCTCATACACACAGATCAAGAAATAGTGCGCGTAACTTCTACAAACACCGGCTTCACGGACATAGCATCCACAGCAGAGAACAATCAGTGATTCGACAATGGTCAAAGACCGAAAGGTGCCTCATCACTCAAGGTAAAATTATTGCACTTAATGGTGGATAAAATTACTCAAAATGGTAATTTATTAACTTCATATATATATATATATATATATATATATATACCTTGTTCAAATTTTCAATCATTAATAAAATAATCTTTATTCACCCACTCTAGTTCAAATACATTTGTGTAAACTTGTAGTGGACCACACTTGATGTTAATAGAGGTTTTACAAATATTATTTCATTAATTAAATTTAATAATAAGTTAATTTTAGTTTGATAAGGGAGAAAAACTTTTCACAAAAAGGGCTAGGTGTATCATATACTTATTTTGTCCCATTACCCTTAAAATAAGAGGGACATTTTTGACCCATTTTTATTTTAAGATAAAAATCAATACCTGTTTCTTACACACATCCACTTTGTATGTATTTATTTAATTTGTGTTAACTCTTCATATTGTTGTCCGTTTATTTTCTTTATTTGGATAAATTATTAAGACTATTACCAGGATAATATTACCGGTCTCCTATCCTACCAATAAATCTATACACACACACACACACACACACAAACATATCAAACCTGCAGTATTTTGTAAGCAATTCCATGATACAGTCAAACAATTGTTGTGACATACATGGATATTGTTAGAACCAATTCGTTTGTTAGATGATAGAATTGAGGGGTTTTAAAACATATCTGTATTAGTTTGAGTGATAATTACATTGATTATGTGAATTACATTATGTGCAGTCTGTCGCCTCACCATTGGTCCCTAAGGTAGAGGCAGATATATTGTGTGAAGATTCAATGGATGGCGGGCCTCCTTCAGTTGGTTCAGGAGATGTCAAAGGTGACAGCTCAGCTCCAAACACTCCTCTTGCATCAAAGAAAGTAAGTCACTGTGATACTCTACTAAAATATTCATTATACATATATAATCCTGAAGGATTTTACATTTTGTTTCAATATAGGCGTCACCTATAATTTGAAGAATAGGGGGAAATGATCACCCATCTTCTTAGTACGGAGTACATATTATTGAATTTTTAAAAGGAATTATTTTACCTCTTTCTACCTTTATAAACTACAGTATGTCCAGTCAAAATGGGAGCTGCTTCAAATTTGATTTCCTTTTATATGTTAGAGTTGGCCCAGGAAGATATCATGTAAAATGTATATTATTCTGACCAATTATTCCCTAAGTACATTATTCTTCAAGTTTTTTATTTTTTTAAATTAAACTATTAGACTCATAGCATTTTCTAGTATTTGATCTGAGAAATACTAAACGTAGAACCTAATTTATTTTAGTTTTAGTTAAAAGTTGAACTTTTTAACAAAACGTTTTTGCTGGTCAGTTTTCTGCCTCTTCTATGAAATTTTATACGAAACGCGTACAATACTCAAATAGTTTTCTGACAATATCTTTAAATATATTTCTGCTGGAGTGTTGTATATTACTGTGCCTGGTATTTTATTTTTTATTCTATACATTTTGCCTCAGATGTTTGAATTTATTTTAATAGTTATTAAAAGTTTTAGTTAGGGTTGGGCCGATTCTGATTTTTGATTCCAAGAAACATTGATTCTAATGGTATCGAGCCATCGTCAATACTCAATTCTTAATTGATTAAAAGTGCAGATTTTGAATTTTTTTTATTGTTAAAATACGTGTGCAGTGTAATTTATTGAAAAAATAATTAATTATCAACTATCCCTTATTTATGTATTAGTTTCTTTGAATGAATTAAACGATTAAGCAAATGCCGATTCAAGGTAACAAAAGTATTATTATTATTTACTACATAACAATAAAAACGATCAGAAGGATTTCTGGTCTGTTTGTTTGTCACTGCTCGTCTCTCTGATGACTCACTCTCAGGTAGGCTCGACTCTTTCTCTTTTTCTCTCTTTCTCCACGTCTCTGGCCACCGCTTCATATATGTCAAAACAAAACACAAAGAAAATATAGTTCCAATTTCACTAATTACAAACTGAAATTATTATTACTGGAGTTATATTGTAATTGTGAACTGACGTTTACATTTGTAATTTTAAATTAATCATTACTTTTGTCCGATATGTTTGTCATGAATACAGAAATTCCTAGTTATAAACCAAGGTTGAAGGTTTTGTGTAGCCTATTATATTAAATCAGAACTTTTAAAAGATTTCACCATATGACCGAGGTGTTGACCCACTTCATGAGAGAATATCATGTAAGCCTTAATAACTTTAAAAAATCCAGAATTGACTTAAGCATGAAGAATCGAAATCGAAAAAGTTAGTTATTGGCCCATCCTTAGTGTTAGTTTTGGTAAAGATCCTGTGGAAAATGATCATTTTCATTTCACTTTACATCCTTTCTGTGCATTGTATAGCATAACTGGGATATAACCTTAATTTTCCAGCATGGCTTTATTGGATTGTGCTAATATTGTTGTATTTGTTTTGTGTTACTTATGTTGAGTGAAGTATTTTATATTAACTTGTTATATATATATATATATATATATATATATATATATATATATATATATATAGAGAGAGAGAGAGAGAGAGAGAGAGAGAGAGAGAGAGAAATTTTTTGGAGTAGGAGACTGGCAGACTTACCTTGGTAAGAGTCCACTCTGTAGTCTTGAAATAGAAACACATAAAAGCACTTAAACAATGATATATTTCAACCACACAGTGGTCTTTGTCAATCGAAGAGAAAACACAAAAAGAAATATGAGAGAATGAAATAAAAATTCATGAGAGATTTTATTTCATTCTCTCATATTTCTTTTTGTGTTTTCTCTTCGATTGACAAAGACCACTGTGTGGTTGAAATATATCATTGTTTAAGTGCTTTTATGTGTTTCTATTTCAAGACTAAAGAGTGGACTCTTACCAAGGTAAGTCTGTCAGTCTCCTAGTCCAAAAAATCTATATATATATATATATATATATATATATATATATATATATGCTAGTAGTTTTCTTAAAACTTGTATTTGTTAGTAGCCTGAATTGTTGCCAATTGCCCTAGGCTTGAAGAAGATATTTGATAGTAATGTTCTTGGTTTATTTTTTTGTTGTAATTGAATATTGATTCATTTATATCAAGTGATATAGTTGAATCTCGTGGAACTGATATTCTTAAAATAAAAGTTACAATTAATCAGGCAATGAATAGAATTGTGATAAGTGTATCAAATTTAGTATAGCTGTTTGTGTTGTCGACTCTGGAAGGATAATATACTTTGAAAAATTACTAGCAATGGATAGGAAAAATTATATTTGGTACAGAAGTAGAAAAAATGTTTTGGAGAAATGTAAATATTTTAAATATTTTTGCAGTGGTATAATTTTTACTGAATAAACTTTCATGTTAATACAGTTTCTGTTAGAAAGGTGTCAATAAGGAAATAAATTATTTTTCTTCCTCTACTTTACATTTCTGCCACTATTTTACAGTGATTTTTAAATACACACCTACTTTCATTAATATGCTTTCAGTTTCTATTTAATTATTTTTTAACAGAATAAGAGTGGGAAAAAGCTAGTAACTGGGTATATTTTGTACTCAAGCGATGTGAGACGTAATGTGACTGCCAGTAATCCGGAATGCAACTTTGGTGAAGTTAGTCGCATAGTCGGCAATGAAGTAAGTAATGTCTTTTTTATAAACTGATTTTTACCTAAAAAATATAGTTAAGTAGATTTTGTTATTACTTATCAGATTTTTCAAAATTGATGATTTGTATAAAATAAAAACTTGACAAAGATTAAAGTGTAACAATAACTGATTCAGGTTATTTTTTTTACTTCACTGTAGCCCGCAAGGAAGGTTATGTGTTTAGCAAGGAGGGTAAGGCGTTTTCACATTTATTTAATGTACTATTATAGAAATGAAGGTTATGTTTACCAGCCTTAGTTAATCTAAAATAATTTTGAACTAATATAATATATTGTATACTCTAGATTTTTATAAATATTTATTACTTATAGTTGGAAAAACACTGTTTTTTGCCTCATAATTATATATGTTAATAAAAAATATTTTAGTGTTTAATCAGATATGCCAAAAGTTTCTAACTCGCTATATAAAACTGAAAGACCAGATATTCAAGTCTATAATATAATCTATAATTTAAACTGAGTTTTTACTCAGTTACCAATAAACGCTACAGTCAAAGATTAGAATTTATTTGAGATTTAAATGAATATTTTTTACACCTACTCAGAGAATCTGTCAAATGCTTAGCAGTCATCTAGAACGCTAATTGCTTACAATTATTCACCATCGCAAAAAAAATAATTTAGAAGTATAGACTGACTTAATTGGCAGATAATTCTTTGCGTGCCTGTTAAATATAGCAGTAATCACTCCATGTACTTCTTCTTTTTAAATTATTTTGATTTATATAAACAAAATAATGTTTTTGTAACTTTTTGATTTGTAAGTACAGTAAACTTCAATTATTCGGCAGATAAGAAACTGGAATAGTGCCGAATTACTGCAGGGTCTATTAAAAACACAATGTGGATTGAACAATATTATTGTGTATTGCCCAAAATTTAAAAAAAAACCAGGAAATGTCCTGTACTGTTTTTAAAATTACAAAATGCGTGGATGTACTTGTCTGTATTTTGCAATAAAAGTTTACCTTATCTTTAACGGTACAAAAAAAATTAAAATATGGTTCCATTTACACTGCAGCGTTGTGTTCCCTTACAGTTTAGTATATAACTAATGCAACAACATGCGGCTTGAAATCATTTGTATAACACGAGCTACACAAATAGAACTGAGCGGTGTGAAGGACACTCGGTCACTGACATCGACATACAGTGTAAAATATACATGTTTACATACTGATAAACGTCCTTGACGAAAATGCCGGATTACTGGAGTGGCCGGATTACAGATAGTTTACTGTAGTGCACTTATCACAGTTTTTAGGGAATACAGGAGATCATTTGGGCAACATTCTTTTTAAAACTAGATTAAAAAAACTTCCAAAATTTTGTATTTAAAAGGAGAAAATAAATGTCAATACAGTAGAGTTTATCTGCTTCTCCAGAAATACATTTACAGCCTTTTCAAGTTAAATTGATTTTGTTAGTTTTATTAGTGTCAAGGGCTACTTTCTGTTGTACAGGTCCAAATCAATCTGAACCCAGAGATATTTTAATATTTTAATGATGTTGATAGACTGGTAACCACATCCAATCTAATAAGTTGTCTGTGTGATGTAAAGTCGTTCTTTGGTTCTGTGCAATTTCGTGACATAAATAGTGGTTTATAAAAGGGTATCTAATTTTTATTACAAACTCATATTTTTATGCTTGTGTCTGTTTTGTAAAATACTGTAACAATAGATTTAACTCCAAGAAAATGTTCAAAAATTATTTCTTTTCCTAAGCATATTAGTTAAACTCATGACAAATAGCTTCTGAGTGTGGAGCTTAATTATGGATAGTGAATACTATATTTTATAAATTTTAAGAAACTGGTTCTTTTTCACCTCGAAGGAAAGGAAAATGTAGCAATAAAGGAAAAACCACTGTGATAAAGAATAATTTATTAGTGAAAAAAAGGGAAATGAATCTAAAGTTAACTGCTGTGAAGTTAATTCAAAAGTCACCACCCAGTGGAACAAATTTGCATAAGACAGCTGTTAAACATTGACTTCTGGCAAGATAAAAAACCCATCAACCAGCTAACAAATAACTTTTAGCAATCAATCTGCAAGAAATGGTACTTGTATGTCAAGACACTTGCTAACTGGACTATTGAAGACTGGGAAAATGTGTTTTCCAATCAATCACATTTTTATGTTCTGATGCATAGGAAAACAGCGGATCAAAAAAACATCTCCAGCTCATATCCATCAATCGGGAAACCATTCCCAGAAAGAAATGTTTTGGGATGGTTTCACATTTAAAGACCTTTCATATTAGTTCCCGTAGATGGTATGTTAGAAAGCAATGGGTGTATCGACATTAAGTCTAAGGTTGTGCCTTTAACTTCTTACAGATAGGAGATTCCTTCAATAACTTCAAAAGAAATTTGCACATAAAAGTGTAGTGTTCCAGCAAAAGACTATGCCTTACTGCCGAAAAATTGAAAACACTTTCCTAACAAGAAAATTTTGTTAAAAGTGACAAACCTATTCTCAAAAAATGGATTGTACTACAAACCCTTATTGTAACAACAATATTGGTTTTGTGTCATGAAAACAAATTAAAAAAATATGTAGTACACTAATTTAATACTGTATATGATAACCACTTCATATACATAAAGTTGATAGAAAAAATAAAGGATATTCACAAATTGTACATACATAATGGTTGGAAATGATACATACCATCTACAATGATCATATTAGAATCTACACCGTTGGCTCGCTTGACCACCAAAAGAGAACATCAGGAGCAGATTTTTTCAACGAATCTACTGATACCCCATCTGCTTTTATGTCTCTGCAAAACTCGCACTCCAGTATGAACACAGAGATTCTGGCGCATTAGCAAGTTGCTTTGAAAAAAAGATGAGAAAATATGCATATTCACTGATTGCATATCTGCCCTCCAGGCTCCCTTAAATTCATCCACAGTGGACTACTCCTTTCGCATTGCTGAAATAAAAAACATTTGCAAATGATCTAAAACAAGGGGAAGGCCACAACTCTTCAGGTAGCCGGAGTACCCATTGTGGAGTACCAGGAAATGAGAGCAAATGAATCTTGGAGAGAAGAAACCACAGGTTGTCAACTTTTCAATTTTAGCCTGAACTGTTAAATGAGGACACATTCTGGGAAGTTTCACGACCTATTGCAGCTTTTGCAGTTGAGCACGATCTGGTCATCTAGTGATCAAGGAATATTTATTTAGATATAACCTTTTGAATTCTCCTATATGTGCACTTTGTGAAAATGAAGATGAAAGCATAATGCACATTTTATTTGACTGCACATATCCCATACCAATGTGGGACTTCCTGAGGGCTGAAGTGACAAAATGACAAGACATACTCAAGAACAAGAGGCACTGGTGCTGGTGAGGATTATGTACTTTTGTAGCTGAATGCCTGTATGAAGAAGTAAGTACGTACATAATTTTTGTCTTATATAAAGTTGCACTTTATTAAATAACATTTGTGTTTAGATTAATTTACATACAAAGTGTTTTTTTTTCTATTACAACTTATAAATATAATATAATAATTGATAATTCAGGCCAGATTTAATTGGTGATTCACTGTTACAACATGAGGAGAGATGCATCAAAAGGTAGATATATTCTGTCTTACTTACTTCTTCGTGCAGGCTTCCAGCTTAACTATAGCCGATGTCCACGATATATATATATGATGCTATGGCCCACAGGTTCTTCTTAACTAGAATATCTTGCCACTTTGTCACAATTGGTCTGAGGAGGTCTCCTGTAGGTAATGGGTAAGGGCAGTTCAGCAGGATGTGTTCAATTGTTTCGCTCTCCCCACCACAGAGTGCACACAACGGAGACTCTGTGAGATTTATTCAGATATATTCTGTCATAGTGATAGAAACGTTTATACCCATTACAAGTGATCCTATTACACAAACACTGTTGTTCTTATTGTCAAAATGAAAATAAAATCACAGAATTCTTTACTTCTTGGAGGCAACGTCCAAATTTTTTAGTTTAATTCTGATAGCTCAGTATTCTGACAGTCACCTAAGCAATTGATACTTCTTAATATCTGATTAGTCTGTAGATTTCCTACTTGTGTTCTCAGAGTTGGTTCTTAAAAGGATGTGTTATAGCATTAGTTCATTAAAACCTAAATAATTATTTACAAATCATTGTACAAAATCAAAATAATGTATTATAAACACACGCCAAATAATGTTTATTGTATATTTTTTGAGTTTAACTTTATAAAATGTTTTGAATTGATATTACGGAGTTCCTGATTTATTGTTGTTAGTGTAGTTTTAAACTAAATTTTTTTATGCTACGTGTCTCCCATATATATTTCTTTTTCCTATCTCTTCGCAGTAGAGGTCCATACCTTATATGAAGCTGATGGAAGTAGCTTCACCTCCGCAATTAAGTCGTGCAAAAATAGCAGCGATTCTGTCTCAACTATTAATCAAAGGGAAGTTTTCGTGCCTTACTTAATCCTACAAATTAATTATCATCCCCTTCAATTGAAAATAGTCTTACAGTGCTCATCCCCTTGAGATATAGACAAAAATAAGTAATGTTGGTCTTTCAGGTTTGCTATGGCTTAATAATTAAAACAAAATTAAATTAATGGCTTAGTGCCTAAAAAATAAATAAATTGTACTCTTCTGAAACATCTTTTAATTATTTAAAATTTTATTGCATTATTGTTACATTTTCTTGTCTCTCTAAACATAGATCCTTAAAATATCTAATGCTGTCTGAAAGAAATATAAAAACATTGGTATACATTAGAACAACAAACAGAATAAAAATAAATAATTTGGAAATATTACTATATTCACAATATTTAAGTGTAATGAACTTCCCAAAATTTAAACATCTGTATTAACATTTTTATCACTACTAAAGTAAATAAAAAATAATTAAATTATTACAGGTTATTGTAAACAAAATAAACTTATAAACTGTCAACACTGAATTAAGCTCTATAAAGGCAATGCTCATATAGATGATTTTAAGCTGTTTTTATTAATTTCGTTATGCTTAAACTACTAAGAAATGTAAATGGTCTTTATGATCAATTATAAACACTTAGTAGTTATTATTTCACCTCATTGACTGCGAGAATGTATACTGAAAATGTTTCTAGGAGCTAAAAAATATATTATTGCATACAATATTTACGAACGTTATCTAGAAGTGATAATGTAGTGATACTTGGCATTTGGGTGCAGATTAAACCTTGTTTGGTTCCTACATAGTATTCCAGTCAAATCCAAATAGTCAGAGTGTCTTGGAGCTCATGTAAAAAGTTTTGTCTTAAGTTTCATGCTCATGAAAAACTTTAAATAGTAAATATAAAAAAAACTAGAGTATTTACAATATCTACAACAATACCTTATAATATAAACATATTTAACAGCATTTAGTGCTGGTTCCCAGGACAAGCATAGTGTACTAGAACTCCTTCATTTATTTTCAAACTATATTTTATGTTACATTTTCCTTCACTTTTTTCAAATTCATGTTCAGTGGAACCTGGGTGTATTCTGTGGTGATCATTTGAGACAGGGAGGTTAAGTCTTCTTTAATTAGCTACAATTTAAAGTTGAACAAAGTTATCTTGTGTTTATCATTTTCTTCTTGTTGTATGTTGTACACCTAGGAAATATTAATGACAGTCTTATTTAGAATGTGAATAATATTTTTTTATATACAACAAAAACACATTTTCTTTCACATAGATAATAGATTGTTATGTATTGTATTACGTGATATACAGGGTTGTGTACTAGTCCAGAACACACTAAAAAAACAAATTACTTTTTATAATAAACAAACACAAATTCTAATTTCGTGGTAAAAACATAAGATTATAATATTCAGTGCAAGGCACAACATTTGGATCTAAAAACTACACTGGAATTATAATTTTATTCATTTTCAGAAGCAAACAAAAATATAAACTGTGGCTCTAAGAGCTAAGCTCAGTCTATACAATAATGACTTTGCTAACATCACCCCTGGCTTTAATTGCTCCAGATGGTTCCATATAGCCTAGAAGTAGAATTTTTCTGATCCACAGCAAACATATTAATAAACCATACATAATTATTTGAGCAACTAAGTGAAAACTATTAACTTGCTTGTTGACACATTTCAAAACAGTGGTTTCATTATCAAAGCTAAACCGCTTTCAACCAAGTGTAGCGGGTTAGTTTCACCAACAAAACAACTGTTTCGAAATGCGTCAGCAAGTAAGTAAATAATTTTTACTTAGTTACTCGATTAATTACATATGATTTATTCAGTAAGTTCAATATAATTACAAGCAACCCTATTAATAATAAATTTCAATCAATTTCAGTATTTATTTAACAGTTGTCAAACTATAGCAAAACTGTATTTAGTCCACAACACCTGCTCAGTACTAAAACATTAGAAACTTCAGTTGATTTGGACATTTTAGACATTTTTATGCAAGTGGTCATAAATTAATCCAAACAACTGAATTTTGTAATTGTAATTTTAGTTTGATATTTTTGAGCCAAGAATCTTTCAAGATTAAGCTTCATCCAACTTTATTTGAAGAAATAAAAGTTAAAAAAAAAATAGTTTGAAAAAGAACATTAAAAATTATCCAAAGTTTGTTTACCTGTTTTTTTTAATACACAAAAATAATGTATTATTTTGTGTAATACAACTATGCCTCAACTATGCCGTATACATTTTTTGTTTTATTAAAATACTATTATACAAAGCACTTCAGGTAATTGCTGTTTAATATATATAAATAAACAGGTTGAAAATGATTATTGCTGTTCTTTGTATCTTTTTTAAATTCAGATTCATCCATAGTGTTCTTTTGAAAATTAAAAAAATAAATCTTCCATTTTCAGTCCTTTTGAATAATATTTGTAGTTAAGTTTTAAGGTAGAGCTTAGGGATGTAGTTAGATTAGGCCAAAATAAATATTTTCAAGTGTATCGTACTGCGTTTTCTCCTATCTTTGATTACTTCAGTTTTACAAGGCCACTAAGTATTTCAGTTACGTTGCGTTTAATGTAAACCGGGCACATGTTTGTAACTTTTTGCATTCACAGTGGCGAAATCTACCTGCAAATGAGAAAATGGTATGGGAAGAGAAAGCTGCACGAATGAATGAGGAGACGGCAGCAAAAATGGCGGAAGCAGAGCTATGTCCAAGTCCAGCGCCTGCAACACCTGTCAACCCTCACCCTGATCTGGTGTACGAATGCTGCTGGGAGAACTGTGACTGGCAGTTTGAGGACATGACTGATTGCATAGAACACGCTGTGGCTGAAGGATGTGGCCATGTACACATGTATTTTGCAGCTGTTCCTCCTCATGGTTAGTTTCCATTTGTAATGTGATATGTTTCATTATTAGTTGTGTATAACACAATCACTTTGATTAGCATGAATGTTGTGCTAATTATTTAGTTGTGTATAACACAATCACTTTAATTAGCATGAATGTTGTGCTAATTATTTAGTTGTGTATAACACAATCACTTTGATTAGCATGAATGTTGTGCTAATTATTTAGTTGTATTTTTGTAAAGATTGGCTATTTATTTTGTTAGGATTATTGATGAGTAAAATTTTACCGAATGAAAATGAAAATTGGGAAATGTTGAAATTACTTTCCTTTAGAGGTTACTAACAGGAAAGTGACCTATCCTCATATCTAGGAATAACCTTGGACCGCCGTCTCTCCTGGAAACCGCACATACAATATTGCGCACAAAGAGCTTCAAAAAGAACAAGACTCCTTAAAAGTTTGACTGTGACAATGTGGGGTGCTTCCCAAGATGTGCTTACAACAACCTACAAGACCTACGTTAGGCCCGTATTAAATTACAGCAGCGAAGTTACGGTTACAGCTAGCTCTGCGACAGCAAGGAAGCTTGAAATCTAGAAGCTACAAAATACTGCCCTGAGGACCATAACTGGAGCCCCAAAATCAACCCCCATAGCGACAATGGAAGCACAGACTAATATCCAACCACTACAGATCCACAGAGAAAAAACTGTACTTAAATTCTGGGAAAGAAACAAGCGCGTTTACAAAGACAAATGGGATAGCTATAAACAACCTTCCTCTAGGCTTAAAACACAGAAAACTCCAATTGAAGTGTTTAAAGAGCTTGCAACTAAGTACGAGATCCCCCCTCTCAACCACTTTCACTCCTCAATCACAACGAGTTTTTCAGCCAACTTCCGGAAGTTAAGTTCAACCTAAGAAACCATCAGCTTACAAAACAAAAATCGCTACCCTTTGAGTTAAGAAAAAGCAGCAAATCAAATCATAGCCGAAGACTATCTTCTGAATAAATGGCTTCACATATACACTGATGGATCCTCGATACCACGAACAGGGAAAACAGGAGCAGGCTACTTTTGTCGACTGTTTGAGGGTTTTCTCCCAGTGGGTGCACCTTTCAGCAATTACGACGGTGAAGTTGCTGCAGTCTTAGCCACAGCTAAGGAGCTAGAGCAGATCAACCAGCCTATAAACACAGTTTTTTTGGTTGATTCCCAGGCAGCTATCCATAACCTATTGAGTAACACAGAAACAGATTGGCCCAGAACACTAGAGTGCCGACGAATTCTACATACACTCGGACAAAAAGGATAGCTTATCAAACTTCAATGGATCCCCAGCCATTTCAACATTTTCGGAAATGAAAGAGCTGACAAATTAGCAAGGAAAGGAACTACACTCCAGCAACCTGGGTGCCAACCATCTCTAAAATCTTACAAACTGCAAATAAATGCTGCAACAGAGAAGTGGGTCTGACAGCATCTAACCCAAGAGGCAGCTGGTAAAAAATGGAAAAGCCTTGTCACCGCTGGGCCTGTTAGAGACAATCTCCCGCAAGCTGTTGCTGTTGCTGCATTCCGCATGAAAACAGGCCATGATTACCTGGCAGCCCATCTAAATCGCATCAAAGTTTTCCCAACACCACATTGTCAACTGTGCGGCTACACTACAATGGACGCAGAACATCTTGATGCATGTCCGGCACTTGACCATTCCATTCAAGAAGAAGTATACCGGGCAGCTCGTGTCTACTGGTCAGCGCGTCACCAAATGGCTCAACAGCCAAGGGTGGGCGTTGGCTAGTAAGTAAGTAGGTACTAACAGTGGTTAGTATAAATAGTAGAATTAAGAGCATTGTCTGGATTTCTTTAACAATGCGGCTTTACTCGTATCATAAGCTGCTTCAATATTTTGTGAAAAGAATTAATAGTAAATCCCAACTATGGCTCCCATCATAACATCTATAAGGCATCTACTAGTATTTAAGAGATGGACTACAAATCATAAAATAAATTTTACTTAATAAATTAATATAATACAATTGTATCACTTATATGTTAGTTCTAGTAGAGCTTAAAGCTTATTTAGGATTTTTTGGACTAGATAGGGGACTGACAGACTTACCTAATGGCAATAGTCCAAAACTGCAATCTCTTGGAAATAAATAAATAGAAAGAGGATATTCTAAACAACTTGTTGAGGATCAAATCCGCTTAGCTCAATCATCTGATGAACCCAGACCACCTATGGAACACAACAAACTGTCTTTAATTACAGATTAACATCCAGGCCTACAGAAGCTGAACAAAATATTAAAGGATGGCTTCAAGATTCTTCAAGCTTCCACCCACACCTAAGATCTTTTCTCAAATCCACCACATATTTGGTTCAGACGACCTTTTAATTTGAAAAATATTTTAGTACATCCAAAATTACCAGATCCAAGTACTGAAAACCCGCCTAAACTTCCTCATGGCTCCTTTCCGTGCAATACACCTAGATGCAAGACATGTCCAATACACATCCCAACAAATAGTTTCCAAAGCCTAGCAACCAATGTGGACTTCAAGATTCAGGGTCATCATACTTGTACATCCAGTAATGTAATATACCAGTTACAATGTAAATTTTGCCCGGCACAGTACATAGGCTTTACCACGGATGGTCTGAGCATCAGAATGAATGGCCACAGACATGACGTTGGAACCATGAACATAGACAGGACAACTGCTCAACACGTTGCTAGTCACAACCATCACATCTTTCAATGATTGTTATACCACCAAAATAATTAAGGCCCTCCCCCCTGATTGCAAGCCTTCAGAATTGAGAAGATAGGAGCTGTCATACCAGTGGTACACCAAATCTAGAGAGCCTCATAACCTCAACATCAGATAAAACTCCTTTTACCTTGCCCCTAACTTCTGTCATTTTTAACAACTCCATTTACCTTCCTTCTGACAGACTATTAATATCTAGTTTCATATAATCAATATTTATACAAATCACTTATAGCACTATATCATAAACTATAAATCTGTGGATCTATGACATTTGGATATTTATACACATCTGTGGTTCACTTCAGTCTTTTCTTTTTTGATTGACAAAGATCATTTTTGATCGAAATATTTCAATAGTGTGTCAAGTTTTTGTATGTATCATTTTTATGTAATATATATGCTATAAAATTATACTAAATTATTTTATTTTCAAAAAGATACAAATTAGGTAATTTTTTGTATGTTTGAAAACTAGAAATACTCAATGAAATTTATTTAGGAAATCATATTGCCGATTTAATGTATACTGGGCAGTTGCTATAGTTGTTTTTAGAAATGGTAAATACACGGTTAGATTTTAGAAATTAATTTAATTTCTTTGTAGAGCTAAAAGAAGGTATGATTGGTTTTTGGAGATATAATTATCCAAAAGCACTCAAATAAATAAATAGAATTAAAACAACATTTTGAAATGTTTTTTCATTGTAAATAAATTATTTTCAATGAAAATGTTACAGTTTAAGTTGGAAGTTTTTTTGTAACGAGTTTCTTTGACATTTGTTTTTTTTAACAATGCCGACTGGTATGGTAGTTAATATATTATATATAGAAGATATTTTATATTGTTTATCTTTTCAAATATAAATGCCTCATTCTATATAATACCAATAGTAGGCAATTATTTTTCTCGGGATCATTTCCATGTAATCAAATTTTTTGTAATTATTTTTTATTCAGACTCTATTTTTATTATCATTTCAAAGTACTTTAGTAGTAAACAATATTTTTTTGTATGGTCATGTATTTTTTAATCACAATTATATCTTTGATTTTCAGAATTGGAGTTCCAGTGTCAATGGCGAGGCTGCACAAGAATGAGGAAAGCTTGTGCCCCGTTCCCTAATCTACATCGTCTTGCTCGTCATGTCAAGGAAGTACACATACTGAAGAGTACAGGCAAAGTAGTGCCTCAAGATCAACGGAGCAAGTTAGTTTTATTTAATCTATATTATTGTTACTTGGGGAAATATGCCTAAATCTTTAGTATTTTTTATACATACATATCTCATCAATTAGTATTAAAATATTATTTTTGTTTCTGTTTCTGCAAGACACTTGTTTTTAGTCTTGGTTATGTCTTCTGATAACATAACGTCTTATATCACATGCTCAGAACTGATTACAACATTTTGTTTCATTATTGAAATTATATTAGATTTCTTCTTGCCAATTGAAGTTTTGTATTCTGGCTGTGACTAGGAGGGGTGCAATATAATGTAATATGTGTAAAGCATTTTTATATGTTAACCCTTTGATTAGCAACATGTGCCTGTCCTCATATGGCCCCTAGGAGCAACATATTCTAGAAGGATTTTTACACTTTTTATTTTTCTAATTTTTTTCTTAATTTTTCTCCAATTTGTCTAGTTATAATAATATATATATATATATATATATATATATATATATATATATATATATATATATATATATATATATATATATTCTTGATATTTAACGTTATCCATTGTTTTTCCGTTGCACTGACTTTATGAAGTTAATATATTACTATTGTGAGTAATTTTTCCACCATTAAGTGCAATAATTTTACCTTGAGTGATGAGGCACCTTTCAGTCACTTGACCATTGTTGAATCACTCTGAGTGATTCGACAATGGTCAAGCGACCGAAAGGTGCCTCATCACTCAAGGTAAAATTATTGCACTTAATGGTGGAAAAATTACTCACAATAGTAATATATATATATATATATATATATGAAGTTAATATATTACTAAGTAAGTAATTTAATCCACCATTGGTGGATTAAATTACTTACTTAGTAATATATTAACTTCATAAAGTCAGTGCAACGGAAAAACAATGGATAACGTTAAATATCAAGAATATATATATATATATATATATATATATATATATATATATATATATATATATTTATTCACTAAGTTTCTCATGTTAACCCCTTTACCTTACATTTACTGAGAATTTTTTTGCTAAAAATTATCTGTTAATCTTTTTTTTGTAAAATACTACACAAACTTTGAAATGATCTGTAAACTCGTGGAAAAACCATAGACTTTGGATACAAAAGAATTTCTTCATTATTCAATCCCCTATTCTTTGTAAAATACCACACAAATTCGGAACGATCTGTAAATACGTGGGAAAACCCATAGACTTTGGACCCAAAAGAATAAGGACTATGTTCTCTGTGTAATATTTATCGTCCAGATAGTCACAAATATTTAACTTAGAATACAGCACAATACACAGGAAACAAAATCATAAATGTACGCTAATCCGAGAGAAATGGTAGAACGGATAAATACGGGAATGCTCTCGCTGGAATGCTCTACCCCGATCTCACCTACTGGTATGTGAATGCTAATCAAAGGGTTAATCAAATAATGTGTAAGGTCATGTAATTAAAAGTTTATAAGGTTTTATTATAAATATTCATTTTTAAACCTTGAGATTTCTTATATATTATAGCTTTTGTGGTTGGGAACGTTTATATATTTTTATGGAATTATGTTGCAAGGTTTTATTAAATAATGTTAAACCTGATATACAGTTAGGTCTTTATATTTTGCAAATAATTTTGCAGTGTATGCATTCGAGTTTGTACTTGCAATTGGAGTATTATTGTTTATTTTCAATTACGGGTTTAGTTCGCTTATATTTTTTCTGTTATTAGGATGTTTAAATTTGTTTTTTTTAAAGTTTTGATGATTTGTTTTATATTGCGTTGAGTGTAAATATATTATACAAATTGTAGAGAGCAACATCACAAAAAATTCAAACCAGTAAGAAGAAATCTGTCGACTGTTATGTCTTTATTCTAAATATGGAGTGAGAGACATGATGAGAAAGCAACTACAACAAAAAAAGTTTATTTTTTTGTGGAAGTGAAACTAAAACAGTTTTTTCAATACTAATTAGGTAAATAATGAGTGTAAGCAAGTAATAATGTATCTGTTTTTGTAGTATAGACATTAAGAGAAGAAAATATTTTCAGATATGAAAGAAAAAAAAATTTGTATGCTACCTTTTTTTATCATTAAGAAAAAATAATTAATGAAAAAATTGATTTACGATAATGGTTGCCTTAAAAAAATGTTATTAAATGTTTTTTTTCTTCGTTTGTATACTTTAAGAATAGATCTACCTATTTCTCTCCTATTGATCTCTTGCTGTACCTATGTTAGTGTTTTTAAATTTATAGAAACTTATTGCATTACATTTGAGACTGATATTTCCATGGTATTAATCCAGTCTCTCTTCATAATATAGGTAAATAGAAGAGACAAAAGTGGTAAAATTGTCTTTAACTCTTTGTCTTTCAGATAGCAACAACTTTTGTTTACTCTGAAATATAAAAATTATTATTTTTTTGGTCAATATTATGAATACCACTTTCATTTTTACCAATTTAAGTCTTTTATATAATTCAGTAAAATCTTATGTATAAGGTTTGGCTAGAAAAAACTGGATTAGTATTGGCGTAGTCACAGAATGAATGCAATATGGCTGAATCCTACAACCGATTGTGTGCCCCCTCCCCTTCGCACACTGCTCAAGTTTCATTTGTCTCGTGTATTCCTTTCTCCCGTAGCATCAGTTTATAACCAATTAATTTTTGTTGTCTCTGCATTGAAAAAATGGTAAATGTCCAGAAAGAATAGCTTGTAAACATCAAATTTCTTTGCAAACTTAGAAAACCTGCAAAATGAAAACTTTTGTAATTTTACTAGAAGTGTACAATGACAATTTTTTTTTAATCATAAACAAGTGTTGTAGTAGTATAAACGATTAAAAGATGGGTATGAAGACACAAATAAGGACACAGACAGGCCATCATCAGGAAAAAGTGATGGTAACATTGAAAAAAATCGCCATTCACTATCAGAGCAAAGTCTGATAATTCTATTGGCATACACACAGAGTGAATGCAATAAGACTCCCCTTCCATCTACTGCTCAAGTTTCATATGGTCCTGCATTGATTCTGTCTTTAACATCAGTTGTAAGCTAGTAAGCTTTTTTTCCGTGCATGGAAAAAATGGCGAGTGTCCAGAAAGAATAGCGCATGAACGTAAAATTGTTTGCAAACTTCGGAAACCTGAAATGAAACTTTTGTAATGTTGCAGCAAGTGTACAGTGGAAATTGTTTATCACTTTCTTACTTTTTACTTCTTGTTCCCTGACTTCCAGCACTAGGTTATGTTGACGGCCAGATGTCACAGGAATGGTTTTAATGCCAATGCCCAAAATGTTGGTGATTGGAAGGTTTTTATACAGTTCTCTACTTTACTCTAGTTCTCTCTTGCCATATTTGGAGACTGTATGAGGATGTATTCGAGTGTTTCATCTTGTAAACCTAATGCTCAACACAATGTAGAATCAGCGAGGTTGAACAGGTTTAAGTATTGCAATAAAGTAATCTGTCCCCTGTAAGTAAGTGCCCTGGCAGCAAGTAATGCAACAGCAGGTTCAGCTGGTTTGACTGAAAAAAAATATATCTCTCATTTCAGAAGAATTCCATCAGTCTATTTGTTTTTCCTGAAGAAGTCCTTACTCTTCCAGCCACTGAGTAAGAAAAAAGATTTTTGCACTGGTCCCATTCCTGCCGCATCTCTGGTTATCTGGTCAGTCAGCTCGTTTTCAGTTACTGAACACTGTGAGCAGGTTCCCATGGTTTTGTTAAAGTGTTTGCATTAATTACTAGTTTTTTTTCCAGATCTCTTATTTTTTCGGTCAATACTTGTATGCACCAGGAGTTAGGTTGTAACATTGACTGTGAGTCTGTTATACTTATCTCCTGCTGGGTCCTAGCCCTTGTACACATGAGAGCGCTGCAACGCGCATTTTGAAATACTACAGAACAAATGTAAGTGTACAAATGTGATGGGGACTTTCAACTGGAGGCACGTCGTAATGCGTGTCTCAGAGTTTAGTCGTTTGACATGCATCTGTAGCGCCCTTTGAGCTCCCAAGGTCTAAATTAGACCATTCACACTGCTTTTGGTGCAGTGTACACCTACAATTATGGAAGAAAATATGGCATGGTTTGACACTGAGCTCTTCTGATATTATTAAATTATAATTTGTAATAGTTAATTGATAATGCTGTTTTAATTTTTTTCCTCATGTTTGTAATCTATTACATTTTATTTTCAGTAAATAAATAAACCTAATTCAATGTAATTACAAGTTTCTCTTCTGAGGAAATGCTATTCTCACAACGTTCTCACTTCCCGCTAGGTCATCCTTAACTATTTCCAATAACTCCTCAAATTATGAAATCGATGTTCTTAAGTTATTAAAAAACTTGGGCTCATACTTTCTAAGATTGGGGTAAAGTGTTACAAAAGAGCCATGAGTCAATCGGTCACATAATATCGGATGTACCCACAACTCCCTTTGTCTTCATCTTCATGATTTATGCCTACAGTATAAAATCCAAACATAGCTGCCTCTTCGACTTCCATAGCTAAACTGGCGTATTGCGCATTGCAACGCTCTCATATATACGAGGCCTAAGTTCGCCAACTCTGTAGATCAGCATTAATGGTGATAAGGTCAGCATCCATACTAGAGGGGATATTTGATGATATAAAGAATTTTTTACTTGAATGCTTATTCTAAAAACCTGCTATAGTTTTTTGGCACTTGAAGTCCAAAGACCCGTAGGTAAAGATTTGTAAGCAGTTACCATATTTTGTATGCAGCACCTCAAGAGTTGATTTCCTCAGTGCTTCAGCTAAGTTATCCTTTTGAGTTCAGTAGATAATTCAAGCTTAACTTCCAGTAACGTATATCACACGGGAGAGCCTAGTAGACAAACATTTTCTGCAAACATCCCTCCGATGTAATTGGAGCCATAACATTCACCCTGTATGTAAATGAATTTAATGAGCAGATATTGGCATGTTTGCTTAAGGGAGCCATAACATTCACCTTGTATGTAAATGAATTTAATGAGCAGATATTGGCATGTTTGCTTAAGGGAGCCATAACATTCACCCTGTATGTAAATGAATTTAATGAGCAGATATTTTCATGTTTGCTTAAGGGATGATTTTTTGGAAGTTTATGGTGTTTATGTGCTTATTCCAAGTAAGACGCTTGAAAAACAGGTAAATAGGCTCAAGACCTAGGCCTATATTCATGGTCGCAACAGGTATTGTCTTTGTGCAGTCAAGAATAGATCTGACTGCACTAGATTTAATGCGATTCAAGATATGACTTATAAAATCTTATAAAATATTTCTTTACATCATTTACTACATGGTTTTACCATAATAGCTTTGAATCAAGTACTACTCCAAGCATTAAAGGACTGTTTAGTTTGAGGTTCTAGCTATTGACTGTTATTGCGGGTTAATGATTGGCATAAAATTATCATCTGGAAAGAAGGTACACTCTGTCTTTGTTTGCGACATTAGCTGAGACCACTCAGAACATCATTGCTCAGTGTAGTTTAAAAGTGTTTACACAATTCTGGCTGTTTCAATTGGTATTTACAAACAAGAGTTTTAGGGGTTTAAGCGATTTAAAGAAGACATGAGTAAGGACACACATACTGGCAATCATATCAGCAAAAAGTAATACTAACGTTGAAAATTAGTAACCTTGTTCGATAAGATCATCGTTTAACTTTCAGTGCAATGTCTAAGTTTAGAGTTAAGTGTCAAGGAAAGTGTTAGGTAAATTCTTCATGAAAGTTTCAACATGAGTGAAGTGTGTCCAAAAATGGTTTTTAAGTGTCTAAACATGCAAAATAATGGTTTGTTTCGACATCCTTTAAAACTTCAAAAGTGATCCTACCTTATAAAACGTTTTTACTTGGAATGTATTGTGGCTTTTTACTTACAATCTCAAAACAGCTGATGTTTTGGAAATCCCCTGGCTCTCCACTGCAAAAAAGCCCAAATGACAACATTTAAATTTAAAGCAATGATGATGGTTTTTTTCAATACTAAAGGAATTTTTCTCATTGATTAGTTAAATCACAGGGACACACAATGAATCACAATACTACATTACTGCCCCGATTACTCTACAGGATAATATATGGCGTAAAAGGAATGATTTGTGGGAAAACAAATTATAGATCCTCCACCAGCCCCATCCTACACCATTCGCCCTACTTACCTGACTTGGACCCCCTGTAACTTTTTTTTAGGAACCCTTGTTCCTAAAGTCGTAAGCTTTGATAGGAACAAGCTTTCAGATTACTGAAGTAGTAAAAGAAAAAGGGACAGTCTAGAGCAGGCTTACGGACAACGATCTACTGCATCGTATACATAGTAGAAAATTTGCATAGACCGATGTAGAAACTTAAAGAGGAGTAAATTAAATGCAACAACATTAAATTGTAATGTGTGTGTGCATATGTGTGTGAGTGTTTGTGTGTATGTGTATATATACAGGCGAGGCTAGAAAAAAACCAAACTAGCACAGGTGAAACAATAAAACGAATGCAATAAGGCTGAAAGTCGCCTGGCCTGTCACGTGACTCTTGCTCCGCCTACTGCTCGAGTTTCATCTGCCTCCTGCACTCAGTCTGCCCGTGGCGTCTGTTCTAAGTAGTTGACGTTTTGTCTGTGGGTCGGAAAAATGTTGAGTGTACAGAAAGAACAGCGTGTTAACATCAAATTTCTTTTCAAACTTGGAAAATCTGCAAGTGAAACGTTTGTAATGTTGCAACAAGTGTACGGCGATGATTGTTTATCGCGGACACAAGTGTTTGAGTGGTTTAAACGATTTAAAGATTGCCGCGAAGACACAAGTGATGACGCTCGCACTGGCAGACCATTGTCAGCAAAAACTGATGCAAACATTGAAAAAATCGGTAAACTTGTTCGAGAAGATCGCCGTTTAACAATCAGAGCAATGTCTGAGTTGACAGGAATTGACAAGGAAAGTGTTAAGCAGGTTCTTCATGAAAGTTTCAACATGAACAAAGTGTGTGCAAAAATGGTTCCAAAGTGTCTCACAATTGAACAGAAGGAATGCCGAAGAATGATTTGTTCTGACATCCTACAAAACATTGAAAGTGATGCCACCTTTTTACAAATTGTTATTACTTGTGATGAATCGTGGTTTTTTACTTATGATCCCGAAACCAAACTCCAATCTATGCATTGGAAATCTCCTGATTCTCCACGTCAAAAAGCACGAATGTCAAAATCGAAATTCAAGGCAATGATGATTGTTTTTTTTTTATGTCAAAGGGATTGTACACATTGATTGGGTACCAGAGGGACAAACAGTGAATCAGCATTACTACATTAGCGTCCTGCATGAGCGAGTACGGAGAAAACGGAACGATTTGTGGAAAAAAAGACATGGATCCTGCACCAAGACAATGTCCCAGCTCACAATGCGTTGTCAGTGAAGACGTTTTTAACCAATCACAACATTCCCATCTTGGACTATCCACCCTACTCACCTGATTTGGCCCCCTGTCATTTTTTTTCTTTTCCCTAAAGTCAAGTCAGCTTTGAAAGGAACTAGATTTGAGAGTGTTGAAGCAGTAAAAGAAAAAGCGACGGAAGTAATGTATGGACTTACCGAAAATTATCTGCAGCATTGCTATGAACAGTAGAAAATTCGTATGGAGCGGTGTATAGACCGAGGAGGAGAGTACATTGAAGGAGATAACATCAAATTGTAAATAATGGAAAATAAAATTTTTTTATAGCATCAGTTCGGTTTTTTTCTAGCCACACCTCGTATTACATTTAAAAAAATTTTCAATGGCTTTTGTGTCATCATATATTATTCATCATATACTGTTTTTATTACTGGTTCTTTCATATGTTATAGAGCACAATCATGGTATGTATTTTGATAGGCTTTTCTGATTAATCTAACAACTTATTCTAGTTAATTATAACTAAAAGTTACTGCTTAAAAATGTTACAAATAATTATATTGTGCACCTCTAACACAGTAAGATATTGTATTCGTTGTCATATTGTATTCATTCAAATCAGAAAACCGTCTCCACGTCTACTGATATATATTTTGTTGTGTTTCTTATAGCAGTAATTGTGATAATCTTCATGGAATAAACAATTTTTTTCAGGAATTATATGGTGTCTACTCGGCCCCCACCTCCCCCTCCCCCTGTTTCGACACCCTCAAACAGCTCATACCTCGAGACTGCTGCTGGTTTGTCACTTTTCTAGCCTAATGTTTGAGTTTTGCTTGATATGATTTATTTTAGCTTGTGTGGAATTTAGTGTAGCTTTGAATGATTTAGGTTTTTCTAATAATATACATATTACAACCCAATGTCAAATATACAATTTAGTATTTGTTTACCAGTAATAAATACTAATGTATTAGCAAGATGTAGAGAAATGTGTTTATTTTATGATATTTATGTAAAACACACTGTCCAGAATAAATTATTCAATTTAATTTATGGATTTAAATTTTAATAGTTAAAATGAGCATGGCTTGAATTTGGCACTTATCTAACATTATCTCTTTTTGATTTAGGTGTTATGTTTTTAAGATTTAACTTATGTTGTCTTATAAAAATAATTTTAATTTTTTTTCATTATAAACTGTTTAAAAATTATATGTAGGTTACTTCAAATCAATGTTTTTTTTAAATTTTGATATATTGGAAACATGTTTAAATATATTTCACAAAATTTCTTTACAGAAATAGGCTTTTATTACTTTGTCTCTAATTGCTCAGATCATCAAAACTATGTTTAATTTTTAATGCTACATGTATATTTACATAAATCAAACATGGATTCATCATCTGCAGAGGAAGCCTCAGAAAATCGTTGAAAGAAAATCTTCATTTTAACAGCAATTACCCTATTAACATCAAACCAGTTGGTAACTATTCCGTACAGCCAGGCAGTCAGAGAAAAATTGTAATGAAATATATCAATAGCCTCCCAAAGAAGATACAGTAATACCTCGACTTAGGCTACCTCGTCTTACCCGATTCCCAAGTTACGCGGTCTTAAATCATGCTGTCCAAGTTACGCAGAAACTGGCCTAATTTGGAAGAAAATCCCTAAAAGAACTTGGATTTTTGGAAACAATTCAATGCCTTAGATCCTTTGAAAATTATTGGTCATTTTGAAATGAAATTTCACAAAAAACTTTGAATGGAATTTGGAAAAAGGTGTATGTGTTTTTTTCACCACTGAAACTCAAGCAGAATTATTGCCAGAGTCTTATGAAATTGCTGATGTGATTGAAGAAGTTCTGGTTTTGCCAGAAAACTCAATTTGGAAGTGGAAAATGGTGATTTAAAAATGAAGATTCTTTAGACCCAGTTGACGTAAAAGATGAAATGGCGGTTAGAAACTTGACAAAAAGACCTTAGTTTAATTGAGAAAGGCTTACAAATTTTGGAAAACATAGACTACAACAATGAGCATATTTCTGCCACAAAACAAAAAAATTAGCGAGTTTCTGCGTGAGAAGAAAAAAAATCTTTAATTCGTCAAACAAATTTACTAGATTTTATGAAGCTTTCTGTGTCAAAAAACTTCTTTTTACTTACTTCTTTGCAATATGAATGTATATAATATAATTTTTTGTTGTATTATGTATTTAGATTGTAATACATACACATTTTTCTTCTAAATTATTAGTTTATTTAGTCTTTAGTCGCAACTAAACATGATTCCTATGCGATTGTATGTAAAATTATACCCCGACTTACGTGAATTCGACTTACACGGTTATCGCCTTGTCCCACCTATAGCATAAGAATGGGGTATTACTGTATAACAAAACCTACTGACGATCAAAGCTGCATATCAAAATCATCTGATAACTCTAAAATTTCAATAAACAGTAAAAATTGTCCTTAAGTAGTTGATTGCTACTCTAGACTGCAGGGGCTGTACAAAATATTAAGAAATTGCTTCAAAACCCAAACATCTACTAAAAACAAAACTTGTTTCATTGACCCTATATTTGGTTCAACAACTTTCCATTCTATGTTATATATCTAGTTGTATGACATCATTTTCAAACCAGTAACTTATAAACCAAACTTAATTTCATGATTTAGGGTCATATCATACTTGCACATCAAAAAATCTCATGTAAAACACAACCTACAAACCCTCATCTAAAAAATTTAGATTTTACCTAAAAGTACAGGGAATTTTACCATAAACATAAAATATCTTACCATAATTTCCACCATCTCCTTTAAAATATCCTCCTTCAACATTGTTTAAGGGATCATTGGAGTGATCACAGAGTTTTTCCTTGATTACATGCATACCTAGAAATCTGTAACCATAAGTGTTCGAAGCACATTCTCTGTTTCTTCTTGGATCGTTCTTCTTCGTTTTCTCAATTATGGTAAAACGACAACCTTTCAATTGAAATATCTTTTTGAAAAGAGAAAATCGTCGCAATGGTTGAGGTCAAGTGAATAGGATGATTGGAAATAATTACCATGTCTTGGATGTCAAAAAATTCTGAACCACTAGAGGTGTGTGCATTGCAATGGTGCACGGCACAGCTATTGCTAGCACATTGATCTAAATATGTGTGGCTATGATTTCACATAACTACTTCAAAACCTTACAATAGACATTTCCATTGATAGTGTGACCGGGAGGAACAAGTTCCTTGTGGATAATGCCTTTGATATAAAAAAAATTGTTAATGGCCGTCCTGAACACTATTATCGAGTGTCGTTTGACCAGTCTTTCAATTGAAGATTTACCTTAATACATACCTTTTTTGCCAAATGCTTCTTTCAACATGTAATTTGTTTCTACAGCCAATGTGTTAAGCTTGTAGCAAAACTTCATGACGTTCTTTGCTTTTTAAAAGTGCTGTTTAGAAAATTGTCAAAACTTATTACTCAGCCGCACAAAAGAACAATCCAGGCTCTCACCGCTATAGCTCTTGGAAAACTGATTCACAGAGTGCTGTTAGCCACATCTAGCGACAGGATTTGTAAAAAAATCTGACCTGATTTTCTAAAATCTGACCTATTGAGGTTTCTCGTATGTGTATATACGAGATATCACGTTTATGGTTTTTTTTTTTTTTTAACCTGACCTACTGAGGTATCTCATATGTGTGCTAAGGGTTAAATTCCTTTTTAAATTGACTCTTGAAAAGTTCTGCTACAAAATGAAAAAAATGCTCAATGTTACAACGGTAAAAATTAAAACCATTAACTCTAACTCTCACTACACATTATTTTATCAAAAACAAACATACTACAGGGTGCGGCAGTGAAACGGGAAGATTTGAAAAATGGTTGGCAGGCCTGGTAGGGAGTTTAGAGAGGGAGAGATGCGACCTTGGCCGTCTAGACAGTTGGAAATTTTAGTAACCATGTATCGTTGGACGAACGAACAACGTGCTTTTGCTGTAAAGGCGCTTTATAAAAACAATGATAGTACTGTTGATGCCCAACGTGCTTTCCGTCGGGAATTTCATCTGTCCATGCGATCCCGTACCTTCCACAAATGCTATCAGTCTTTGGGTTAGAAATTTTGATGCGACAGCTAGTGCTACAGGAAAACGAGGTGGCAGTGTTAAAACGGTCGTAACCCCTAAGAACATTGATCGTGTGCGGGAAGCGTTAGTGAGAATCCCGCGAAAATCGGCAAGACGACACAGCTTAGAACTTGTGCTTAGTGATCGATCAGTAAGAAGAATTTTGAAAAACGAACTTCATTACCATCCGTACAAAATGCAGGTAGTCCAAGCTCTCAAACCTCAAGATTTCAACAGCCGGCAAAGCTTTTGTCAACAAATGTTAAATGTTATCGAGCAAGATGAAGAGCGAGTTCATAACATGTGGATGAGTGACGAGGCGCCATTCTACCTTAGTAGGTTCGTTAATAAACAAAATTTCCGGTATTGGTGCGCAGATAACCCACACAATCTTCATGAACAACCTCTCCACTCAGAAAAAGTTACTGTGTGGTGCGCTATGTCATCTCGAGGAATAATTGGACCTTTATTTTTCGAAAGTGAAAACTGTAACAGCGTGACAGTAAACTCTCAACGTTTTGCGAACATGTTAGTAACTTTTGCACTACCCGCACTTGATGAATACGTGGATGAAGACACTTTGTTTCAGCAAGATGGTGCTACTAGTCATACCGCTAAAATCGCTTTAGATTTGCTGAGGCTTGCATTTCCCGGCCGTGTGATTAGCAGAAATGGTGATATCCCTTGGCCTGCTCGTTCACCAGACTTAACAGTACCTGACTCTTTTCTTTGGGGGTACTTAAAATCGAAAGTTTATTTGGGTAACCAACCGAGAACTAAGAACGAGTTGAAGGAGCGCATTCAGCAAGAGATAGACAGAATTCCGTTGGATATGCTACGCACAGTTATGGCCAGCTTTTGCGCCAGACTTCGAGAATGCATAGGAAACCGAGGGAGACATCTTGCTAGCACCATTTTCAAAAAATAATACGTAAGTGAAATTTTTTAATTGTAACACTAATTTCCACTAGTGTGCTATGAATTTCGGTTAATAAATGAAATGAATACCCATAACTTATTTTTTTGCAAGTTATTCAAATCTTCCCGTTTCACTGCCGCACCCTGTAGCTTATTAAAATTTTCAGACGATGATGTCAGTAGCTTGGCTACTGATGAAGGCAACATTGTCGTCAAAACCAGTCTGGTGGTTTTAATAAACTAGAATGTTTGTTTTTAATAAACTAATGTGTAGTGAGATTTAGAGTTGACTGTTTTAATTTTTACTGTTGTGAATAGTTCGCACTAGCTAAGCTCTATTTAACTTACTACTCAATGTTGTTTTGATAAAATTAAAAATAATTTTGAGTTATCTAAGTTTCAATATGTGTCATAATTCTATTAACCTTTTAAGGTTCTAAATTCTGGCCTATACATTTTATTTAAATATTAAATTTGCTATTATTAGTCAAGTCAGAAACAAATTGCCAAGAAACATATTTTTGTTTTAGAGTTCTACAAAAAGCTTTAGTTAAGTGTTTCCCTTTTTTTATAGTGTAATAAATGCTGTAGTGGTCTAAATTTAATATTGTTATATCAAGAGTAAACTATAATAGTGTCATCTAATTTGAAAACCCCGATTTAGAAGGAAAATTAAAAATACCCATTTTCTTCTTCATACTTGTGTTATATTTTCAGTTTAATTTTTATTTTGTGTAGTGTATTGTGTATTTGATTTTTTATGTCTGTGCATGGTTTTGTTTCAACGCATGTTGTAGGAACCTTATGCCTTCTCGCACGAAGTCTCATCCTATGAATAAAGCAATGATCTCTAGTCCCTTACCTGGCATCGCGCTGCATGCTGCTTGTGAGTTTTTCTGTTTTTATTTTATTTAAATTTAAGTGTTTAAGTAATAGATATCATATGTTTTAAATACAATTATTAAAGATTAATTTGATTAGATATGAGACTTTCAGTCTTATCAGAGTAATAACCAAGCTTGAATTACTAATGTAGGTAGATATATTAAACGCACTTATTTATTTGATATATTTCAAAAGCATTTCCTCCTTTGCACAGATTAAAACATGACGAATTACTTGATATTTGTTACAGATGTAGATAACTTCAACATTTGCAAAAAGTCTGTCAGTCTCTTATCTAGTCAAAAAAAAAAAATTTAATAGTGAGTAATAAGAAATAATTAGGGGTTATATTCTTAAAACAGAGAAATACTAGTTGCAAATATTAAAACACCTTGGCTTAAAATATTGATAATTGTTAAACGTGTTTGTCAAACAAGGAAATTTCTGAGGAAATGTACTGAGGTACATTAGCTAAAATTTTAAGTGTAGTTAATGACTTAGGTAATTAATTATTTATTTGAACTTCTTTGAATAAATAAAAATATTTTGAGAATTTTATACAATGTTGTTAATACTGCGGGTTATGTTCAATTTTTTAACAAAGGGTAACCGAATCGGATATATTTGTAACCAAATGTCCGTCAAACATATTCTCAAACTTGTATTATCTAAAAACCTGCATCTAAAGACGTGATGCGCATAGTCAATTTGTAGCCTAAAAATGGGATAAGAGCAAGCAAGGAAAGTGTCAAAAATACCTTTGACACAACTAATATACAGAGAGAGAGAGATTTTAAGAATTAATCAATTTTATAGATTTTTACTAATTCTCACACAATACAGAGCATAACCATATAAAAATATTTTCAAATTTTTAACTTGGAACTGGAAGTGATTAGGTAATGAGTGACTGATTTTGTACAATGCTACTAGTTCACTCACTACTCATAGAAAATAAAAAGTTAGTGTGTATTTAAAACAATGGGATCAGAAATAAAAATAATGGTGCAAAATTAGATCTTCACAAAATGAATTTAACCTAAGATTCTAGTAATGACTATTAATTTTTTTAACCAGTAATAATTAGTAAATTTTAAAAAAATATGGAATTTATTTCTTTTATCAGTAAAATGTTAGCTTTTCATTTACTAAAATAATAAATCTGACATATTTTATGTAGTAATATATATTTCAGATTCTGAGGAATAGCACAAGTCAATTTATAACTAATTTTTTAATTCAATCCAGTATTAGAAGTTGTTGATATTTATTAATGAAATATCTGAAAGACATTAAAATCTTTCTAAAAAATACCAAGACTATAAAAGTTATAATAATTTTTGAAGCGCATAAAGAAATATTTTGTTCCATAATGCTTTGATTTCAAAATTCAAATTAAAATTATAAAAACTTAAATTCACTGTGAGTTTATACAAGTTTGATGTTTTTACGCTTATATAGATTAAGTAACAGTTTGAATCTATTATTTTCATAAATTAATCGAATTATGAAATTGCAAGTATATAAGTAACTATATAAAGTTTACATTGTTATAAACTAATATTAAGCAACAAATTTTAAAAAGTACAAACTGTGGGTACTACACATAGCCTGGAAAAACTTACTTTAAAAAGGGTTAATTGTGTTTTGGCATTTATTAAGTAGACTTTTACATTTTTATATGAGGCCTATCTGGAAATTAAGTGTGCTGAGGCTCTCACAGCCAGAAGGATTTAATTTTTGACATGCTGACTACGATTCCGTAGTCTGACTTCACCCTCTGTAGTGGGACTGGTTCAAGATCCTAAATGTTGACGCGACAATACAAATCGAAAAAAATAACCCCATCTCCCGCCAAGTGCGAAATACGCTGAGTCATCCTTTATCTCGTTTGAAAGGCAAAACCTCTGGTTGAAGTTTATAATGTAAAAACTGGATATGGAGATGAGGCTGTGAATCGTACGAGTGTGTACAAGTGGTGCCGTGAGTTTAAAAACTATCGTACGTCTATGCATGATGATCACAGGAGTGGATGACCTTTAATTGTGTCTGATGATATCAAAAAAGAGCTCCCCTCCTTGTCTGTGGGTGAACTTTCTGTGATGTTTCTACAAATCTCCAGATCTCTACTAAATGAAACCATCACTGAAATCTTCGGATATTGAAAACTGTCTGGGAGGTGGCTGGAAACTGCATGACAATGCTAGATCACACATGGCTAACACCACAAAGGAATTGCTCGCCTTGTTTGAAAGGGATGTCTTGAGGTAGCCCCATGCATTCCCATGACCTAACATATTAAGAGTACTATCTCTTTACTTCCCTGAAGCTGGACATGGGTGGAGAGCGATTTCAACTGAGGAGGTGGAGAAGTGGACGAAGGGGTTGGCTGGTAACTACTACTTGGAAGGCATCAAAAAGCTTATACCCTGCTTCACCCCCTGTATTGAGAGGAATGGGGACTATATAAAAAAATAACTTATATATGGACTAAGGTAACCATGTATTTTTTTGGTTTAAATAGAAAAGCATTGTAACCTACAAAAACTCAGTACACTTACTTTCTGGATACACCTTGTATAACTTTATTTTTCATCTTCTTTATGAAACAATTATTTCATGTATTAGTTTTGCAACTTGAGGCATAGGCAAGCTAGTTGTAACTGTAGTGTGATTTATCAAAATGCATATGTTTGGTATATAAGAAATGAAATGTTTTGATTGATAAAGCTAAATTAAAAAAATACTTATTTCATTTTATTACATTAAAAAAAAAATTTGTTTAGTATTTATTAGAAATTATTAGAATCTAATCATCAATAATGGTACATTAATTAAATTTTATATTCAACAGCCATGGCTCCTGGATTGATGACAGTATCTTCAAGAAACACTCCATCTCCTCTCTCGCAGAATGGAGGTGAGGAGTTTGTACTTTTATTCCTACAGCTTAGAATGTCTAAATTTTTATATTCACTGTTTATAATAGTTGGTCTTTATAATTCTTATTGACTTAAGTATGAGAACCTTCCTTTTCTTCCCAACTTGTTTTATTTATTTTAACCATAGATTTATTAGCCTGTGTGCTACTTTTGCATGTTATTATCTTATCATCTACAAAACAACCAGTTGTTAATTAAATAAATAAGTTAAAATAACATGCTGGCTCTCTCTAAATAAATAAATAACTTTTATCATCTAAACTAAAATATCCTTTTTGTAACATCATGGATGTTTTTAATATCCTTGTCAATGTAGTATTTGATTGATTACCTATTTTAGGTTAGTACTTACAATAGATTGGTATCAAACCCTACATAAACACAGACATAGCAGGCCATGTGTATTTATTTTTAGCCAGGATGTAATAAAAGGATTTTATGACTCTCTACTTATAGAGAAAGTATTATTGATTTGTATTAAACTAGGAATCTTTTGTGTAAATTAGAGTAACATACTCTGGTTACCAAACAAAGCAACCAGGAATAAATCACAACTTTATCTATAACAAGTAATATAAAAAACTTTTCTTAAGGTCAATTCCTACTTAAATCCACAAAGAAGAATTTATTTTAGTTTTTTTTAATTTTATAATTACAGTTATTATAAATATGTATATACATATGTCAGAATAACAATACTAAGTAGCAAAATAGATTGTGAATTTCCTTGCAATTTTCATTTTTCTTTCTATTTATGCTGTTGGGCCATTTATTTATTATTTTTTACTATTTATACGGTTCTTTTTTCGTCCCTTGCATTGCGTTGTAGTTTCCTTCCGCATTGTCCGTTTGTGTAGCAAGGTTTGATACCGTTAATCCAGTTTGTTTGTTTATTTTATTCTTTTCATTAATTTTTAATAATAGAGCGTTATTTATGATATTGTGTGGTAACCATGGTAACAATTTAAGATTTTGCAATGGAGGTTTCGACGACACCCAGATT